>OY979706.1:40507207-41057207 GCA_963855925.1 Inga laurina | reverse complement strand
AAGGTGCTACATCAGCTCATGAATTGTTGTATTTTAATTTGTTAAAATACAAATAACATGACGAACCAGGTTGATACAAGAATTTCTAGGGTGTGAAAAATAAGAGAAATATTTATATATTCCAAGAGCATAACTCCATCTATACTCTGACAAATTAAAATATAACAAATCATCTCATTTTAATCACACATGGTTGATTAAAATGTATTCTAGAAAAATTCAAATGTTTTGATTTTTAAAAATATAAATTTCATGATTTAGAAAAACAAAAAACTCAATTCCCTCCATTGAGTTGTTATTTTCTAAAATCATTAAAATTTGAATTTCTTCATATAATTCATGAGCCATGTAAGATTAAAATAAAATAAGTTATTATTTTTTAATTAATCAAAATATAAATGAAATAAAATTCCTAAAACATGTAAGCATTGCCCCAAAAATAATGACCCCAAAACATTCACGCATTCCCTCCAAAAATTTTACGCATTCCCTCTCCATTTGAAGGGTTATATTTCCAGATTTCCGCTTTAATCTTAGGCTTCTCGATCTCATTCCAAACACCACTTCGTCTCCATTTCTCCCTCTTAGCCACTTGTTCGGCTGCAACTCACCGAGTCACTGTCCTCTCCCTTCTTGGCTAGCCATCGCAGCTCTCCTCTTTTGACTTCCTCATGCCGCTATCAATCTCGATCTGGTTTGTTTTCCTTTTCTTTTTATTTTCCTTTGTTTCTTGGAAACTTTTGGTTCCGTGATGTTGTTCGGTTGTTTGGATTTATTGAATGAGTTGGATGGGTGTTTTCACATATCTGTACCCTGGTGGGTATGAAGTCGTGCAACATCATTTGTTGGGTTAAGAGGGAGCTATGATGCACTGAGGTAAAACTGCTTAACTTTATTCGCTGCTAAACCACTTTGTCAAATGTTATGTTTTTTGTTATCAAAATTACATGTATATCACCAGAGATTTAAAGGGAGGGCCTGTTTGGTTTAAGATATGTATATCACCAGAGATTTAAAGGGAGGGCCTGTTTGGTTTAAGATGGAATGGGAGGAGCTCATTATCCATCTCCTCCAAAACCCCCAATTTGGGGGGAACAAAAATGAGGGGATGGGAGGGATTGGGAGCCCCTTCTTTGAAGTCCCTCTCTTCAATTTTTCAAACCAAACAAGGGGAGGGGCTCATTTTCATCCCCTCCCTTCCCCTCTCCTCCAACCAAACAGACCCTAAAGAATCGCATTATGGTTGATGCTACTGCTGGGAATTTTATTTTCATATCCTTAGCTTATAAGGCAAAATTAGCTTCTATGTATTTCAAAAAGCGCAAAAAAAAAAAAAAAATAAATAAATAAATAAATAATAATAATAATAAAAGAAGATACGTTTCACTTTTCTTTATGTTCCTTCTCTTTTTCTTTATTGCTCTTTCCTTTACAGAAACTGAGTTCTTCTTCAAATGATCCCCAAGTTGTCCTTGTGTTCCATGTGCCACATCCCCCAAATTCTGCAGCCTTCTTTAGGCTGCATTATCGACTTCAATAAATAATGAGCCCAAATGATTTTAAGCTCAAGATCTAGCTATAGTTTTCCTCAATTTAGAGGCTTCCAATATTGGATCATTCAATTTTTTTCCCTTCAAGGCAAACTAAACACATGAAGTAGTTAGTAGGGTTGAATCCATTAGCAAGAATGAGCTTTTTTCGAACGTAGCCAAAAAAAGATTCCATGGTACTGTCATCATCTCAACAATAAAACTTTTGCAGAATCCATGGTACTTCTATTTAAGTAGGATGAAATTCTTTCATTCCTTTGTCTGTACAATTTATCATTTGAAGTGTTGTGGTCTAGCCATGATCTGATTTGACATAAAAATTTGCATAATTTGTGACTTGATTTGACACGTTGTTAGCTTGAACAGGTTGTTTTTGATGTAATGAAATTCTACTAAGTTCATTGAAATTGGAGTTGTTGGATTGCACAACTTAATTAAGCTTTACATTTACAAATTTGGTTGGAAAGGCATGTTTCTTTAAATCTTTCTTATGTAAAGAAACACTCGAGTTGAATGAGGAAGTGTGAATATATGCAATTCGTTCAACTTTGCTCTGAATTAATTTAAGCCATTGAACTTCATATTGTTCAAGCCCTTGTCTTTTGAATTTAAACTACATATTCTCTGAATTTATTTTGAAATTGTTTTGCTTTGGAATTACTTAGTTTTGCATATCTTTAGTCTTTGTTGTTCCACAATTAGCCATTGGATGGTATACTCGTGTTTGTAACAACTACTTTTCTGAACATTCCCCCACGTTCAATTCCACAGATTGACATTGACTTGCTATCATTAGCTGACTATGTGCTTGTGAGTAAAATAAAAAAAAAAAAATTCAAAATTAATTGCCAGTTTGCCTGAAACTCAATTTTTGGAAATTTGAATCAGCGTGAGTACATTGCCAATGATCAATTCCTTATAAGAGTGTTGTCTAGCAGGATAGCTCACTTTCCCTTGGATGCATATGAATTCTCCATTGCTGCAATTGTTACTGATAAACTTGATGGCAAGTTGAAAAACATAAATCCTTTTTCTTCAAGTGCCTAGTGTAGATTTGAGCGGCTGGGATAGCTTGGTGTTTTTTTTAAAGGGTTAAGGAGCAAATTTACCAACGAAGTTTTGTCCGAAGAGCATTTGGCACAAATATGTTTTAGAAAGAGCAAAAATACTAATGAACAATTAAAAAGGGGCATCCAGCACAAAAACCATTAAATCCGTACTAACGCCGTTAGGGGTTTTCTTCTCTTATAATTTAACGTCGTTAGTACGGATTTAACTATTTTTGTACTGGATGCCCTTTTTTAATTGTTCATTGGTATTTTTGCTCCTTCTAAAATATATTTGTGCTAGACGCTCCTCAGATAAAACTTCGTTAGTAAATTTGCTCCTTAACCCTTTTTTAAATTACAAGAGGTGTGTTGAACTAAGCTTATGCATACACTTGTTTCCTAATAGTTACCGCTGCTACTTGGTTTAACCTAAGCACTGAAAGTTTTGGTGGTAAATTCTGCATTTAATGATTCTATTGGTAGGGAATAAAACAAAAGAAAAAAATGCATATATATTTTTTTCTCTTGTTTGTGCATCCAAATTTAGGGGTGACCGCCTGATGTCTCTTAGCTCCTCAGTTAGGCAGGCCACCCCAATTCCTCTTTGGTGTTGTATACTTGTATTTGTATTATTATATGCTGCCCTGTTTCTTTGTCTCTCTATCTCTCAGTTGTAACTCATGTTTCTGCTTCTTCCAGTTTAACAATAACATGCATCACCTCTAGTATTTGCAGATTCTGCTCTTTCATTCCCGTACAAATCCTCCCATTTCAAATCTTGCTTACTAATTTAACCTAACCCTTTCTGTTATGTGATGAACAACTGCTCAATGAATTAAGCCTTTTGCAGTAGTAGTAACTTTCAATAATGGCTGTGGGGAAAAATAGAAAAATGGGTTCTTTTACTTTAAAGATCAAGGTTCAAACTCAGTTCAAAGTTCAAACAGCTTATGGGTCCACACTGCTTGGCCATTACCTTAAAAAGTAAACTACAATAATATGGGAAGAATCTAGAAGGCTTTACGAATAGTTATCATTGTCATTTTAAAGAATAACTTTGTCTTTTAAAGACATCCTTATTGCAAGTTGGCATTGTTTAATGTTTTGTTTTTGTCATCTTTTCCTTACATGAACCAATCCATACTTATCAAGAGAGAAGTGGTATATTCATATGGCTATAAAAAAATGATCTATTTTTTTTTGTTTTGCCATAAAAAATGCTCTATTCTGGACAAAGTTTTTATTCTTATGAAGTTATTGGAAAATTTGAAGTAGATACTTGAAATTGTAGAACAACAATGGAATTTATCCTGCTATTCTGGACAACGTTTTTGTTCTTCTTAAGTTGTTTCCAATTGAAGTAGCTTTGTTCTTCTGCATAATTTCTGTTGCTGAACTATTATTGCTTTTTGGCAGAATTTCACCTTAAGCAATAGAGGTTTGTTGTCTGCCAAAAATGCATCATTACCAATTGACAAGTTTGGAGCATACTTTTGTTTGAGGTGAAATTTAAGGCTTTTGTTCTTAGTCACTTAGCTCAAGGAAAATTAATTTTGTTCATTGGTTCATATAAGTTTCTTGCATTTCTTCTTTTGTCACCGATATTTTAGAGTAAGGAATGTCTTGTTGATTGCTTGTTATTGTTGTGTTAACTTGAGTGGTCAAATTCATCTTACTAGTTGCATATCATCTTTTATTTTACATTTATTCATATATTTTGACTTTTTGTACTCATTCTTTTCTTTAATAGGATCATTACATAAGGATCAAGGAATCTAGAAGTTTTAATATAGATTCTCAAAGTGATGTGCAATCAAATCAGCTAGATGAAGAAGAAATGAACATAGATTTAGAGGCTACAGGTGGTAAGAACAAGAAGGTCACATATTTGGCTTAGGATTTGAGGCTAAAGATGTTAATTCATCAGCTTATTCTTATAGGTCTTCTCCTTCCATCAACACAATACTCCAACCTGATATTGAAAATGTTGTCACAAAACTTGAACAATAGGCCAAAGATTAGTGGACAAACTAGCGACGGAAATTCCGTTGCTAATCCGTCTCAAAGATTAGTGATGGAATTTCCGTCTCTAATCCATCTCAAAGATTAGTGAAAGAAATTTCGTCGCTAATTCGTCGCAAAAATGTCATTTGGCTATTCCACAAATTAGTGATGGAATTTGTGATTAAAGACGGAATTTCCGTCCCAGATTAGAGATGGAATTTCCGTTGCTAATCCCTCTTTATATTAGTGACAGAATAAAAAATTCTATCACTAACAGAATTAGTAACGCCATTTTTAGGAACGAAACATTTTTCGTCGCTAATCCGCCACTAACAGATTAGAGACGGAATTAGCGATGGAACTTACGTCGCTAATATTTTTAGCAACGGAATAAATTCCGTCTCTAATACCCGTTTTCTTTTATAGTAATAACCCCTTAGGGTTGTCACTTTCCAAATTTACAAATTCTACTAACAACACCAAATCATGCCAAGAACATCAATAATAACAACATACTACCTCAAAGATTGAAGTTTTTGAAGTTACCTTGGTTTTCTTCATTTTCTCTTTTTAAGGCCTACCACCCTCTTTCTCTCTCCCTTGAGATTTGCCTGCTAAACATAGTGTTTCATAGAGAAGAAGAGATTAAAGAAGAGATTATACAAATTGGAAGCCTTAAAACTTGAATCCACAAGGTCTTACCTTAAGATTTCTCCTCCTTCTCTCTAGATTTCCCAAGCTCCCCCCCCCCCTCTCTCTATCTTTGTTGTTTGGACGTGAAATGGGAATGAGATAGATGAAGAAAGAGTTTTAAAATATCCTACATGATCCCTTAATTAATAAATAATAGGATAAATCATTTATGACATAAGCATGGCATCACTCTTATACTTGATTTTATCCTCTTCTAATTTGTGTCATAAAATCCCATTGTAATTGAACTAATTCCCTTCTCTTTCTTGGCCCATAAAGTTAAGCCCCAAGCCTCTAGTTACACCAAATCTGGGCTTCATCCAATTATCTTAATGAATTGGTTAACATATAATACTTTATTGAATTTCCACACGTGCTCTCTTTGCACAAATTCATATTTAATTGTTTACTTTAAGATGATGTCACTTGGCATGTTTATGAGCCAAATAATTATTTTCCCCTCTTATTTTCTTATTCCACAATTTACATAATTGCCAACATATTTTATTTTCCAATTTTTGGAATAGTTGGCCTTGGCATATTTTTTGTCCTAATTTTGGAAAATCATAACTAAATTTTTAGACATTGTTTCAAAGTGATTCCAAAGGTTATAAAATTTTTATTGAGTCTAGTTTCAAGAAAAAATATAGCCTTTTACTAGTTGGAAGCACAAAATTCCCAAATTTTCAATCTTTGCATGCTGTTCCAAAAGATAATCAATTTCGCTGGGCAAATTTCAAAAATTTATAACTCTTTGTATGTAGCTTCAATTGATTCATATGACCTATCAAATTAAAGCTTAGAATGTCTACTTTCACCCTACAAAATTTCATAATTTGTGCTCATCATTTAGTCTTCCAAAACCTCAAGACAAACTCCCTGCCTCA
Source organism: Inga laurina (assembly GCA_963855925.1). NCBI lineage: Eukaryota > Viridiplantae > Streptophyta > Magnoliopsida > Fabales > Fabaceae > Inga > Inga laurina. The sequence goes on along the minus strand of OY979706.1, from coordinate 41,051,024 downwards.
TTTGAAGCAATGAAACGACAAGCACTTGCAACTTCAATAAATTTCATTTTTGTATACAAATTTCCCATACTCTTTAATTCACTATTTTATTTCTTTTAATATCTCAAAGATATAAGAAATATTAGAGAATGAATTTGTGATATCTACTAAATCAGGGTTTAGTAATCCACTTAATTTAGGCTTATTCCTAAGTTTCTAATCCCAAAATTCGGGATATTACAAACATGATCAAAATGAATAAAGTAATGCGAGTTTAAGAGTAAATTAACATAATTTTATAAGGTAAAAACGTAAAAATAGTAAACTCGTAAATTTAATCTAGTTTATGGCTAGCACAAGCTTCAGTACAAACATACAAGATTTTATTAGTTAAAAAAGTAAAACCGGTAAATTTGGGAAGTTAACTCATGAGGTTGACAATATTAAGATAACAAATTCCTCTATCTTAGTCGAACATACATGAAATAAGAGGATATTCACCTTTAAATCTGGTTGAATTGAAGTATTAATCTCATAAAGTCATAGCATCTCCATTTCATTTTTTAACGACATCAAAAGTAAGAATTTTTTGTTTTGACCTGATCAAAAGTAAGAAATTAGAACCTAATACTTGATGATTAGAGCAAATGAACGTCGCTAACTTTTCTTTCTACCTAAAATTTGAGTCAGTTCTAACTTTTATCATGTTGACCAAATCTTGTCATCATTTATTGATTAAAGCCTTTTGATTAAATCAATATACACTTATCCTAACCACACGCAAAGGTAAAGTAAAATGAAAATTAAAAGGAATTATGAAGAATTATTTATCATTGCTCAATCTTTTGTGGTGTGTGAGCAAAGAGAACTTAATATCTAATCTTAGAAGCAAGTGATCCTTGTAATATCCCAAAATTTAGGATTTGAGGCTTGGGAATAAGCCTAAATTAAGTGGACTACTAAGCATCAATTTAGTAGAAGTCCAAATTTATCCCCTAATGATTCTTATATCTTTGGGGTATTAAGAAAGTAAAATGGTGAACTTTGGAGAATATAGTTATGTTTTCGGTGAAATCGCTTATGAGGTAGTAAGCTTGTCATGTGATTTTGAATGATCAAATGATGAGAAAAAATTATGAAATTTTATGGGATGAAAGTAGATATCCTAAGCTTTAATTTGATAGGTCATATGACTCAATTAGAGCTATATACAAAAAGATATGAATTTTTGAAGTCAGCACAGAAAAACTTTGAAGTTTCTGGAACAGTATGCAAAGATTGAAATTATGGAAATTTTGTAATTCCATCTAGCAAAAGTCTATATTTTTCCATGAAACTAGACTCAATAAGGGTTCTATAGGCTTTGGAATCATTCCAATTCGATTTTTCTAGAATTAGTTATGATTTTTCAAAGATTGGACAGAAATCTGCCAGAATTTTATAAAATCTGAATTTTGGGAAAATGGTGTAATAAAGTAAAATGATATAAAACAATTTCTCATCTCCTTCCTCCTCATAACCTGACGTGAAGTTCAGTTTTAGAGAGAGAGAAGAGTTGAGATTTTTAGAGAGAGAAGGAGAGGAAGAAGCTTGTAAAGGTAAGTGACTTCTTCGATAAATCGGTTCCTAATGTGTATAACTCTGTTCCTAAGTTTCCTTTACATATGATTTAAGGTTTGGAGACTCAAATTTGGATGTTTGGCACCTAGGGTTTTTAGCCATCTTGAGAAAAAGTTAGTTGGAGCTTGAGGTAACTTCCAAACTTTTGTATGTTGTGGACAATTTAATCGGTGAAATTTCGCCGAATTGTCCTTAGTTGTAAAAATGGAAAATGGGTTTTTCTGGGGGTTATGATGCCCAAATTGGTACTAAATGGTAGTTGTAACATAATATAATAGTCAATAAAGTGGTTAGGAGTAGAAAGAAACGTGTTTATGGAGCCAAAACCGAAAAATCCCGATTTTCCCCGGAGTTCTTATAAGTTTTAGCCAGCTCTAGAAATGGGTCTTAGAGTTGGATTTTCAATGATTTGATGATTCCATTGAGTTCAAAAGGGAAAATTAGGTTGGGTTATAGTTAGACATTTTTTCAAAAAATGTCAAAAAAACATAATTACGGAAACGCCCCTAAAACCCTAAAAGTAGGGCTGCCAAGGGCAATTTCGTAATTTGACATTGAATTTGATAATTCCGAGTTTGGAAATGGATTCCTCGGGTGAAAATATGTAAGAATAGCCCATGTCAAAATTTCAAGAAAAGTACAGCCGAACCGGGTACAGCGAGGCCGGGGTTGGTCCCCGGGGTTATTTTAGTAATTTTTTAAGATAGACTCATATAACCCCCAAAAACACTATCGAAGTGTCTAAAAAAACATTTGACATTGTAGGATCGAATATGGAGCCTTGAGCTGTTGGCACGCAAATCGAGGAGAAAGATTGGAGGTAGGGGACTTACCTTACTTGCATGTATTTGATATCTTTTCTTGTGTAATGATGTATGTGATTGTTTTACTTGATTGTGTAGAGCATATTTGAATAAATGAAGCTCTGTTTCTGTTTTCGCTGTGGCTATAGTCTTGTTGTATGAAACATTAAGCATGCCGAAATGTCATTATGGGGTATATATCTAGATAAAGCTAACATGTCATATGTAACACCCTGCCTTTAATCACGTAATTATAATTCGATAATGCACATTTAATTCGGATTAGAGACCATCGGATAACTTAAACTCATTTCAATCTCCTACTTTGTAGTAGGGTTTTCACAAAACATTCAAAATCTCTTCCTGTTCCTGGTCTCCATTTCAAAATTCGAATATAATTACCTGTGCAGTTTATCTACATTCATGTATAACAGAGTGTATAACCAAATCCCCGGCAACTCCCGGGTCCTATACTTATATAATCTAGAGGTTACAAGTATCTACTAGGGGATTACACAACCAAAATCGAATGTAGTGTTCATGATTCAGGATATACAGTAATCCCGAGTTTAAAGTAGATAACCAACATCTCAAAAATCCTTAGTATCACTAAAGATCCTAAGTGCTTCGGGTTGGCCGCTTCTCCTTTGAGCCACATGCCCTGTCTGAAATGTTAGTCATAGGAAAGAATGAGATTCGAGCGAATCCCAGTAGTAACAAACCACTCACACAATGCATAACACAAAGCATGTATATAAATCACAACCAGCAACAGCAGCAGCAATCTCAAAGATACATGGTTTTCACCACAAACGACAGCACTCACGGCTGTATGCATAATACGACAGCTCTCGCTGTAATAATAATCACGACAGCTTACGCTGTAATCACAATAACGACAGCTTACGCTGTAAACGACAGCTTGCGCTGTAAACGACAGCTTGCGCTGTAAACAACAGCTATCACCAGCTGTAATCGCAGCAGCATTAAAGAATCATCACATAACAATGATAACACACACATACAGAGCATTATACATAGTATAAGAGAGAGAGTCACTACCTGATCCTTTCCCGACGTTTCTTGGCACTGCGGGCTCCCGAGGGCGGCAAATATCGAATCCTACAATTCCAAACGCACCATTTAGACACTTCCATAGTGTTACTTGGGGTTATATTAGTCTATAATGAAAATTTACAAAACTACCCCCGGGGACCCGGCCCGGGCCCGCCGTACCCGGTCTGGTTGCACTTTTCCCGAAATTCTAATCTGGGCTATCCTAACATATTTCCGCCCAAGGAATCCATTTCCGTACTCAGAATTATCAAATTCAATGTCAAATTACGAAATTGCCCTTGGCAGCCCTACTTTTAGGGTTTTAGGGGTGTTTCCGTAATTATGCTTTCTCGGCCTTTTTTGAAAAAGTGCCCAACTGTAACCCCACCTAATTTTCGCCCCTGAACTCAATGGAACCATCAAATCATTGAAAATCCAACTCTAAGACCCATTTAGACCCCTGACCGAAATATATGAGCTCTTCGGAGAAAATCGGGGTTTTACGATTTCGGCTCCGTAAACACGTTCCTTTCTACTCCTAACCACTTTATTGACTATTTCATTAAGTTACAACTACCATTTAGTATCAATTTGGGCAGCATAACCCCTAGAAAAACCCATTTCCAAGAATTAAAACCAATGGCAATCCGGCGAAATTTCACCGATTAAATTGCCCACAGCAGCCAGAATAGTCAATATACAAGAGTTTGGAAGTTACCTCAAGCTCCCAATAGATTTTCCTTGACTTGAATGAAAACCCTAGGTGTTTTAACACCAAAAGAGGAGCTTCCAAACCTTAAAGAACATAAAGGAGTAGCTTAGGATCGGAGTTATACGCGTTAGGAGCTAGATCGTCGGAGAAATCGGCTTACCTTGCGAGTTCTCTTCTCCTTTTCTCCCAAAACCCTCTCAACTCTTTTTCTTTACTTTGGCTGCAGAATGGCGTCGGGAATAGCTGATGAAGATGATGAATAAAAAGTGTTTTAACATTAGGATGATGTCATGTTTTATTATGCTGATGTCATAAATCCCATTTTCGGATTTTATGACAGTTTTTCTGCCCAAACTTTAAAAAATCATAACTAATTCTAGAAAAATCGAAATGAGGTGATTCCAAAGCCAAATGAAAGATATTTAAGTCCTATTCATAGGAAAAATATTGGCCATTACTGAAAATCACCACAAAATTCCCAGACTTTCAATCTTTGCATACTGTTCCAGAAAATAATTAATTTCGCTGGGCAAACTTCAAAAATCCAAAACTCTTAGGTCACAAATCAAAATGATACAAATTATATGTTCATTTTGAAGCTTGACATGTGAACTTTAATACTGGAAAATTTCAGAATTTTTAGACACCATTTGCCTATTTAAAACGTCCATACAAATTAGCTGCCCTGTACAGAGTTTCAATGGACAGAGTTTTCAACTTTTGCACAATTGTTCCCAATGGTTCCAACTTCACAATAAACACTCTCCCCACATGAATTTTCACAAGGAAGCCATTGGAATCATTAAAATATCCAAATTCCCATCACACATTCTCCAAAAGTGTTTATTCAACAATAATTACATCCACTTTTGAAGTCATTAGCCCTTAATCACTTTTTGGGATATTACATCATACACATAGCATCAATCATGCATACATTATGGTATCTGCTTCCTATTGAGATTCTCTCGAATCTCACCCTCCCCTACTAACAATTTAAACAGGAGATGACAGAAGATATGTAAACAACAATGCAGAGTACCGTACGAGGGGATTGCAGTAGTGGAACGAAGACGGAAATAAGTCTCCGTTTCACTGGGATGAGTTTAGACACCCTAGTAGCCTTGTGCGGCTACCTTAATCGTAAGTATCATGTACAAACCCCTATAGGAAATTTATATAATCATGCACATATTATCAGTATAGTTATGTTATTCCTATGTTGCCTACCGAACCGCATATCGTTTTCCGTAAATACTCTGAAAAAGGTTGAAATTGAGATAAGGGCGTGACAATCCTCACAGAGAAATACACACAATGCAAGATATGTGGCCCTCCCTCCCTCCGAACTTTTCATATCAAAGAGGCCTCCTTCATGCAAAAGCATATTTTTATTTTCTACAATACCTTAATTTATACTCCCTCCTGTACTTATTGTAAACATAATTGGAGAGTTGATATTGATCATAAATTTAAGACTAATTTATCATGTGTCAATTTTTTTTCTAATTGACCTCTATAGATGTTCCCTCAATAATTATCAAGTAAGTGAGACATTGAGGGAATTAAGGAGTATAATTAGGGAGCTTAAGAACAAACACAACATATTAACTAATTTTTTTAACCTAATCATATTAAGTGAGCAAGTCTTACATCAAGGACTAGAGGAAGTAAAATTCTTGAATGCTTTTATAAGTTAAAATATGTGTACTCCACCCGATCCAAAATATAAGAGTTGATATATAAAAATTAATCATTGAAAAGAAAAACAAGTGTGTATTGGTTTCCTTAAAATATTTCGTTTTAATTACTTGCACAGGAAAGTACCTCATTGATAGAAACTCTCTTTTGATATATGTAATAATAGGGATAGTTTAAGAAAAAAATTATAATATGAAAGACAAAATAGGTTGATGTCTTTCATTGAGGATCATGACAATGCCTTCAACTAGCTCCTATGCTTAGAACTTGATGGAATATTAATTTTATTTTTATAACCACCCCCCCCCCCCCCCCAAAAAAACCAAAAAAAAAAATCACCTTTCTGTTTGCGAGCACAAGGAGTAAATCCCAGAGACACCAGAGATTACCTCATCTCTAGGAACACTGAAGGCAAAAGGTAAATCTTTTTCAACTAAATTGCTACCTACCCATGCAAGGGTTGAGTTTGAAATTTCAACAACCATTACGTACATTTGCTTAAGTGACGACCATTGCTACCACTTATGCCTAACTTGAGTTAGTTAAATTCACTTCTTCCAATACATTCCTTTCTATCTTGAATACATGAAATAGACAAGGGATTTATTTTAATTTTAAATATAAGACTTCAATTTATTTTACTCCCTAAATGTATAACTTTTCTTTTCTATCTTGAATACATGAAATAGATAAGGGGTTTATTTTGATTTTAAATATAAGACTTCAATCTATTTTATTCTCTAACTTTTCCCCAAAGTACTTATTAATTGTATATATTGGGTAGTTTCAGTGCATATAATTATATAAAGTATTTTAGAGAAACCAATACATATTTATTATAAATAATTAATTTAACAAATTTTCTTAATATTGGTAAAAATTTGTTAGTAATGGAGGAAGCATTACGTTTGAGTATTTTAGGAATGCAAGTGCGGCAAGAAATCCAAATCCAAAGACATTCCTCTTAGTTACGTTTTTGGAGTACTCTAGTTGCTAATCTTGGCTTTTTATGCCATTCAAATCCATAGCTTAACTAAGCCAAACCATTTTTCTTAAAAGCAAAAAGGTGGATAACGTTGACGTTTGATGAAACGTTGGGTGGGGCCAAACATTAAAAACACACATGTGAATAAAGTCCTGTATTGATGGTAATATAGGGGAAACGTAACTCTTTAAACTAAAATCATTACAAGCCGCAAAATTCAACTCAACCCAAGGCGTCTTGAGTATGATTTTGATGCATGAAGGTTAGCACGAGACTCTTTATTAGCATTCCATTTTTTGCTTACTTCTCCTTGAGATTACTGAATAATGGTTATTTTGGTGACGTCTTCTCACCTAAAACAAGCAAACTATCATTTATACGACGTCCCCTATCTATATGCTGCTCACAGAAGAGGTGGTCCATATTTTATGCCCCCTCACATATTTAATTAATATAAGATATATTTACTTAATATGATTAAATTAAAGAAATTAGTTAAATTAGTTAGTGTACCATTTTTATTAATAATTCCTAATCATCTTCCTTAATTATTTTCCATCTCTTACTTGATTGTTGTTGAGGGAGCATTAATAAAAGTAAATTAGAAAAATATTGACAAATATAAAAAATAGTTCTTATATTAAGAACTAAGACCAACCCTCAATTAGGTCTTATATTAATGATGGAAGGGAATATCTTTATATATTCTTTGTATATTATGCATATTATTTTATTCTTATTTACATGTTGCATCTAATTAATTGATGTATGGGGATTAAAAAAATTTTAAAATATAGCAGGCCTAAAGCTAATTTATAGTATTAAAACATTAGTTAAGTTGGTTATTTTTTAACAATTGTGTATTGGTTTGCAGATAATGTCTTCTTTAATCATTGTCCTCATAGATGGAAGCCCCCTTTGCATAAGCAATCAAATAAGGATAGTTAGTTTTAAAAAAATATAAATTTGAAAGGCAAATTAAATTGACATCTTATATTTAAAATCAAAACTGACTTTTCAACTAGCTCTTACTTTTAAAAACTCCTAAAATTTAGGAAGTTGAAAATTAGCAGAGCATTACAATTAAGTAATATACAATAAAATTTCAAAAACCCATTTGTGAATATTTGATCTTCGGGGGATATATATATATATTAACTATATTTATAACGAAATTGAATCATGGCACACACATACTCGCATTGTTTTCTCAAATTATATTTCGTCTGCATATTAATTAGGGAATATATGACACAATTCTCAATGTGCTTTCGGTAATTAATTTTTAATATTCTAAAAAATAAGTTTCTACTTCCCCCCAGAATTTCTTCATCAACATCTTTCCTACCCTAATGAGAGAGTTTTATTTTGGCATAACTCACGTGTCTATTTTTCGCTTTACAGAGGATTTTAATTCACAAGTTAACTACACTTAAGAGCACTTTTGTCAAACTCGCGAGTTGACCCTTTAAGTTTACCGTTTTTATATTTATAACTCACAAAATCGTGTTAAGTCATTATTAAACTTGTGCTAGTTATAAATTTGGTTAAATTCATGAGTTCACATACCAAATTTACCGTTTTTGCATTTCTAACTCATAAAATAGTGTTAACTTACTCTTAAACTTGTGCTAACTTTTTTATTTAATCATACTCGATTGCTTTATATATAAATTTTATAGAAATTTCTTTGTTGAGTATGATAAATTATGAATGTTGATATATTTAATTTCAATTATTTAGATTTAAAGTATATTCAAAGCAAATTGTTGCCATTTTTATGTTATTAATTATTTAATTATACATTACCAATCCTTATTTATTAGAAAAAGTAAATTCTTAAGAGTTTAAGATTCAAATTCACAATATTACTCTCACGAGTTTGCTTAAAACTCATGAGTTTGATAATCTTACTTAAGAGAACTTTAAGAGAAGTGTTTGATGTTGGTTAAAAAGAGAGAGAGAGAGTTGTGATAATAATGATGAGAAGAAGACTTTGAAGCACATTCATGAGGACTGCTTATTTAGACCTTTTGCCTTAAATGGCCACTGACTTATAATCAATATCTGTTACATCTAAAGGATTTGGCACAATATAATTTATAGGTCCATATGCAAACCAAATTTATAGGCACAAACATTTATACCAAATGCAATGGATTCAATTTTTGTTTTGGCCGGAGCAAAGGATTCAATTGGTACACGCCATAAAATGATAAGAAAATAAAAATATATAGGATGGAATAATTTATGTTGGACATGATGATATAAATATGAAATAATAAATTAGAATTATGTTTGATAAAAAAAAAAAGAGAAAATAATTAATGAAGATATTTTCTGGGAAAATTACAAAAATTTATTATTCTATAATCTATATAGAGTAATAATTTACATTAGATAAATAATATGAATCTTTTTCTTGGAACCTGAATAAATTGCACATAACATCTCTATAATACATGTAAGCCTTTTGCCTATACTCCGTCGGTACTTCAACCCTTCCAACCAAACATGCATAAAAGATATGTTTGGTGCATATAGTGAAAAGGAATATTAATGTCACATTCTTTTTTTTTTTTCCGATGAAATAATATCACATTCTAAATTAGTAATAAATTAAAATTACACTTAATTTATATTCATTTCAAAAAGCACATTGATAATCCAAGAAAACTTGCATAAGTGCCTTATTAAGTTTTCAAGTACAATTATTGAGACTCGAGAATATTTAGTTAATCCATGATTATCTATGAATTAAAAGGTATGTCTACGGACTAAATAAAGAAGTACAATTTTTTTAATGAAAAAAAGTGTAAGAATTTAGTTTTTTGAGAATATAAGTTCGAATTTTAAAAAACGCACTTATACGAAGAAACAAAAAAATCTTTACAATATAAGCCTCCAAAGCAGAAATCGTTAATCAAATTAAAACAGATATTACTTCATAATTTCATATCCAATTTGACTTTTCCTTTTCTATTTTTCTCCACTCACAAACGCGCCCTTGTATCGACACACAATGAAAAATTGTAACAGTTACATTACAATAGTTTTTCCGACTCAACAATAAGGAACAACTACTTTTGTGAGGTCTCTGCTTTTCAACTTCTCTTCATTCTCATGAGTTATTCATTTTTGGGAAATTTACATTTATGTCCTACATAAAAAAAATGAAAAAAATGATATTTGAAGTTGTCAATGAACACCCCTTAACTTAACATTAACAATTTTAATGAATATTTTTTCATTTTTCCTTTTATGTGGGACTTAAATATAATTGTCCCTTCATTTTTTCCCCTTTTCCCCCTTTTTATTTTTCTGAAACCATTTTATTATTTTCTGTAATTAATAGCCATTGAACCATTTAACTTTGTCTTTGCATAAATTATTGTTTATTATAGATATGATTGTCACCCAAAACTCCTTTTTTTTCATTGGATTTTTTTTTTCAATTTGAAATATTTTTCCGGCACAAACTCCCATTTGAAATATTAATTAAACTATATGTTGTACGTCTATGCCATTACTTGTTTTTTTAGTATTAACTAAATTAATCTGTGAATATTCATGATATTTCCTCCTATCCTAAATCTAGTAAGTAGATATCTACCACTCTCGTCCTATTTATAATTTCTTTTTAATTAAATCTTATATACCAAAGAGAGGTAGTTAACTCAATAATTATGAGGTAATTTCCAACTATGCCCTTATTTATGAATGGGTACTTTTCAATTATTTTTTTAATCTATTTTTAAATTATTTCTTCATTGGTACAATAAATAGGGGCAAAATTGTCACAATATCATATATTAACACTGAAACTGGACTTATAAATATGACCAAATTTTTTGATAAAAATGACTTATAAATAGAACCAGAGAGGTATCTAATTTACATATATAAAACGAATAAATTAATTTAATTATTTGTAATAAATGTGCATTTCTAAAATTTCTCGTTTAATTATTATCTCCATTGATAAATATTCCCTTTAATACATATAATTAATATGGGTGTTCACCCGGCCGCCCCATACTGACCCAGGTCATTATGAGACAGGACAAAATTATTATTGGGACAAGACAGGATGTGAGACGGGCTTTTTTCCATCCGGCTTTTTTTCCATCTTTGTTCAATCTGCTTCCTCTCGGTCTCTCTTGCACCTACTTGCCTAATTCTCTACAAAATACTATAAATATTTATTATCATTGCTCTTATTAAGTTTAAGGTTAATTATTTCTTATTTTTATTATGTTTTGGATCTAAAAATGCTAAAAAGGGATGATTAAATATTTGTATTATATATTTTCAATCATTTAGGTTCAATGTTCAACTACACATATATTTTAGTTTTTACAAGTTCAAAAAAAATGATGTTCTAGAACCTCCAAAAAAAAAATAAATAAATAAACGGGACGTCCCGTTCCCAACCTTACCACTACAAAAAATATGAAATTTTTTACATAATTTTTTCCGTGACAAATTCTATCTTTTACCACGGAATTTTTGATGGAAAAATTCCGGGCAAACTTTAAAAATTATTAATTAATTAATTAATATTTTTAATTAAATTTAATTTTAAAAAATTATTTTTATGAAATTTATTATTTATTAATTAATATTTTAAATTTATTTATTATTTATTATTTTATAATTTCTAAAATATTTTAAATTTCCCATAGGTTTTAGTCTCTATAGGGGCAAAATGTTCATATAAAAATTTATTTATAAAAAAAAATTTATTAGTTATTAATTAATATTAGTAAATAAAATATTAGTTAATGATTATTTATTAGTTATTAATTAATGTTAAAAAATTAATTTTAGAAATTAGAAAAAAAATATAGTCATATGAAATTTATTTAAGATGTAAAATTTTTTAATTTGAAGTTAATTTATATTAAAAATTATAAGAATATATAAAATTATTTTATAGTACTATTACATTTATATATAAGAAACAAATATATATTTATAAATATATAATAAAATTATATATATAATTGTGTAAAAACAGAACGTCAAAGCAGTTGAGCCCATCTGGTAAGGCATCGTGCGTATAAGGCAGGCTAGGCACTGGCAACTAGGGTGACGACGCCAGAGCTGCCACGCGGTTGGCCATCGAAGTTGCCACATGGATTTTTAAAGTTAAAAAAATTTGCGACAGAATTAATTTCGTTGGAAATTTGAAACCGAATTTGAATTCCGTCGAAAATTTGTTTGTCACGCTATTATTAGCTACAGAATTCATTCCGTTGGAAATCCATTTCTATTGGAAACTCTGAATTTCGTCGGAAATTTCATAAAAAATTCAGTGTTTTTTTTAAGCGCGTCCTGATCTTATCCCGTTCTAACAAAAATGGGATGGGACATGGGAAAGTTTTGCTTTCCCGTACCCTTTTACAAAAAGGTTAAAAATTTAATAGATAGGTCTAATATTTAGAATTAAAACCAACCTTTCAATTTTTTTCATTAATAAGCAAACTATTCAATTATCTCCTACACTTAGAACAAAAGCGAGTAAAATATAAAACCTTTCAAGATAAAATTGCCTCAGCTAAAAAAGGCAGCGGCACAGCTTAATTTTTTATCGTAAAACTTAATTAACATTCCCTGATTTTTTTAAGATTTTTGGTTTAAAAAAAAAAAAAGCAGCAGCACATGTTTTAATCGAAGAGATTATAAGAATTTAATGAGACATTTAAAACGCCCATGAAGCAAAATAATTATTCAGAGCAAGCAAAGCATTTCATAACCATCTTCTTGCCGCTCTTTTTGTTACCCAAGTTCTGTGAAAAGTCTCTTCTTTTTCTTCAACTTATTATAAATACCCCTCACCTTCTTCTTTATGATCAAACTTTTAAAGCATCCCTTTCTCTGCTTGACCAAAACGCTCTTTCTGCTTCAATCATCACAGAATTAAACCCAAAACTTTTTCTTTTTGGCCTGAAATTAAACCCAAAACTTGAAAACCACACAATCTCACACGGCCTTTTCATTTCTCTTCAATAAATTTCATCCCCATCCCCATCTTCGCATTCCATTTTCTTTACTTGTAAATTCTTAACGTCTCTTTCTCTGTATTCCATTTCATACATTCAATTCAAGTCGTCATCACCACCAAAAGCATACGTTACTTGATACCTCTCTCTCTCTCTCTCTCTATATATATATATATATACACAACTCCTGAACCCCGCTTTTTTGTTTTCCATTTGAGCTTGGTTCATCTTCATCTTCTGTGAGATTCAGAGGCACAAGAAGAAGAAGAAGAAGAAGAAGGTGGTGATGAAGATGGTGGGGTTGTCATTAGAATACAGAGTTTTAGTTTTGGTGATTTCGTTGGTGGGTAATTTAGCAGCAGAAAGTGCTGATAACAATGGTGGGTCCGTGAGAGATTACATTACGTGGGATGATTTAACTGTGGATGAAAATGGCTTAGCCTCCTCAAAATCTAACAGTGATCTTCAAGTTATTCTGGTTGACCAGAATGGAAATGGACATTCTTCTACAGTTCAAGGAGCTGTAGATATGGTTCCAGATCATAACACAAAGAGGGTCAAGATATACATTTCTCCAGGAACTTACAGGTCAGGCATTAACCCTTTTAATTTTTATTCATCAAACCCAAAGATCTAATACACACACACACACTTTGGTCCCCTGAAGATGATATTCTCAGATATCTCAAACAAGTGAAAGCATTTATGTGATTACTGTCATTAGTGTTTTGCGAGTAAACAAAGCCAGTTTGGTTTGGTTGGTTGGATATTTGTTTTGTTAAATTTTGTTCTTTTTTTTTTTTTTTGTTGGTGAAAATGCAGAGAAAAGGTGTTTGTACCAAAGAACAAACCATATGTGTCATTCATAGGGAAAAGAAATAAAACACATGGCGTGGTGATTACTTGGAACAGCAAGTCATCGGACATTGGGTCAAATGGCCAAGAATTGGGGACTTATGGTTCTGCAACTGTAGCTGTAGAATCTGATTATTTCTGTGCAAATAGTATCACTTTTGAGGTTAGAAATCAATTAACCCTTTCTAGTTACCAAATTGATTGGTAGTGATACTGCGGGGGAAAAAGATTCATAATTTAGTAAAATTTTTTGTGGGGTTGGTTGCAGAACTCTGTAGTTGCAAAGGCTGGTGGACAGGGAATGCAAGGAGTAGCATTGAGGGTAGACAGTAAAAGAGCAATGTTCTTTCAAGTTAGATTCTTGGGAACACAGGACACTCTCTTGGATGACACAGGAACTCATTACTTCCTCAAGTGTTTCATCCAAGGCAAAATTGACTTCATCTGTGGCAGTGCAAGATCACTTTATGAGGTAAGTTTATGTAATTTCAACACAAGAATCGTCTTAGGATGCCCTGTACCCAGATCCCGTATGATTTCTTTTCAACTATATGGAGTTTTAATACCATGTTATGACCACAAGTCCAAATAGAGACTCCATATCTAAAGACTAGCCCGTTAGGTCGAAGAGCCCTATGAACTTATAAACCATACTTATTTAGTGTGACTCTGATGCTTAAAGTTGGTATTAGTTGATTAGTACTTTAGACGATAATTCTGTTATGAGCAAAATTGCAAAGGGAGGTCTCATCCCAAAAACCCAGGAGTCTCTTGAACTTATAAACTACGCTTCACTTGTACCATACTAGTACAAAGAATCTACTTGCATATATCATTGCGTGAGTTTGTTGAGTGTGATTCTGATGCTTGAGGTTGTTGGTATTGGATGACTAGGGTTGTCGTCTGAGGTCGACAGCCGATAGCTATGGAGCGATTGCGGCTCATCACAGGGACACACCCAATGAAGACACAGGGTTTTCATTTGTAGACTGTTCAATCCAAGGAACTGGTCAGGTTTTCCTTGGGAGAGCATGGGGAGACTATTCAAGAATCATATACTCAAACTGTTATATGGACAACATTATAATTCCACAAGGCTGGACTGAATGGAATCACCCTTCAAGAGAGAAGTACATATATATAGATAAACTACTAAGCCCTTCTTAATTCTGAATTCTCTCTGCTTTTTTTTTTTTTTTTTTTTTTTTGTTTGCATTACTATTTTCAAATGTATTACTCAATATGAATTTAATGTTTCAGGACTGCACTTTTTGGAGAGTTTCAGTGCAAAGGAAAAGGAGCAGAGAGAAGTGATAGAGTTTCATGGTCAAAATCTCTCACTTACGAGGAAGCAAGGCCTTTTCTGGACAGAAGCTTCATAAATGGAGACCAATGGCTTAGATTGTAGCGTTCACAATGGGGCCATCTTCACTAAATTCATTGCACAGAAGAAGAAGAAATAAAGGCAGAAACAATGCCAAAATGTGAAAAGTTTACCTGTTTGTTATATTTGTCAAAGCAACTTTAGAGTTAGAGAGGTTCAAGTTAATTGGATGTATCACAAACATTATAGAACAGTTCATTATATGTCTCAGTTTAACTTTAAACTACAATTGAAAGTGATTAAACATTAAAAGCTGAGAACTGTGTACCCTGTACATATTGAAGGCACTTGCGGATATACCAGAAAGCAATTAACTTTCTCACAAGCACATGTGAATTTTGAGGGACTGACAATAAGTAACTTCAATTGCAACTAAGTGACAATAAGTAACTTCAATTGCAACTAAGTATGGTATTAGTGTAGAACGGTCCTCACTATCAGAAACATATCACAAGTTCATTGTCAAGTTTCATTAAAAAAAAAAAAAACCCTATGCAGACACTTTCACAAGTTCGAAGCATTGCCAATTCTTTATCATCATTGTCGTCGTAACGGTCGTCAGTCATTGTTGAACTGAAACTTCACTCCTTCAAAGTGCCAAAGGGAAAACTTACTTGCATTTACCTATATTCTTTAGTAATTTTTAATTTGATACATGTGACTTCTTATCTCCTAAGTAAGTGCTTTAATTTTGCTCTTAGTATTTTAAACCTTTTTACAGGGGCTAACAATACTAATAGCACAACGGTGTTAACAAAACAAAATTAATGATTTAATTAAGAAATAAAAACACACAAGTACCCTACAAAATGGTTTCCCCAAGTGCCACAAAAACAAACCTTATATGTTCCAGTGACTTTGTAGCCCAGTGGTATGAAAACTCTCCTATAAATGAGATGTCGTGGGTTCAACTCGCTTGTAACCTCAAGTTGTCAGTGCTTCCCTTTTAATCCTTAAAAAAAAACATACATATATGAGAAGTTGGCAAGCTGTGTTAGGGCTTTTGAATGCAAATACTGCCAGAGTTGTATTACTCCGCACACTGTGCATCAATGAATTCATATTTGCACTAGGGTTTGATTTTATATTGCATTCATACATCTATGAGAGTTCATAGTGGACGTTCGATTGAATATGAGAGCACCAAACTGAAACTCAATTACAAGATATCCCAAACATTGGATTGAATACGAGAGTTTTATTGGAAAGGTTCTTGAATTTCTTTCATGCCCTTAAAAACCTACACTTTAGTTTAATTTTTAATAACATTAACAATATTTCGCTAAATATTTTAAAATACTTTATTTTATTAATTGAAATTATGTTAAAAATTAAGCACCATTAATTTTCCCTTATAACTTAATTGTTATTTCTCCTCCATTCAACTTTTTTTAAATAAATAATTAAATATGGTAATAATTAAATTATATTAAAATTTTAAAAAAATAATTATAAAAAATTAATATTTTTAAAAATAAATAAATAAAAATTACATTAACTAATTTAATATTAGCACTACTGCAGGGAATAGATTTTACTATCCTAGAAGACGTCCGTTTTCAAAAAAAAGGGAAGTAAAAAAAATATTGTGGCATTTTTGTAATTTAGTAGAGAATTTTGAAGCCTTTAGAATTGGGACACCTAAAACCAAAAGGGACGCCTAAAGAGTCCCTTTAGGCATCCCTAAACACAAAAGGGATGCCTATTATACATGTCAGACATGTGTCTGACAACCCCTTCCCTCTTTTCATCACACTCTTCACTCACCTTTCACTCGCCGTTACTTTCTTCCCCCTTCACTCACCGTCGTCTTCTTCACTCTCTTTCTCTCCTCCATTGTCTTCTTCACTCTCATCCTTCCATTGTCATACCTCCATCACTCTCACCGTCGTCCTCCCTCTCACCACCGTGGCCCGTCTCTTCTTAGTGGCACACCAACATCGAGCTCCCCCCTCTCCCTACACATTGTCGGCCCTCTCTGTCCAGGTTGGTTTTTTTATTTCAAATATAATGCTTTGTATTAATTTACAACTTGTGAAAATAAATTTGTCAGCTCTTATTTTACATGATTTTTAGTTAGGTTTCTGTAGTATTTTTCCCTTTTTCATTGGGGCTTTATAGTCTTACCTATTATCAAGGAACGAAAAACCGGACCGGGCAATGAACCGGTCACAGCACAGGTTCAAGGGTTAATGGGTCAACCGGGGTCTAACCGGTAGTTGAACCGGTCATAACCGGTTATATTAAAATATTATAATTTATTAGTGATAATATATATTAATATATTTTTAAACTTCTATAGATAAAAATAAAGATTTTTAGAAAAAAAATGTTTAAAATCTATTAGAATTAGTTATAATACCTATACTTATGCAAATATATCTCATTTCCTATAATTATTATATCTTTTTAAATAATTTTTTTTTTCATTATTTTCTTCATTTTTTTAGATTTGTTCTTTCTTTATCTATTTTTCTCTTCATTTTAGTCTTCAACTTTCCATTTTGCCCTCAAAAAACACAAAATAAAAATTTAAAAAAATTTAAAAAAAAAAAAAGAAAGAAAGAAACCGGGTCAACCGGTCGGACCACCGGTTTTACCGGTTTTAACCGGTTCTGACCGGTTCTGACCGGTTTTTGATCAAACCGGACCATACCAGGGACCGGTTCCCGGTTCAACCGATCAAACCGGCCGGTCCGGTCCGGTTTTTTGAACCATGCCTATTATAGATGTTAGTTCATGTACTCCTAATCTGTTAATTAGGTTGGTATGAGTGTTGGCCAAGTAACGTGTAAGTTTCCATAAAATACAAAATAAAAATAATAGTATGATGAAATTTATTTATTATCAATATAAAAATAAAAATTTTAATAATTGTCTCATTGCATCCATATATAATATGCAATATAGTTGTTTTTTATTTTATTTAGATTATATGACAAAACTAATTCACGTATATATTGAGTGAGAGTTAAGGCATCAATTATGAGTTTAGTTTCTCGGCTCTTACAAATAAACAAATTATGAGTATAAAGATCAATATATAATATCTATAATTGAGGAAACTATAAGGATCCAATAAAAACAAAAAAAAAAAACTTGCTTTGTTAGCTAATTTTAAATATTAGCTTGCTTTGTTAGGCACAAGAAGATGAGGACAAGCTTGTACAATGGAGACAAAGTTTATTGAATTTTTAAAATTTATTATAAGTTTAAAAATTTTTAACTTGTACTAATTTAATCCTCTCATTTTAAATCACATGGATAATTCTTTTTTATTTAGGAACTATTTGTGATTCTCTCTTTTAACAAAGATAATGAAGTCATGATAGAAATTATTGTTCCTGATGAGAAAGTAAATAAAACAAAATTAAATTCATGCTTTAACTCTTAATGTGTTCATTTATACATCCCATTAATACAAGCCATGTTCCCTAAAAAAATCCAGTTATATATCATTGATTCTCTATTAGGCTAAGAAATTGCTTACATCATAACCTCATAATAGTTCCCTAAAGAAAAATTGTTGGATTAAATTTTTGATATTGTCCTAAATTACCTCAGTTAGTTTGTTTTGTTTGAATTAAGTTGAAATAGTTTGTTATTGAAATTTTGGGATGTCTTACTTTTAAGGGGAAATGCTACCGATTTTTTTTGTTTTTTTTTTAAAAGTGAAAAAAGGCAATTCCATTGTTAACAATTATTCTAAACTTGAGTATTATTAGGAATGGCTTAGGTGGTAATAAAATGGATCATAGTTGGATGAATGCTTTGAGAACTAGTAAAGAATATGATAATGAGATGGAAGAGTTTATTAAATTTGCTAGAAGGAATGCTCTAACAAAAAATGGGATGTACTTTTGTCCTTGTGGCAATTGTTTAAATGAGAGTCAACGAGATGTTGATGTTATAAGGGATCACTTACTTTGTGATGGAATAAATCTTTGATATACAAGGTAGATATGGCTTGGTAAGGAAGTAACTGATTGTCCGTTGCACAAGAAGGAAGCTGTGGATGTCATAGATGAAGATAGAATGGAGAAAATGATTTACAATGTTGAGGTAGAATCCTTTGCGCAATCGCATGAATATGACAGCCTACAGAGTGATGCAGAGACACCGTTGTACCCTAGAAGTAAGTGCACACGACTGACAAAAACATTGCATTTGGTTAACTTAAAGGCAACTTGTTGCTGAATTGATAGTATTTTCACATTGCTGCTTGAATTATGGTGTAATATGTTTCCAAACGATAATGTACTTCCAAATCATATGTATGAGACTAAGAAAATCTTGTCTATAATGGGTATGGAGTATAAAAAGATACACGCTTGCCCTAATGACTGTGTACTGTATAGAAAGGAGTATGAAGGTCTTAGTGAGTGTCTTAAGTGTAAAACTTCATGATACAAAGTGAAGAAAGATGGTGGTTGTGGCAATGAGACAACTAAAAAGAAACCTTTAAAGGTTTTGTGATATCTTCCTATAATACCACGGTTTAGGCATTTGTTTGCGAGTGCAACAAAAGTGAAGAAGTTGATATGGCATTCTGATGAGAGAATATCTAAAGAAAAATATCTTCAGCACCCAACTGACTCTCCATAATGGAAGAAAATAGATGAAATGTTCCCTCAGTTTGGTAGTGAGCTGAGAAATCTTCGGCTTGGGCTTTGTACAGATGGAATCAATCCGTATGGAACTCTTATTAGCACACATAGTGCGTAGTTGGTTCTCCTTGTAATATACAACTTGCCTCCTTGGCTATGTATGAAATGTAAGTATGTGATGCTTTCTATGATGATTTCTGGACCAAAATAGTTAGGGAACGATATCGATGTCTACTTGGAGCCTTTGATTAAATACTTGAAGAAGTTGTGGGAGGAAGGCGTAGATGTGTTTGATGCATATAAGAAGAAGTTCTTCAAGCTATGTGCAATGATTTTCACCACGATAAATGACTTCCCTGCATACAAAACTTGTCAGGTTACAGTGTGAAGGGGTATAAAACATGTTCGTTCTGTGAAGCAGAGACATGCTTCCATCAACTTAAGTATGAAAGAAAAATGGTATACCTTCGTCATAGGAGGTTTCTTCATTGGTTTCACCAGTATCATAGGTTAAGAAAGCATTGTAACGGCTTACTGAAGCATGGAATGACTCCAAAGGCATTAACCGTAGAGGAAGTTTACAATCGGGTTGAACGAATCAATGTCACATTCGATAAGAATCAAAGGATAGTAGGTGAGAAGAACATATAGAAGAAGACATCAATTTTCTTTGATCTTCTCTATTGGCATAGTCTTGATGTGAGACATAGTATTAATGTGATGCATGTAGAGAAAAACGTTTGTGATAGCCTTATTAGTACACTTTTGCACATACCAGGGAAGACTAAGGATGGAATTAGTGCAATACTAGACCTTGTTGATATGAGAATAAGAGAACGGTTACATTCACAACTAAGAGATGATGGTAGGAGGGCATACATGGAGCCAGCAGCGCATACACTATCAAAAGCGAAGAAAAGAAGTTTGTGTAGGTGTTTGCATGAAATGAAGGTGCCACAAGGATATTCTTCTAATATGGGAAGGTGTGTCTCAATGGACGATTTGAAGTTACTGGAAATAAAGTTTCATGATTATCAAGTGTTGATGCAACAACTATTACCAGTAGCTATTAGAGGCATTAAGAAAGATGAAGTGCTAACCACTATAACAAGATTGTGTGTTTTCTTTAATGCCATCTATAACAAAGTCATTGACACTAAAAAGTTGGATGAACTGGAAAATGAGGGTTATATTATTTTATCCCAACTAGAGATGCATTTTCCTCCTACATTTTTTTATATAATGGTATATTTAATAGTTCATTTGGTAAGGGAGGTAAGGCTGTGTGGTCCAGTTTACCTGAGGTAGATGTACCCTTTCGAGCGACACATAAAGATCTTAAAAAAGTATTCTAAAAATTCTTATTTACCTAAAGCCTCAATAGTTGAAAGATATGCAGTTGAAGAGGTTATGGAGTTTTGTAAAGATTATCTATCAAGGAAGAAGGAACAATCTTGGCCTGAAGAGGGGAGAAGCAAGGGAACATGAGGACTGAAAGTGAAGAATATGCCTTATGAAGAGGTGTTGCAAGCACACTTGTATATCTTGAATAATATGGAAGAAGTTCAACTATACATAGATGAACACAAAAAGAGTTTGAAGAACATGAATCCAAAGAAGAATGACATGCAGGTATTTATTGAGCAAAACAATACATTCATAGAGTGGTTTGAGGAAAAGGTTTCGCATGAGACCAGTGTGTCTAAGACAATCGAGTGGCTAGCTTAGGGGCCTTTGTTTCAGGTCATTATTTGGACTGGTTATGATATAAATGTGTATTCTTTCTATACAAAAGACCAAGATGACATAAGTATCATGCAAAATAGTGGGGTGATGGTAGAAGCTGAAGCTATGCACTTTTCCAATTCGAAAGACAAAAACCTCATATTAGCATCTATGACCTATTATAGAGTTATAGAAGAAATATGAGAGATTACCTACAACAAGTTCAAAGTTGCTTTATTCAAATATAAGTGGGTTAGCAATTTGTGGTAATAGATCAACAATTTGGATTTGTCTCAGTTGATCTTCGAAGAGTTGGTTATAGAGATGAGCCCTTTGTTCTAGCAAGCTAGGCAAAACAAGTGTTTATGTCATAGTTCCTGCAAATAAAAAAATGTTCATTGTACTTCAAAGTAAAAAACAGAAGTATGATGATCCAACCTTCAACCTTGATGACAGACCACCTTTCACAACAAATCCATCTAGAACAAGTGAAGTAGAATTGGTAAATGATAAAGAATATCCTGTAAGAAATGATCATTGTAAAGGAATATGAGAAGTAATATAGAGTAAGACCTTAACTTAGAAAATAGTATCGTGTGCTTTTTATTTTAATCCTGGTTAGTTTATTAATTTAATTGCAATTTATTTACTTATCTAACAATAATTTTTATGTTAACAGGAATATGGATAATTCTAGTGATTCATAAAGTAATAGGGATAATGAAATGGCGAGAGATGAACTTGTTGTGAGAAGGGTTAGAGGCAGTACAAAGATGGGGGCATTGGTTGCACGTCATCAACATTAATAGGAAAGGCTACATGTGGACTTCGATGCCAATATGAATCTATTTGGTCATAAGGAAGACCATTTCATTAGCTATTTAGACTATATAGGTTGAAGCAAAGTTCGCATTATCTATGACAATTGGAAGTTGGTTCCCTTAAAAACGAAAGACATGATTTGGCAACAAATTTTGATATATAGGTTTTGATACATCTGTATTTGTAGCTTTATTCTTATTACTTCAAATATAATTATCTTATATTTTACCTTGCAGTAAACATTCGATGTCCCAGACACCAGGGTGATATACAAGCACTGGATAGGGGAGGTGCGATGGAAATATTTCAAGAACAAGCTTACACGAAGGTACATTCAACGGGCAAGGAGGGGTCAGGATTTATGTAGAGATGATTCGTATTTGTCTCCAGAGAACTAGAGGTTGTTTGTGACATCAAAGAAAGATCCTCAATTTTTGGTAAATTTTCTTTTATCATAGTATAGAACTTTTTATTTGAATATACTTAACATCATTGACTTAGTTTTCATTATTTTCCTTTCACAAGAAGTAAGTGCAGCAAATATAGAGAGGCAAGCAGAAAATAAGTATCACCATTACATGTCTCGTGGTGGTTATCGAAAGCTTGAGCGGAGGATGATGGAAGAAGAGTTGAAGAAAATGAAAGAAGCAGCCAAATCAAATCCTAGCGTTGTTGTCCAGGCCCCAGCTCCTCCTTCATGTCACAAAAAATGGAAAGCAGGGAGGATTAAGGGTGGGAAGTTCATAAATCCGGCTGTCGCTAAGATTGCCATGAGGATTGTAAGTAGTTAAAGCATAAGTATTTAATTTTAAAACTTTTTTCATATTGGGAATGTTTAATTTTCATAACATTTAAAATGTATGCACTAGGATGAACTCAAAGATCAGAGTAGGTAAGGTTCGTTCACTCTAAGTGGATGATGGACATCTTATCAATGGCGATTGGGAAGGAAGATCACCCCAGTTGTGCTTGAGGTAAGCCAAGGGGAGTTTGCACCGTGAAGTATTTTAGACAAGCCTCACATTATTTGTCACAAGAACCCATAGGGAGCTTGCAGCCAAGATTCGTGAGAAAGTCAAATAAGAGCTCGAGGCCAAACTCTGAGAAGAGCCATTGCTAGAGCTACGTTATGAAATGAAATATATGTTTGAATCAAAGATAGCAAGTGCCGAGCATAAAACCTAGGAATCCCCAGCCTTTCCCAGCACCAAAGGAAGTTATAACCCATTGAAGGAACCACTTGGTGACCCTTCTCCCACTCCAGGGTGGGGAGAACCTTCCATCCTTTATTTGGATGCCCTACTGCTGCGTGCTGTTGCTGATGCTCTTGTTCACAAAGAAGCTACCACCCACCATCATAAGCAAAATCCACAGCATTTATGTAGGATGACTGAGACATGTGTTTGAGAGGGCGAAGAAGGTGCAACAGTCCCTGTTCTTGATGAAGAGGTTGCTACGCTAGGTCAAGTGATAAGATCTTTCATCCTTTAACCTCAAAATCTTATTGGCATAGCGACAACACCTCCAATGGTAGAAACTACCTTACTATTTGAGATCCGTTAGCATCCTACTAATAATTTGTTTTTTATGTTCTAATAAGACAAGCAAGATGTATAAAAATGGCCCTTCTTGGCACGACTGCAATAGCTCCATAAAGGCATTCGCTAGATCGACTTACACATGCCTCAAGGGATTGTGGGCCTAACATTGGAGTATCCCTGTAACACCCTGCCTTTAATCACGTAATTATAATTCGATAATGCACATTTAATTCGGATTAGAGACCATCGGATAACTTAAACTCATTTCAATCTCCTACTTTGTAGTAGGGTTTTCACAAAACATTCAAAATCTCTTCCTGTTCCTGGTCTCCATTTCAAAATTCGAATATAATTACCTGTGCAGTTTATCTACATTCATGTATAACAGAGTGTATAACCAAATCCCCGGCAACTCCCGGGTCCTATACATATATAACCTGAGGTTTAAGTATCCACTAGGGGATTACATCCAAAATTGAATATACTATTCATATTTCAGATTATACAGTAATCCCGAATTCAAAAGATATAACCAACATTCCAAAATCAACTATACCCCTAAGGGTCCTAAGTGCTTCGGGTCGGCCTCTTCTCCTTTGAGCCACATGCCCTGTCTGAAAGGTTAGTCATAGGAAGGAATGAGATTCGAGCGAATCCCAGTAGTAACAAACCACTCACACAATGCATAACACAAAGCATGTATATAAATCACAACCAGCAACAGCAGCAACAATCTCAAAGATACATGGTTTTCACCACAAACGACAGCACTCACGGTTGTATGCATAATACGACAGCTCTCGCTGTAATAATAATCACGACAGCTTACGCTGTAATCACAATAACGACACAGCTTACGCTGTAAACGACAGCTTGCGCTGTAAACGACAGCTTGCGCTGTAAACGACAGCTATCACCAGCTGTAATCGCAGCAGCATCAAAGAATCATCACATAACAATGATAACACACACATACAGAGCATTATACATAGTATAAGAGAGAGAGAGAGTCACTACCTGATCCTTTCCCGACGTTTCTTGGCACTGCGGGCTCCCGAGGGCGGCAAATATCGAATCCTACAATTCCAAATGCACCATTTAGACACTTCCATAGTGTTACTTGGGGTTATATGAGTCTATAATGAAAATTTACAAAACTACCCCCAGGGACCCGGCCTGGGCCCGCCATACCCGGTCCGGTTGCACTTTTCCCGAAATTATAATCTGGGCTATCCTAACATATTTCCGCCCAATGAATCTATTTCCAGACTCGGAATTATCAAATTCAATGTAAAATTACACATTTACCCTTGGCAGCCCTACTTCAAGGGTTTTAGGGGCGTTTTCGTAATTATGCTTTTTCGGCCTTTTCCGAAAAAGTGCCCAACTGTAACCCCACCTATTTTCGCCCACTGAATCCAATGGAATCATCAAATCATTGAAAATCCAACTCTAAGACCCATTTAGACCCCTAACCGAAATATATGAGCTCTTCGGAGAAAATCGGGGTTTTACGATTTCGGCTCCGTAAACACGTTCCTTTCTACTCCTAACCACTTTATTGACTATTTCATTAAGTTACAACTACCATTTAGTATCAATTTGGGCAGCATAACCCCTAGAAAAACCCATTTCCAAGAATTAAAACCAATGGCAATCCGGCGAAATTTCACCGATTAAATTGCCCACAGCAGCCAGAATAGTCAATATACAAGAGTTTGGAAGTTACCTCAAGCTCCCAATAGATTTTCCTTGACTTGAATGAAAACCCTAGGTGTTTCAACACCAAAAGAGGAGCTTCCAAACCTTAAAGAACATAAAGGAGTAGCTTAGGATCGGAGTTATACGCGTTAGGAGCTAGATCGTCGGAGAAATCGGCTTACCTTGCGAGTTCTCTTCTCCTTTTCTCCCAAAACCCTCTCAACTCTTTTTCTTTACTTTGGCTTCAGAATGGCGTCGGGAATAGCTGATGAAGATGATGAATAAAAAGTGTTTTAACATTAGGATGATGTCATGTTTTATTATGCTGATGTCATAAATCCCATTTTCGGATTTTATGACAGTTTTTCTGCCCAAACTTTAAAAAATCATAACTAATTCTAGAAAAATCGAAATGAGGTGATTCCAAAGCCAAATGAAAGATATTTAAGTCCTATTCATAGGAAAAATATTGGCCATTACTGAAAATCACCACAAAATTCCCAGACGTTCAATCTTTGCATACTGTTCCAGAAAATAATTAATTTCGCTGGGCAAACTTCAAAAATCCAAAACTCTTAGGTCACAAATCAAAATGATACAAATTATATGTTCATTTTGAAGCTTGACATGTGAAATTTAATACTGGAAAATTTCAGAATTTTTAGACACCATTTGCCTATTTAAAACGTCCATACAAATTGGCTGCCCTGTACAGAGTTTCAATTGACAGAGTTTTCAACTTTTGCACAATTGTTCCCAATGGTTCCAACTTCACAATAAACACTCTCCCCACATGAATTTTCACAAGGAAGCCATTGGAATCATTAAAATATCCAAATTCCCATCACACATTCTCCAAAAGTGTTTATTCAACAATAATTACATCCACTTTTGAAGTCATTAGCCCTTAATCACTTTTTGGGATATTACATTTCTCCCCCCGTAAAATAAATTTCGTCCTCGAAATTTGTCACACAACCTGAGCCATAAACTCAGGATAACGTCTTCGCATATCCGCTTCCGCTTCCCAAGTTGCTTCCCTCTGAGTCATTCCCTTCCAGATCACCTTCACAAATGGAATGCTTCGGTGACTGAGCCGTCGTTCTTCTCTATCAATGATCTGTTCTGGCTCTATCGCATATGTGAAGTTTTCTTGTAACTCAACTTCTTCGTACTCAACAATATGAGATGGATCCGGTTGATACTTCTTCAGTTGGGAAACATGAAACACATCGTGGAGTCTGCTCAAGTTTGGGGGTAGGGCTACTCGATAAGCAACAGGCCCAATCCTCTCAAGGATTTCAAAAGGACCTATATATCTCGGGCTCAGCTTCTTCCTCTTGATGGCTCGCCCAATGCCCATAATTGGTGATACCCTCAGGAATATGTGATCACCAACCTCAAATTCTAGAGGCCTTCTCCTCTTGAGAAACAGTGTAATTGGCACATATGATCTGGTTTGTCAAATTTAAATCACGGAAATCTTCAATCAATTTCCTTTCTTGTATCATCATAGCAGCAACGAGCACAGTCTTTCGGCTAAGAGCATCAGCGACTACATTTGCCTTACCCGGATGATATTTTATTTCCAGGTCGTAGTCCTTAAGCAATTCCATCCAGCGGCGCTGTCTCATATTCAATTCTTTTTGATCATACAGATATTTGAGACTCTTGTGGTCGCAGTACAATTCCACAGTCACACCATACAGGTAATGACGCCAAATCTTCAAAGCAAATACAATGGCTGCAAGCTCCAGATCATGAGTGGGATAGTTCAATTCATGAGGTCTGAGCTGTCGAGAGGCGTAGGCCACCACACGTCCCTGCTGCATAAGGATACACCCTAATCCCTGCCCACTGGCATCAGAATACACAACGTATGTCAAACTGGGATCGGGTAAAATCAACACAGGTGCCGTCATCAACCTCTCCTTCAGCTCCACAAAGCAGTTTTCACATTTCTCGTCCCACACAAACGGCTGATCTTTTCTCGTGAGCTTGGTCATCGGCAACGCAATACGGGAGAAATTTTGGATAAATCTCCGATAATAACCAGCAAGACCCAGAAAACTGCGTATTTCCGCCACAGATTCTGGCCTCTTCCAGTTCAGTACTGCTTCCACTTTGCTGGGATCCACAGAGACCCCTTCTTGCGAGATAACATGGCCTAAGAATTTCACTTCTAATAGCCAAAACTCGCACTTGCTCAATTTAGCATATAATTGCTTCTCGCACAAGATATTCAATACGATTCTCAAATGATGCTCATGCTCATCCTTATTCTTGGAATATATCAAAATGTCATCAATAAACACAACAACAAACTGATCCAGATATTGCCGAAAGATACGGTTCATGTAATCCATGAAAACCGCAAGCGCATTGGTTAGCCCAAATGGCATCACCAAGAACTCATAATGACCATATCGAGTCCTGAAAGCAGTCTTTGGAATATCTTCTGCTTTCACTCGCAGCTGATGATACCCTGACCTTAGATCAATCTTTGAAAACACACACGAACCAGAGAGTTGATCTAATAGGTCATCAATTCGGGGAAGAGGGTACTTGTTTTTTATAGTAACTTTATTCAGCTCTCTGTAGTCGATACACAAGCGAAGACTCCCATCTTTCTTCTTTACAAACAACACTGGAGCTCCCCAAGGCGACACACTGGGTCTAATAAACCCTTTCTCAAGCAAATCTTCTATTTGTTTCTTTAACTCCGCCATTTCGTTTGGGGCCATGCGGTATGGGGCCTTGGATATAGAATCAGCTCCAGGTACAATGTCAATTGGGAACTGAACTTCCCTTTCTGGAGGTAGTCCGCTCAGATCGTCCGGAAACACCTCAGGGAATTCATTTACCACGGGTATATTATTCAAGGTTTCGCCATTTTCCCCTTGCACAGAGAAAAACACTACATACCCCTGGCAACCCTTTTCAAGATACTTTTCAGCTTTGGCTGCCGAAAGAAAATTCATACTAGCATCCACATCTTCAACCCTCTGAGATACAGGATATACTATCCTCTTGTTTCCACAATCAAGCAATATATTATTTGCCATTAACCAATCAAAACCCAAAATGACTTCTAATTGACTAAGAGGCAAACATATCAAATCTACAATAGATTGATGCCCTTCCACAGTTATGACACAACTCAAACAAGCTTCTGTGGTCAAGGCCTTAATACCCATTGGAGTTGACACTACTAATTCAAATGGCAGTTTGTGCACATGCAATCCCAGGCGCTTCACGCAATCATAGGCAATGAAGGAGTGACTTGCACCCGAGTCAAATAAAACTTGCAACAGATGGCCATGAAGTAGAAGTTTACCTTGTATTAGCTCAGGAGATTTGCGGGCCTCCTCATGGGTCATAGTGAATACTCGGCCCTGTGTCCTCGGTCTCTGGTCTGGTCGTGGCTCTTTGCATTCAGCAGAAGTATGCCCCACACGCTTACAATTGAAGCATATTATTTTGCCATCACAAGTTTTGCCTTGATGTGGTTGGTTACACCGACGACAAATCCATGGTCCAGAATATGTTCTTTGCTGGTCACGGCTCCCAGACTGGTAGGGCTTCTTACCACTTCCAGACGAAGATCCTTGCCCCTTTCGCTTTTGTGAGGTAGCACCCTTATTAGGTTCATTGCGGTGGATAGTAGCTCTAGCAGGATACAAATCTCTCAAGTTGTTCTCTGTAATCCTGCACTGTTCAACCGCCTTGTTGAACTTGGTAAATTGATGAGTAACTAAGCGCTTCCTCAACTCTCGCCTCAGACCGCGAATGAGCATATCAGAACTCCATTCTTCATCATCCTTGAACCGGAGATAGGAGGAGTATCGAGCCAATCGGACAAAACGGGACAAGTAATCATCGAAGCTTTCCGTGTCCCCTTGCCTGATATTCAGAAATTCTGTCTCCTTCTCGAGCCTCACTGATTTGGGAAAATACTTCTCGTTGAATTCTTATTGAAACAATTCCCAAGTCAATGGCATCTTGTTGCTCTTCAAGGTTAGGGCAATATTCCGCCACCAACGGTCTGCATCCCCTTCGAGTTTGTAAACGGCCAGTCGTGGCTTCACCTCATCCAGACAATTAAGCACCTCAAATATTTTCTCCAGTCTGTTCATCCAATCTTCGGCTGCTTGAGGGTCAAACCTCCCTCTGAACGCAGGAGGCAGATGCTTGCAGAACCTGGTGACCCAAAACTGAAGGTCTCTTTCCTCTCTAAGCGGCATCCCATGTGATTCTTGATTTGGGACAATGTGAGGTGGGGACTCCAAGGGTCGTGCTGACCCTTCAGCAGTGTCCTCATGACGGGTTTCTCCTTGAGTTTCCTCCGGAGTGGACTGAACTAGACCTTCCTTGTTCTTTGCTTTCTCTGCTCTGAGCTCTTCTCTTAGCTCAGTTATCATATCTCTTTGATCCCGGATTAGACCCATCAGCTCTTGCATAGGATCTGGTGGATTATCATTGACGACCTCCACCTCTGGGTCTACACGCGGAATATTGGGGCGTCCTCTAGTTTTCTTCATTCTACAAACAACTTGCCCCATTAATTTAGCAGAGATAGTATGCACATATAGTCACAAAACTCATATATATATCCATGTCAATAAAACATACATGTGCATACACAACAATCATTCACAGATAATCTTCTATCCCTATTACTATCTAAGGGATCTATCCTAGCAACCTCTACCCTTGCCAGGAACTACAGCTCTGATACCAAAATGTAACACCCTGCCTTTAATCACGTAATTATAATTCGATAATGCACATTTAATTCGGATTAGAGACCATCGGATAACTTAAACTCATTTCAATCTCCTACTTTGTAGTAGGGTTTTCACAAAACATTCAAAATCTCTTCCTGTTCCTGGTCTCCATTTCAAAATTCGAATATAATTACCTGTGCAGTTTATCTACATTCATGTATAACAGAGTGTATAACCAAATCCCCGGCAACTCCCGGGTCCTATACATATATAACCTGAGGTTTAAGTATCCACTAGGGGATTACATCCAAAATTGAATATACTATTCATATTTCAGATTATACAGTAATCCCGAATTCAAAAGATATAACCAACATTCCAAAATCAACTATACCCCTAAGGGTCCTAAGTGCTTCGGGTCGGCCTCTTCTCCTTTGAGCCACATGCCCTGTCTGAAAGGTTAGTCATAGGAAGGAATGAGATTCGAGCGAATCCCAGTAGTAACAAACCACTCACACAATGCATAACACAAAACATGTATATAAATCACAACCAGCAACAGCAGCAACAATCTCAAAGATACATGGTTTTCACCACAAACGACAGCACTCACGGCTGTATGCATAATACGACAGCTCTCGCTGTAATAATAATCACGACAGCTTACGCTGTAATCACAATAACGACAGCTTACGCTGTAAACGACAGCTTGCGCTGTAAACGACAGCTTGCGCTGTAAACGACAGCTATCACCAGCTGTAATCGCAGCAGCATCAAAGAATCATCACATAACAATGATAACACACACATACAGAGCATTATACATAGTATAAGAGAGAGAGAGTCACTACCTGATCCTTTCCCGACGTTTCTTGGCACTGCGGGCTCCCGAGGGCGGCAAATATCGAATCCTACAATTCCAAATGCACCATTTAGACACTTCCATAGTGTTACTTGGGGTTATATGAGTCTATAATGAAAATTTACAAAACTACCCCCAGGGACCCGGCCTGGGCCCGCCATACCCGGTCCGGTTGCACTTTTCCCGAAATTATAATCTGGGCTATCCTAACATATTTCCGCCCAATGAATCTATTTCCAGACTCGGAATTATCAAATTCAATGTAAAATTACACATTTACCCTTGGCAGCCCTACTTCAAGGGTTTTAGGGGCGTTTTCGTAATTATGCTTTTTCGGCCTTTTCCGAAAAAGTGCCCAACTGTAACCCCACCTATTTTCGCCCACTGAATCCAATGGAATCATCAAATCATTGAAAATCCAACTCTAAGACCCATTTAGACCCCTAACCGAAATATATGAGCTCTTCGGAGAAAATCGGGGTTTTACGATTTCGGCTCCGTAAACACGTTCCTTTCTACTCCTAACCACTTTATTGACTATTTCATTAAGTTACAACTACCATTTAGTATCAATTTGGGCAGCATAACCCCTAGAAAAACCCATTTCCAAGAATTAAAACCAATGGCAATCCGGCGAAATTTCACCGATTAAATTGCCCACAGCAGCCAGAATAGTCAATATACAAGAGTTTGGAAGTTACCTCAAGCTCCCAATAGATTTTCCTTGACTTGAATGAAAACCCTAGGTGTTTCAACACCAAAAGAGGAGCTTCCAAACCTTAAAGAACATAAAGGAGTAGCTTAGGATCGGAGTTATACGCGTTAGGAGCTAGATCGTCGGAGAAATCGGCTTACCTTGCGAGTTCTCTTCTCCTTTTCTCCCAAAACCCTCTCAACTCTTTTTCTTTACTTTGGCTGCAGAATGGCGTCGGGAATAGCTGATGAAGATGATGAATAAAAAGTGTTTTAACATTAGGATGATGTCATGTTTTATTATGCTGATGTCATAAATCCCATTTTCGGATTTTATGACAGTTTTTCTGCCCAAACTTTAAAAAATCATAACTAATTCTAGAAAAATCGAAATGAGGTGATTCCAAAGCCAAATGAAAGATATTTAAGTCCTATTCATAGGAAAAATATTGGCCATTACTGAAAATCACCACAAAATTCCCAGATGTTCAATCTTTGCATACTGTTCCAGAAAATAATTAATTTCGCTGGGCAAACTTCAAAAATCCAAAACTCTTAGGTCACAAATCAAAATGATACAAATTATATGTTCATTTTGAAGCTTGACATGTGAAATTTAATACTGGAAAATTTCAGAATTTTTAGACACCATTTGCCTATTTAAAACGTCCATACAAATTGGCTGCCCTGTACAGAGTTTCAATTGACAGAGTTTTCAACTTTTGCACAATTGTTCCCAATGGTTCCAACTTCACAATAAACACTCTCCCCACATGAATTTTCACAAGGAAGCCATTGGAATCATTAAAATATCCAAATTCCCATCACACATTCTCCAAAAGTGTTTATTCAACAATAATTACATCCACTTTTGAAGTCATTAGCCCTTAATCACTTTTTGGGATATTACAATCCCTTTATGATTTGATGCGTGCTTCTGTCGCTAAAGCAATCAATTAAACTAGGTCCTAATTAATTATGTAGTTTAGGATCAACCTAGGTCATTCTCCCAAGGAGCAAGCTATGGGTTTTCTTTATGATTGATTTTTAAGTGACAAAAGATGCAGTGTAATGGACCTAAACTAGAATGCAAATTACTCTAAAATCTATATAAGAATGAAACTAACCTAAATAAATTGGAAACACAATTTTTGGGGGTTTTATGAAAGAGGAATTAAGATGATAAGCAAAGAGAATAATCAAAAGCAAGACAATCAACAAGGGTTTAGTTCAGTTATGATGATGAATGGGGGACAACTTAGGATTCACATGGATTTAGCTTTTTTAGCCATTTAATTTATTAGACCAAAGGGATTGATGAAATATTGGAATTAATAAATTTAATCACCTAATTAAGACATGGGAAACCCTCAAACTCAATAACACCTAATCCACTAGAAAACTCATAATGGAAAAAATGATGGTTAATTATATCCATTAAAAACCAATCACAATTGTTTAAGATAATTTAATTGATAACTAAAGGGTTTGCAAACAAAAATCCCAAATTGACAATTAATCACCTAATTAAACAATCAAGAGATTAAACCCAAATTGACAATTAAATTAATAATGAAAACTCAATTAATAATCTAATTGATAGCTAAAGGGTTTGCAAACAAAAATCCCAATAATCAATTAAGAAAAAATCCAATCCAAAATATCAATTTAACTCAAATCAATAATAAGTCTACAATCTAAAACTAGATTGTTCTCAATTATTACAACCCAAAATCATTTAAAACTAAATAATCTCAAGTATTGAATTAAAAAGATAAAAGAAAAACACTCCCTTGTGGTCTTCAAGTATAAGTTATTAGGCTCTAGCTTCCTTCATGTTTCTCTTAAGTTGACTCCAAAAGAGTTTAAGCCACCATGATAATCCTTTCTCCTTCACGCCCCAAGCAGCATGTCACAGCCATAAAAATTGCTTTGTGAAATATTAATTGATGTTAATTAGTGCCGTGGGACCGGCGTGGACAATCTGGATTGTGTGCGTGAATTGAATAATAGATGAAGAAGGTGTTGTGCGTGAGAGAGGGAATGGCTGGATAGAGTGTGATGAGAAAGGACGAAACAGTGACTCCGTGGTTGTTCCTAGTTCAGCGTCTGTGAGCATGTGATTTCCAGCGGCTGTGTCTCCGCCTCTCGGGTCAGTTCGTTTGTGTGTGTGTGTTTTTTTTTTTTTGCGTGATGTAGCGGCTAGGTTAATTAAAAGGGGAGGAGAAGAGAGCTTTTTGGGTATCAATTTGGGCCCATTAAAATTTAAGAAGCCCAAATAAAATTCAACTATTGGATATTCTTTTAGCTTTCAAGAATATTTCTGCACCGTAGGATCTTTCAATCTGATTTTCCTTACTCTGCAAGAATTAAATAAAATCATGATCTATCATATATTTGAAAATATTATCCAATCACAAGATAATAATTAAAATATTATCAATTTAAGCCCAATAATATCATAATCAATTCAAATTATATTATTTCCTATAATTGGCTAATAATCCAAATATTATCTAATAAATCCAAAGTAGCCCAAAATAATCCCCATAATAAATGAATAAGGTGGGATAAAATATATTAAAATTGTGATTTATCAACAATTGATAGGAAAGATCTCAAGGAGTTCATTAAGTTGGAGGAGATAGATGTAGAATGGGTTAAACTTGCAATTCAGTAAGTTTTTTTTTTTTTTTCATTTTTTCCCTTCAATTAATGATGTGGTTTTTTGGTTTTCAATAATTCACTTATCATTTTAATTCTATTATAACTCCTTCCACTACTTATGCATCGACATGGAAATATATGATTTATATGGATTTTTATGTCCTGCAAAATACGACAAGGGATACTAATACTTTGGAAGCAATGACAAACTATGTGGGCTATGCAGTGGCACAGATCAAATTTCATTATTATCTAGCACCAATTGTTTAAGGTTACGTATTTAATTTTGTCTACTGAAGATGTTTAATAAATAATTGCTTTGTCATCTAACTTCATTTTAATCTGTATATGTTGTTATAGTTACAATTGGAGCCTGTATGTTGTTTGTCCTCACCTCAACATCATCTATTGGTTTGATTCCTTGGGTAAAAAGTCAGACAAAGAAATAAAATCCATCTTCAACACATAAGTTATTTTTTTTTTGTATTTCATTGATTCTTGACTTAAATGAATTGTTCTAATTTGTGTTGATTTCCATTTTAATGATAGTACGACCCAAACATATAGAATACTTGGCAGGTCACGCGAGGGTAAAATTATTAGAGACCCGAAGTGGTTTTATTCGAAAGTAAGTAGTTTCAATTCAAGTTCTTTTATTGACGATCATTTTAGATATGCCTTTTTTTATTTTAACCATTTGATTTTTTGATCTATAGTGCCTTTGATTTACTTCAAGATCCTGGAGGGCATTGCATGAGGCACTGGGTACTCAGCTGAGATTTAGTACAGCTTATCATCCCCAGACGGATGGACAGTTAGAGAGGACTATTCAAACGCTGAAGGATATGTTGCGGGCATGTGTTCTTGATTTTATAGGGAGTTGGGATCACTTCCTTCCACTTGCTGAGTTTGCCTACAACAATAGCTATCATGCGAGCATCCAGATGGCTCCATATGAAGCGTTGTATGGAAGAAGGTGCCAATCACCTTTGTGCTAGAATGAGTTATCAGAAATGAAGATGTATGGATCGGATCTTGTTGATCAAACCTCAGCACAGATTCAGATTATTTGAAAGAGGTTGCTTGCAGAGCAAAGTCGACAGAAAAGCTACGCTAACAAAAGAAGACGACCTCTAGAGTTTGAAGTTGGTGACCATGTGTTTCTGAGGGAATCTCCTGTCACCGGCGTTGGGCGAGCAATTAAGCGTAAGAAGTTGAGCCCAAGATATATAGGTCCTTTTGAGATTCTTGCGAGGATCGGGCCTGTTGCCTATCGAATAGCCCTACCCCTAAACTTGAGCAGGCTCCATGACATGTTTCACGTTTCCCAACTGAAGAAGTACCAACCGGATCCCTCTCACATCATTGAGTATGAAGATGTCGAGATACAAGATAACTTCACGTATGCAGTGGAGCCAGAGCATATCTTTGACCGAGAGGAACGACGGTTTAGACACCGAAGCATTCTGTAGGTGAACGTAATCTGGAAGGGAATGACTCAGAGAGAGGCAATTTGGGAAGCGAAAGAAGATATACGAAGACGATATCCAGAGTTTATGGCTCAAGTTATTGTGTAACAAATTTTGGGGATGAAATTTATTTTATAGGGGGAGAATTGTAATATCCTGAATTGTAATTAAGGGCTAATGACCTCAGAAGTGATGTAATTAATGTTAGTTAAACACTTTTAAGGTATATAATGCGCATTGTGCTATAAATATGTTTAAAGATGGTTTAATAAACATTGTGATAATCAAGGGCAAAATGGTAAATTTATCGACCAATTGGTCAGTTACCAAAGATGAAACTTATAGGTGACTCAAGATCAATGGCTAGGATTGACTCTTGAGTGACCAATGGGGCAGAATCTAGTATGGAAAAGTTATATGAACTCATGGTAGGGGAGAATGAGACCATGACATGTGGCAAAACTTAGACCTTTGGATCAAGTCAAATATTCAAATCTCATTTTCTCTTCTCTCTCTCCCTCCAAGTCGGTTGAAGCATGGGAAAAAGGGAAATAAGATCATCATTATCCTCATCTCAGTCTCTCACCATTCTCCATTTCCGGCGAAACCAAGGAAGAAAGAGAAAGAGAAAAGCTTGAGTTTTGGTAAGCAAATGTCCTCATATGCTCAAGTGCTCTTTATTAATCTTGTTCATAGTGTCAAGAACTTCATTCCTATGTTTCAGATTTTTGATTTGTGGTGTGTGGAAACTTGAGAAAACTTGGAAGTTGAAGAACTAAGAAACCAACATTGAGAAGAGGAGGAGGTAAGTATTTAATGTATTTTGGTGTAATTGTTTTGGTTATTGAATGAGTTTTGAGAAGCTTAGATTTTTGCCCTGATTTCTTATTATTTTGAAAGATATGAATTGGTTAGTGTTTGGTGGTGGAAATGGTACCAAACTATGACCTTGGGCCATTAGAAGTGATTGGGAAATTGTGGGAGTGAGATTGATTATTAGTGGTTTTGGGTTGCATTTTGGGTAAAAACAGAGTATGTGTTGATTGGGAAGGAATTTAGGTGTTTTGAGTTTACCTATAGGTTTCTTATGACATTTTGTGTGGGAATGAACTTTGGTATAAGTTTTAGAACCATTGGGATCAGTTTTGGTAAATTTGGAAAACCATATCAGTTGCTGCGATCTAGCTT
This sequence comes from Inga laurina, assembly GCA_963855925.1. NCBI lineage: Eukaryota > Viridiplantae > Streptophyta > Magnoliopsida > Fabales > Fabaceae > Inga > Inga laurina. The sequence continues at coordinate 41,013,922 of OY979706.1, read as the reverse complement.
CTAATAAGCCTCCCTCGAGTGAGGTAGGGTCTCACTTGAGTGCAGTATGATGTTCTTAGTGTTTTGGTTATATCCTTAGGCAGAGATCGCGAGTGAACTTCTTCATCTTCGGGTGACATACATTATCACTTGAGTGTATATGGTATCACTCGAGTGCATGTGCATGTAGCACTATGAGCGTGCGTCTCGGGTTAGCACTCGCAGGCGTGGTGTCAAGAGTGCGCATGGGCACTCGCAAGCATTGGGAAGTCACTCAAGTGCTAAGGCTAGTACTCGAGTACACTTGTTACCTTGGGATTTGCCGGGATTTTAGTTGTGTACTCTAATATGTATCAATGTGATTTGATTTCTCAAGTAATTATATTCGAATGTGAATGTGAGACCAGATTAGTGATATTTTGAGATGTTTTCTGAACACCCCATCTTGAAGGTGAGGGATTATAAATGTTGATTTTGTTTTATTGGTCTCTATTTCACTTAAATTTTATAACCCGGATGTAATTACGATGAGGGGGCTACAAAAAACACCTTTCAACATCCACAAAGAAAAGGGAACGCCTAAAGTGTCTTCCTTGTAATGGACGCCATATCCTTACTTTACTATGACCTCGGCATAGGTGTCCCCCATTTTTAGATGTTAAAAGGGCTAAAAAAATGGAGGTTAAAAGTGTTGTCTGTAGTAGTGTAGGTTTTGGGTAAAGGTGTAAATCTATCCATAAACATTTTCTCGGAGAGCTACTAACACAGTAAACATTTTTTGGGTGTAAAAATACCCATGAATATTAAAAAGTAGATCAATAATGTCAATTCCGTTAACTTGATAACAATGTTATTTTTCAATTTATCCACCTATTGTTTTAAAATGATTATTTAAAAAAAGGAAAAATCCCTAATAAAGAACTTTAAAAATCCTAAAAGATAAAGAGTTGTTTCGAATATTCATAATCCTAAAGAGATGTTAAGCTCAATTTGTCTTTTTTGAAATTAAAAAGAAATTACCAAATTGCCCTGAGATATTTTTTTAAAAAAAATTACCCCTACTGGCTGCCACCACGGGAGCTCTGGCTGCCGGTGACCGTAGCTCTGGTGTGCAACCAGCCACCGGAGCTCTGGTGCGGAATATTCCGTTTGGAATTAATATTCCCAAAGTGGTGGGGGTGGGATTCAAACTCCCACTACTTGGTTTGCCTATAAGCTTGGTGGCTATTGGGCCACCAATGACTTTCAATATATTATGTGCAAACAAATATATATATGTTAACTTGATTTTTAACCCTAAGCCCTTTCCTAAGTTTTATTAAGGAATTCACGATATTTTATTAGGTTTTAACAATTTTTGTTTACCAAATAAAACCTCACATCATCAAATCATTCACAAGTTTTGCTAAGAAATTCACGACAATTCATTAGGTTTTAACAACTTTTGTTTTCTCTGAAAAAAATGCATACTATCAGGTCATTCACAAGTTTTGTTAAGGAATTCACTATATTTAATCTGGTTTTAACAACTTATGAATTTTTTATGGGAAAATGAAAATTCTTAAAGCCTAATGAAATGTCATGAATTTCTTAACAAAACTTGTGAATGAATCGATAGTTCGATTTTTTTTTTTCTAGAAAAGACAGGTTGTTAAAATCTAATGAAATGTTGTGAATTCCTTAACAAAACTTGTGAATAACCTAATAGTATTAATTTTTTGGGAAAACTAAGTTGTTAAAACCTAATAAAATGTTGTGAATTTCTTAACAAAACTTGTGAATAACCTGATAGTGTGATCTTTTTTTGGAGAAAATGAAAATTGTTAAAACCTAATGAAATGTCGTGAATTTCTTAACAAAACTTGTAAATAAATGACTTGAGGGTGTGAATTTTTTACTTCGTAAATAAAAGTTGTTAAAACCTAATGAAATGTTATGAATTCCTTAACAAAAATTGTGAAAAGGCTTGGTTAAATATCAAAAGTTAATATATTTATATATACACAGACATATATATTTGTTTAAATATAATATTTTGAAAGTCATTTGTCACATCTTTATCTTATTTTCACATTTTTCAGAGTATTTGCAGAAAATGATGGGCAGTTCCGTGGGCAACACAGGAATAACATTAATATACTGATAAAAATTACATGATTATAGAAATTCCCCGTCGGGATTGTACATGATAATTATAATCAATGTAGCCGCACTAGGTTGTTAGGGCGTCAAAACCCATTTCAATGAAATGCAGACACCTTCCCGCCTTTGTTCCACCACTGCATTCTCCTTGTACAGTTCTCTTCTTTGTTCACAGCATACCTTCTGTCTTCACCTATCTAAATTGTTGGTAGGGGAGAGTGAGATTCGAGAGAATCTCAGTAGGAAGCAGATACCGTAATGTATGCATGATAGTTGCTATGTGTATCGCATGTTAGCTTTAACTAGATGTATGCCCCATAATGACATTTCTGCAAACTCAATGTTTCATGCAATAAAACTATGGCCACGGCGAAAACAGAAACAGAGCTTCATTTATTTAAATGTGCTTTACGCAAACAAGTAAATCAATCACATGCATCACTACACAAGCAAAGATATCAAATACACGAAAATAAGGTAAGTTCCCTACCTTAAACCTTTTTCGCCTCAAAACTCGTGCCTGGAATGCGTGCCAACACCTCGAGCTCTTAGCTTGATCCTAAAATGTCAAATGTACAAAAATTAGGTTAAAACCCATTCATGTACCATTTTAGGAACTTTCATAGTATTTATAGTGGTCATATAAGTCTATTGTGAAAATTTACCAAAATTTCCTTAGGGACCCAGCCCGGCGCCGCCGTACCTAGTCCATCGTATTTTTTCCGAAATTTTGACCAAGGCTATTCTGACATATTTTCACTTAAAGAATCCATTTCTGGACTAAAAATTTCCAAATTCAGTGTTAAAAGACCAGAATGTCCTTAGCAATCCCTATTTTAGGGTTTCAGGGGGATTTTCGTAATTATACTTTTTTAAGCTTTTCTGAAAAAGTGATCAACTGTAACCTCACCTAATTTTTCCTCATGAACTCAATGGAATTATCAGAACATAAAAAATCCAGCCCTAACCCCTCCAAACAGCACTGGCTAAAACTTGAAATTCTCAGGGGAAAATTGGGGTTTTCCAATTCTGACTTTGCAAACTTGCTCCTTTCTACTTTTAACCACCTTATTAACTATTTAATTACGTTAAAACCACCATTTAGACTCAATTTTGGCAGCATAACGCCTAGGCCACCTCATTTCCCAAATTTAAAATCAAGCCAATCTGACAAAATTCCACTGATTAAAATACTTACAACAGTCAAACCAATCAATATTCGAAGGTTAGAAAGTTACCTTTTGCTTCCTCTGGCTTTCCTCTGATGTGGCCGAAAACCCTAGCCTCTTAGATAGCATAATTTGAGCTTCACAAACCTAAAATTACATAGAGAAGAAGTTTAGGAGAAGGGTTACACACGTTAGGAACAAATTTACCAAAGAAATCGACCTACCTTGTGAATTTCTTCTCCTTCTCTCTTTAGAATCCTCTGAACTCTCTCTCTCTCTCTCTCTCTCTCTCTCTCTATTTTTGCTGCCACCGGCGTCAGGAATGGTTGATGAAATGAGGAGAAGGATGTTTTAATATTATGCTTATGTCATAATTGCATAATTATGTAATTTCCCAAATTTCGGATTTAAGTAGATTTTGGCAGATTTTCTACCCAAAATTTAAAAAATCATAAATAAATTTGTAGATATCAAATTGGAGTGATTCTAAAGGTTATAGAACCGCTATTAAATCTAGTTTTAAGGAAAAATATAGCCGTTAGCCAGTTGGAAGCTCACAACTCCTAGAATTTCAATCTTTAGATGATGTTCCAGAAACTTTTCAATTTCACTGGTTAAATTTCAAAAAGTCATAACTATTTACATATAGCTCCAAAAATTACCTATTAACTATCAAATTAAAGCTTATGATATGAATATTCTATAAGATTATGAATATTCAAAACACCTTTTTATTTTTTTGAATTTTTAAAGTTTATTCCTAAGGATTTTCCAAAAAAGAAAGGTCACAGTCTTTCTCACCCCCTCCTTCCCTTCCACGGCCTTCCTCGCTCCTCTGTACCTTCTCCTCCTCTCCCTTGTTAACAGTGATGGTATCATGTTCTACTTCCATGCCATCGTCTCCGATGACAATCTCCATATCAATGCCCATTTCATCGGCTCTTGAACCCAGGGAAGGACTTGTGACTACACATGGGTCCAAGCCATTTTTCAAATGTTTGACACACACACTCTCGTTGTGTCAGCAAATAGAGTATCTCCATGGGACGATAATGTCAGCTCTTTGATGGTACAGTGGGATCGGGAAATAGTGAGCATTCCTACTGGTGATGATGCTGAATGGAAGACAAACAGTGAAGAGAGAGAAGTGGAAGTGGAAAGAATAGATGAAACCAATAGTGTGAGAGTGAAAGTTTGAGGCTTGTTAGAGATGGTCATTAAGGTAAAACCCATTGGAAAAGAAGAAAACAGAGTGCACAATTATCAGTTGCCTGAAGATGATGCTTTTGCTCATTTGGAGACACAATTCAGATTCGAGAGATTTTGTTGAAGGAGTCTTGGGTAAGACTTTCACTGGCCAAATTATGTGAGCCCAGTGAAGAGAGGTGTTCCTATGCTAATGATGGGTGGAGAAGACAAATACATAATTCCTTCTCTATTTTTACCTTCCTGCAGAGTTTGAGGTTTCAGAGATCATCTGGGTTTGCTGCTGATGAAGGACTCGTCGCTCAACACTGATAATCTCTTTTAAAGTTTAAAGATGAAAAAAATGCATTCTTTGCTAGAAAAATAAGGGCGCCAAATGTTGCCCATCGTCACCATTTCGTATGAGGAAACAGAGGAGAGAAGGAGGAAGTACAACGGAGCGAGGAAGGCGGTAGAGGGCGGATTTGGCTTCGATCGTGTAGTTTTTGGAGTAAAATAGTGGCATTTATTTTTTTAAAAAAAATGGTGTTTAGTATTTTGAAGTATTTTTCTGGACGTATCTAGTGTCTTAAAATATTTTTTAAGTAACATACAGTATTTTAAAATAATTTTTTGTGCTTTTAACTCCTTAAAATAGTTTTTAAGTTGTACTTAATATGTTAGCAGACTAATTGCAATTTTATCTTTAAAATATTTTTTCGGTTATAACTAGTGTTTTAGAATATTGACTACAATTTTACTGTTAATGCATTTTTCTTAGTAGTAAAGAGCAATCAAAACTTAAGATACCTAAAATATATTTTCAATAGCATCTAATATTTTAAAGTGATTTTTGGAGTTAAAAAAATACATTAATGTTTAAATTGCAATCAATCTGCTAACATATTGGGTACAATTAAAAAAATATTTTAAGGGGATAAAATCACTAAAAATTATTTTAGGATACTGTATGTTACTTAAAAAACATTTTAAAATACTATATATGTCCAAAAAATATTTTAAAATACTAGACATCATTTTTTAAAAAAAAATTAACCCCAACATTTTACCCCCAAAACCACACCAAAACAACTACACCAAAACAATGTAGATTTGAAAGAAAAGGATGGGCTGCATGGCAACGGACCAAAGCCAAATTCATGGAGGGCAAGGAGAGGTGATGAAAGAGAGTGAGGGGGGGGGGGGGGGGGTTTTTTTTTTTTTTTTTGAAATAATCATTTTAAAACAATAGGTGGGCCCCAAATAAACCAAAAACACAAAAATGCCACTGTTAGCCCAATTTATCGGAATTAGCACTATTAATTTGCTTTTTAATGTTTATGGGTATTTTTACATACAAAAAAATATTTATTGTGCTAGTAGCTTTTCGAAAAAATGTTTATGAATAGATTTGCACCTTTATTCTTAGGTTTTTTATAAACTAGTTTATTAAATTTTTTGTTTGCCCACTTCTTATGTGTTTATAATACTATCCTAGCCACCTTATATATTTAAACTTTTAAAAGCTACTAATAAACAAGTTCACATAATTAATAAATTTAAAATACGATACAAAATTTTAAAATATATGCGTTAAAAGTTTTGACAACTTAAATGACAAACAAAATTTATGTTATAAAGGTATATATTTTTTTTAAAATATGTTATTTAGCGGTTTATTAATAATTAATTATATGAATGAAAATGAAATCTTAAAAAAAGAGAGAAAAATCGTTAGTATGTAAATTTTAATTTTGGTAAATTTTCTAAAAAATACTTTCAAAATGTAAAAATTTTAAATAAGTGATTTTCTACTAAAATAAGTTGTAAATTTCTAATTAAGTGTAGTCAATACTCAAACTATTGTAGCAAAAAAAAACTAATTTTTGATTTTGATATGTTGAAGGTTTTTTTTTTTTTTTGGAAATTTTTCCTTTAAGTTTTTAAAAATTCTAGTACTTTGTTTTAAAAGTAAGAAAAAATTGAAGTTTGTGTAAATAAAGCTTCAAATAAACTATTGACAAAAAAACTTAAAATAAAATAGAATAAATTATATTATACTCTTTCTTTAATATTAGTTGCTTTTAATTTATGGAGAGAAAATTAGGGGGGAAAAGAAAATTAAAAAGACCACCCCATGCTTGGATCAACTAGTTAGGGACTTGTTTCAGCTTAACCAGAGGTCTCAAATTCAAATATGGAAATGCAACAGCGTTAAATACTCGGTGGTAGAACTTGCCACTCGAAAGGGTCCTACCCGACTTGATCAAAATTAGTATGCCATTGTGAAGTTCTCGAGTTAAAAAAGTCAAGCCTAGGATATCGGGGGGTCTACATTCCGTACTCATCACAATGATGAGTACCTATTTTCTCATCACTGTGACGAGATTTCAACAATTCAAATTTTGATCTAAATAGTCTAAATTTAAAATTTTTATTTTGTTATTTTTATATGATTAATTCATTTCCATGAGAAGTGATATGTATAAGATTATCTTTATTTTTAATTATACATATAATGAAATAAAAATTTATTTAAATAAAATAAAACTAAGTGAAATCTGAGCCGTTCAAAATCAATTTAATAGTGAAGATGAGTGATGAGTATAAAATGTGCTCTTGGATATTGAGTACACACAAAACAAAACAAAAAAATAAAATTAAAAAGGAAAATTGGAGAAAAATAAAATGTTTTGGGAAAATTTCAGAAAAATACAATTAAAAATAGGAAAAGATAAATTGGTGTTGCAAATTTATCAAATCCCAAGTCAAACCTGAAGTAGGAATATGTGATTTCCAATTTTGACCAAATGACTAAAATGAACTTAGTTCAGTCACAAGTTTCAGGGGTCAATAATAACATCTGTATCTATATTAACAATATCAAATTTTACATTAACGACTTTATTTTTATGTTTTACAGCTTCATATCCCAAAACTCAGGGATAATTTTGAAAGCATAAGTTTTAAGGGTCAATAACAACATCCGTATCTATATTAACAATATTATATTTTACATTATCAACTTTACTTTCATGTTTCATAATTTCATATCCCGAAAACTAAGGATAATTTTGAAGGCATAAGTTTTAAAGGAAAATAATAACATCTGCATCTATATTAACAATATCAGATTTTACATTAATGACTTCACTTTCATGTATCACAATTGAACTAAGGGTAATTTAATTAAAATTGAAAATCCCAAATCTTTACTTCAATTTTGATATGAGATTTTTTAAATTTGCAGTAACAATTTATCTTTTTCAATTTTTAATTGTATTGTTTTGAAATTTTCCCAAAATTTTTTCCTGCTTACATGTGAGATAAGAGGCGGGAGGAAATTTTCTGCGAGTATAATTTGGGGAACCTCGCGCGCGAAGCTCTCCTTCTTCCCCGTCGATTTTTGGCACGAAGCTCGAATCAGACCGCTTGATCCTCGTCTCTAATCCACCTTCGAATCACGCCGTTCGAATCTCCCTCCGATTTTCATCACCGATCGTTATTTCTTTGCACAATCTCTTCAGTCGCCATTTGAGTTTCTTCAGGTTCACTTCTATATCTTTTTTCTCATTCTCGGCTTCTCTTCTTAATAACGCTTTCCGTCTATGTCTTCTATGTACAAATAGATTGTTATGCATCAAATAATCAACATGATTCAAATCCAAAAGCAAAAAAGAAAACTATATAATCAACTGAAAGTAAATTAGCCACTGCTGCTGAATCGTCTGACTTATCCACCAAGGATTTCGTGGAATTTATGTAAATTCCTGTTTCAATTAAATTTTCCTACCTCAGACCCTCCTTGGTTCCTTGGTCATTCAAACTGAGACCAGCTAGGGTGTGGACTGTTCTTTATTATTTAATTAATTTTTTTTTTTGGGTATCTTGATAAGTAGAGTTTAGTGGTCTTTCTGAAGTAATGAAGCTGAGGGGTCTCGATTGTGTAATGGATGAGGGTTTAACTTTTAATTCGTATTATTGGTGGGAAAATGGATTCCCATGAATAGTCAAATCTTTGCTTTTGGCGGAACCCCGTTAATTACTCTTTTTCTCTTCCTTATGATCATCTTGTTATTGACTGATTGAGATATTTATTCCATGCCTTTGAGAATGTTGCATTGTTTTATAATGGGGTAAGCAAACAGGGGTGGGTCTCTGTAAAATTTTTGCCATGAATCACATTATGATTTGAGCTGATATAATTTGTTTGGTTTTGTTCTGATTATTCATTGTAAATTTGTGCCAATGTTTGGCTGTATGGCTTTGGAATGTTATATAGATGAGCAACCATAATAAGGAAGGATTGATCAAGGATCTTGAGGGAGAAATGTTGGATTTTGAGTCTGAAGTTAAAAAGTTGATGAATTTTGAAGTGGCAAATGAAGGTCTTAGCTTGAACTTGAACCATATGTTAGGAGATTGGGAGTGGCGTAGGCGAATGTGTGCTGTACAAGCTGTTTATTATGTTGTACATGCAATTTATTTGTTGGGAGAGATGTCAACACTAGTTGATACAAGCTATGATGATGCTGAAACAGAGAGCATGGTGACGACTGCATCAGCCAGAGGACAAAAGCGCAAGGCTTCAATGATGGAATCTATTGGAGAAAAGTTTGAAAAAATGACGGCAGCAATAAAGGAACTAGTTGATGTCATTCGAGATGGTAATGCTATTGCAAAGAGGCATGCTCAAATTGGAGAGAGGCGTGCTCAAATTGACGAGAAGCGTGCTGAAGTTGCAGAGAGGCGTGCTCAAATTGCTGAGAGCCATGCTGAAGTTGCTGAGAAGCGTGCTCAAATTGCAGAGAGCCATGCTGAAGTTGCTGAGAAGCGTGCTCAAATTGCTGAAAATGGTCTTTCAGTACTTGAAAAGAGTAGGCCTTGTCATTATAGTGAAGAGAAAGTGTGGGCTGCAATTGAGGAAATTGGAGTAACTGAAGAGCACCAATTTAAATGTTACTTCTTCTTGTGCAATGAAGAAAGACACAGAGGAACTTTTTTTGGGGTTCCACCTCATTTGCGATTGCAGGTATTGCTCAAGTTGATGGCTGATGCTGGGATTCAGTGAAAAAAACATAGGTATGGTGTGGTGCTTTATGTTGGTTTAATGAATATAAATCTTTGATGTGGCGACATGTTGGCCTTTTTTGTTTAGAGAACATATACCTTCTGTCATGATGTTTGTAATTTTTGGCAATTTTTTTGTGTAAGGAACACAGCCCCTCTGTCACGATGCTTATGATGTAAATGACATATTGGCCCTTTTTTTTATACATTCCATGATCATTGTGTTGGGAATTTTATCATGTAAGTACTATGATTAATTTTAATAGTGTTATTAGTGACCATTTCGTTATACCAATTTCTCAAGCTATTCTATTCCATTTTTTGTTATCTCCATTTTCTCTCCTCACATGTTCTTTCCCCCCTGATTTTTCTTCTCATTAAGTGGAGGAAAAGTGCTTATGAAGGTAAAGTTCTATTCATTGTGGGCGAAAAGCGTAAAACCCAACCAGTGAGGTAGGGTGGAGCTACTAAGTTAAACTGCCAACTGATTTATATCCCTTTATTATTTGCTGTATCAATCCCTTATTTGCATCCGAAAGTACTCTTCTTTTAATTAATTGATGATAAAGTAGTTTTTAAATGGGAAAACTAGTTTTCGAGCCCAATAGTTTCATCAAGTTTTGAATCAGGCCCTTCTTTGTTTTTATTTTTTTGACTTTTTATTGAAAATGCTCCGAACTTCCATTAATGACTGAGGAGCACAGTGACCGCCCCCAGGGGGGCATTGCAGTTCCTTGTCATTAACGGCAGTTTGGAGCATGTAACGGAAAGGACTGAAACGTTTAACTGTGTCAAGTACAAGGATTCAATAAAAAGAGGAAAAAAAATAGAAGGACTTTGTTCAAAACTTGATGAATTATAGGGACTCAGATTAATGCTCCCTTATCAAATTAACCAAAGTGTCCAAATCGACCTCCTTTCTCATCTCATCATCTTCAAACGACAATCAACAGATTCACAAAAGCATAATCAGAACTTACCTCACGACTATGGAAGCTTTCAATTAAGGGTGAGCAAATTAGGACTGAAAATCGAGCCTAACTCAATTTGATTTTTTCAGTTTGGTTAAAGATTCGATTTTTATTTTTTGAGGATTTCAGTTTGGTTATTAAAAAAATAATTTGGTTAAAACCGAAAATATATATATATATATAATATTTAAACTTAACAAATAATATTTGATAAGTGCATTTTTTAATAATTAAATAGGTACAGATTTTGAATTATACTAGGTAAAATCTATTTGATTTATTTTATATATTTTCTACTAGATCTAATTTTGAGGGTAAAAAGTAAGATTTCTATAAAATTCATTCATATATATTTTATTTTGTAAATAATAAATAAAAAAAATTCAGTTATTAACTGAACCAAAATATTTCGTTTAATTTGATTAATCGGTTTTGGTTTAGTATTCACAATTGGCTCTATTCGGTTTTCGATTATTTCAGTTCTCATCGAAAATTGAACAAAAAAATCCAATGTTATATAACCCGGACCGGACCGACCGGTAAACCAGTCCAAATTACTATTTAAAAAAAAAATTTAAATTTTTCCTTTAGAATTTCATACTATAAGTCTAAAATTTTCAATTTCTCACCGGTTTAGTCCTGGTTTAGCTCCAGTTTGGCCCTGGTCTGACCTACTGACCCTTAACCCAGTACCCCGACCGGTTCAATACCCGGTCCGGGTTTTAATACCTTGAAAAAATCAAATGCTCACCCTTGTTTGAAACCATAGGAAACATACACAACAATAAGCGACAGCCTCCCTCCCCCATAGATTCTGAAAACTGTAGAAAAATATAGGCCTCCCATGCAACCGAAGCTTGCAAAGGTGTCAGCAATGGTGGTTTCTTCTACCAATATAGCCTTAGCTTCTCCAAACCCATGAAACCACCTTCTCTCAAGGTGTCCATGTTGGACTGAGTTAGTAAGAGTGACTTTAATCTCAATTGACTTTTGCAAATTGAAGTTTAGGTAAAATTTGTAGTTTTTGTTATTAAAAAAAGCCTCATAATTTTGGTTATGCAATTGGGTATTGCTCCTTTTATTTTTATCGATTTTTGATTTTGATTTCTATACTTTTAACAAGTTTCAATTTGGAAAAATCATACCATTGACAAGTGAAAAATCTCATAGCTTGGTAATGATAACTTGATAAGTGAAAGAGTAATTATTGATAAGTAAAAAAGTCAACATTGACAACTTATGAAACTTTTCTGATATTATTTTTTAAACTAAAATTTTCATGTGATTTTTCGCTTTAATTTTAGTTCTTATAATTTTTTTATGCAACTATAGGACTGAAAACCACAGTTTAAAACTACATGAAAAAATTAAAATTTATTTAAATTGTAAAAACCAATAATAATATTAATATGTTAACGGCAGAAATTACAGGGTGTTGTTTATCAAAAAGGAAATTATTGGGAGTTATTTACGAATTTTTATTTTGAAGTGTGTGGACTTGCTTAAAGATAAGCGTGAAGTATAACGAGGACTGATTAATTAGTTTTTCCTATTTTTATTATTGAATACATTCTCTCTGATTTTAAATATAAGAAAAAGTTGACTTTTCTCTGAAAAGATTAATGAAGCTAAATAAGTTATTTAATTACATCATATGTTATATATCCTTAAATTATATATCAGTTTATTAGTCAAACTAGTTAGTTTGGAGGAAAAAATGAAAATATAAATATTCTTAAATAATTTAATTAGCTCCCTTAATCTCTCTAAATAAATTAATTTTATCTTATATTTAAGACTGAAGGAAGGAGTAACAAACAAAGTGGTGGTTTGGACGTTGGCCCAAATAAAAGGACAGGATGAAGCATATCACAGAAAAAATACAGGTCAGAGAAGAACTGAAGCAACGACAAAGAGACAAACCCATGAAAACGACACTTATAAAAGAAACTTATAATGATTGAAGTTGTTATGTCAACACCCATTTTCATTTTGATAATTGAAGAGTAAAAAAGACAAAATTCCATAGGTATACAAAAAAGTATAGTTATGATGATAATAGTATTCATTTACAATCCAAAGTCTTCGTCGACAAAATACAGAAATACAGCGGAAATTCTAATATATACAGGATTCCTAAAATATCTTAAAAATAGACTAATTATAACTACCATCCTTGACCTTGCCTTGAGACACGTGTAAATCACTTCTCCATATCTGTACCTTTGCCTTTCATTCTATTGGCACCCGTTGAGATGTTTATTTTAAAAAAAGGGTAAGATTTCAAGGAATCCTAATAGAAACATGTTATCGTTCATAGAAAATACGGAAAATAAATATGATATGCGCCAAGGTATGCACCAATTAATAAACAATATAAACACATCATCGTAACACATCATCATCATGTATACATGAATAGGGCCTAGCCCCACCATCTACACCTGATTGGTTTGTCACCAACTTCTAATGTAAGTGCAACTCTGACACTAACTGCCCCTTTCTAGACAATTCATATTGATTAATAAAGTGCATTTACAAACAATGACATCCACATAAGCATATAACTATGGCATGATGTATGAAGGATAATGTTCCTACCTCAAGGTCTTGTCAATCTCTTTTTAGTATGCCTCGTAAAACGTGCCGCTTCCTGATTCCGACTCGATCCTAAAATATTAAATATAAAAGAAATAGTTCATAATCTATCCAAGTATCATTTTAAACTCTTCCATAGTGTTTCTTGTGGTTATAATAATCTATGGTGAAATTTTACCAAAATGCCCACGAGACCTCGGCCCGGCCTCGCCGTACCGGCCTGATGGCACGTTTTTTCAAAATTTTGCCTAGGGCTATCTTGACTTATTTTCACCCAAGGAATCCATTTCTGAGCTCAGAATCACCAAATTCATTGTCAAATTATGAAAATACCCTTGACAGCCCCGATTTAGGGTTTTAGTGGCTTTTTCGTAATTATGCTTTTTCGGTCTTTTCTAAAAATGTGGCTAGCTGTAACCCCACCTATTTTTGTCCACTGAGTCCAATGGAACTATCTATTTCATGAAAATCTAGCTCCTACCTCCAGTTCTGATTCTGACCGAAACTTGGTCAAAGAAAATAGAAAAATGCTCTTTTGTGTTTTAGCTTCCAAAACTTGTATTTTTCCACTTCTAATCCTTTATTAACTCTTTTAAACACATCTTAACCTGATTTAAAGAAATTTGGGCAGCTTAACCCCTTAGGGTTAGGAATTTTCCAAATTTACAAACTTGACAAAAATCACTAAATCCAACAACATTCACCAACCACAACTTCATACTTGTATAGATCTAAAATTTATGAAGTTACCTCTTGAGATCTTGGATTTTCTCTCTCTAGGTGTCCTCTTCTGTCTCTCCTTGAGCTCAAGATGTGTTTTCAAGATCATGGATTCCATGAAGAAAAAGGTTTAGAGAAGGTTTTCTAGGCAAGATTACAAGAAAAAGGCATAAGAGATTACTGCATACCTTAAGCTTTCTCTCCTTCTCTTTAGAACTTCAAGACTTTTCAAGCTCTCTCTCTCTCTCTCTCTGTGTTCCTCTCGTGCTAGCCGAAATATATGAAGGAAAGAGGAAGGAAGAGCCTTCATAAAATTTATCCTTTCATTCTACACCATTTGATTTCATCAAGGGTTATTATTGTGACGTACACTTGTCACAATCCTCTCCTCCTTCAAGTTTATGTCATGATGGCTCCATTTATCTTCCCTTAGCATGGAACTAATTTTTCTCTCCATTTGGTTGGCTCAAAACTGTCCCCTCTTACATGCTCCACTAACCAAATTACCTCTTCCAACTAAACCAACCAGACACTCAACCATGTACTGAAGTAGTGAAATGACTTTTCTCCAATCATGCACTCAACCATGCACCCAAGCTTGCACCCAAACTTGCACTCAAGTAGTCCAACTAATCCAACTTCACACTCAAGGTAGTGTACCATTTCATCATTAACCATAACTACTATGTCCATGTAGCATTATTTTAATGCAATTTTACATGTGCTCATACAAATCCATTATAATTTAATCCTCTCCTCATATGATCCTGACACTTGGCATCTTTAATTCCATTAATCAATTTCTAACACATTTTATTTTCAATTTTTGAAATAATGCCAATTCTGGCAGATTTTCTGCCCTAACTTTGAAAAATTATAACTAATTTTGTAGACATTGTTTCAGAGTGATTTCAAAGGCTATGAAACCCTTATTGAGTCTAGTTTCAAGAAAAAAATATGGAATTTAGCCAGCTAGAAGCATATCATTCCCAGATTTCATTTCTTCTACCGCTGCTCAGAGACTTTTCAGATTTTTGGGACTAACTTCAAAAATTCATATCTTTTGCATATAGCTTCAAATGATTCATATAACCTATATATCAAATTAAAGCATGGGATGTCCAATTTCACCCTGTAAAATTTCATAATTTTTGCTCATCGTTTGGTCTTCCAAACCCGCATGACAAACTCACTGTCTCACAAACGATTTTACTGAAAACACTATTCACCTTTCAATTTTCAATACTTAATTTCTTTGGACTTAAATATTCACCATTTTATTGAATATATAAAATAATCTTTTGTTTTGCCATGAAATATATAAAATAATCACAACATATTCTTGGTAAATAAAATTTTGGGTGTTACATATTACACATTATTTTTATTATTTATATTTCATGAAGTTTCAAACTTACCATGTCTTGTAAAGGAAAGAAGGATTAAAAAAAATACTTACAATGTCTACCAGAATGATTAAGTTCCACAATAAATAATTGAAAGATGAATTAATGATTTATAAATGTTATTATCATTTGTGCTAAGTTATTATTTGTTAAATTGTTATTACTATTAATATTCAACAACTTATTAACATGGGGGGGGGGGGGCGTAATCGTATTTTGGTCCTCTAAGACCATGGAAACTCAGGCTATGAAGACCTAGGTTACCAACATTACAAGGTCAGTTCAATTTGGTAAAATTGGAAGAAAACAACTTAATAACATTTGTCAATATAAAAACAAAAATTTTTATAAGATTAATTGTAAGTGCCTTAGTTGTTGCTATCATTTAGTAAGTTATAATTATTATTTGTTAAATGTTGTTATTTCTTTCTTTTTTTTCAAAAATTTAAATTAAGGGAATTGAAATAATTTTGGATAAATTTCAAAAAAATATTACCTGAATTTCAAAATCTCAGATCAACGATTTGACCAAAAACTTAAGTTATCAATCCCATTACTCTTTTTTTTCCATGATAGTTTGCATATTTTGGAGATCAAAATCCAAAAATTCAAAATCAAAGTTGCCTCCAGCGCCGCCTAAGGTACCCATACTGGGGAATATGCGCCAGATTGGAGGTATGCCACATCAAACCCTAGCGAAATGGGCAAAGCAATATGGACCTCTCATGCATCTAAAGCTTGGAGGACTTTCGACTATAGTGGTATTCCTCCAGATTTCGATTCTGATTGATTCAATTTCTTAGTTATGGTTTTCAATGTAGGATTTAGAGTTTTTCCATCAGTATTTGTTTGTTTGGTTCTTGTTGATATGTAAAGCTTTTTGAGCTTTAAGACTAAATTGATGAGTTACTGTGAATGCTCTCTCTTGATTCTGCAATAGGTATCTTCTCCTGAAATGGCCTAACCAGTGATGAAAACTCATGATACCATCTTTGCAAATAGGCCTTATGTTATTGCTGCAGATATCATCACTTATGGCTCCAAGAGCATGAGCTTCTCTGCATATGGGAGCTACTGGAGGCAGATGAGGAAGATTTCAACATTTGAGCTGCTAACGCCGAAGCGTCTGGAATCTTTTCTGCCCATTCGTGAAGAAGAGGTTTCAAAACTTGTCAAGGAAATAACTGTGAGTGAAGGGTCAGTAATCAATCCTACTAAGAACATTAATTCTATGGCCTACGGCTTGACCGCTAGGATAGCTTTTGGTGCGCAATCTAAAGATCAAGAAGCTTATATAGGGCATGTGAAGGAAGTTTTGAAGTTAGTAGGAGGGTTCTCTCTGGATGATTTGTACCCACCAATTGGAGTTCTTCAAGTTTTGACAGGTTTGAGGTCTAAGGCTGAGAAGGTTCATCAAGAATTGGACAGGATACTTTGGAGCATATTAAGAGATCACAAGGACAGAAATACACAAACAGAAGCAACCTATGAAAAAGCAGAAGATATAGTTGATGTTCTGTTGAAGCTTCAGAAGTGTAACAACCTTGAACATCCTCTGTCTGATGAAATGATCAAAGCAGCCATGATGGTTAGGATCTTGCTATTATGAGTACCCTTACATATTTAGCACCCAAATAGAGGAAAAAATTAACTAATCAAAGATAAATTGACTATAACGGTTTTTGAGAAATGAGTTGCATGTAGGAACCATATTCAACTTTAATACTTGCTTTTAACATGGCGTGATATTTGAAATAATGTCACACTGTAAAGTCACCGATTGTATCCATGCTTCTTAGGATTTGTAGAAATACCTTTTTTCTTTGTTTGACTATTGTTAAATGCATGCAGAAAAGGAAAGACTTAAAAGTATATGAATAATCACTGAACTACAGAATCAAACTTAAGAGGTCAAGATTTAGTAATGAATGAAATAGTAAATTTTTGCACAGAGAGTTGTTGCCTCATCTGCAATGCTCTTGGTATTTATAGGTAGAGTGATTTAATGACCTCTGCTTCTTCAAAGTATCCGTTAGAGTGCTTGGTCTTAATTCTAACCATCGGAGTTTTTAAACATTCTTTGTGTCTAAGGAATTAGCTGTTGGAGTAAAGAGAATGTTTGTTGTTAGAAAACTTTGTGCATTTAATGCTTTTGACACATAAAGTGCATTTTGCATTTTGTGCATTAATCCTCACTTGAACACTAGGAAGAGACTTAATCACTGATATAATGAAGTGTTAAAGTAATTAGTATCAAAAGGAACAAGTTACAAGTGAAATCCAATGATCGTCAAAAAGTTCGAGACTATGCTCTGTTTTTTGGAAAACATCACTTAAGTGGTTACTCTAGTGATCTTCACTTAGTCCTTTGAAAACAGTACAAAGCATTGGATGGGTCACTGTAGTAATGTGGTGGTGATGCACAAAATATGATCACTCGAGTGATCTTGTTTCTTTGAAAAACATATAGGAACATCAGTGTGGTGAAGAGGTAGTGATGACATGATCACTCTAATGGTCACTCGAGTGATCTTGTTTCCTTTGGTTTTTGAAGAAACAGATCACCAGATGCCATCACTGGAGTGTTCTGGTAGTGATGCACTTTTAACACATCACTCGAGTATTTTTACACTTTAGAAAATTTCAACTATCCTGAACACTACCAAGTTCACTATGATGATGTGCTAATGATGTTATTTTCAACACATCACTTCAGTGGTCACTCGAGTGATTTCAATACATCACTCGAGCAATCTTAACTTTAAAACTTTTCCGAAATTGGTCATTAGTAAATATCATTATGATGATGTGATGGTGATGAAATTTGAACACATCATTCGAGTGATCTCCTTTTCGAAAAAACAAATCACCGGATGAACATTACTACAAAAAACACAAGTTGTGACGCTTATTTCAAAGAATACTATGACGAGCTTCTAGCGCCATTAAAACAAGCTATGGTGTTTCTTGAATATACGGAAGCGCTATGGCATGATTATTTAATTTTTTTAAGTATAAAGCTATGACGCTTTATCAGGAAAGCATCATAGGAAGTTGGCACTTCCTATGGTGTTTCTTTAGGGAAGCGCCACAAGAAGGCTTTTTTTTTTTTTTTAAAAATTGTAATTATTTTATTTTCTGATGTGAACCTCCGTTTAAAATTCAAAATCCACAACAATTTATAGTATAATCCACAGCAAAATAAAATAACATAGCACATATCTTTTCTAATATTGCGTCTTCATGTATCAAGCATAAAAGAACTTTAGCATTTAAGTTACTTAAATTTGAGCTATACATGTTACTTCTACGGAGGATTGAACTAAGTATTATTATATTTATAAGTTCAAAAATTTAAAAAAGTTATTACAATGTATAGGAAATTCAAGAAGACAGAGTTGAAGCTTCAAATAAATACCTGGAAACAAAGTTATGAGCATATATACATGTGAGATTCATGATAGATTTTAACTTTAAAAAAATGAACCAAATGTTGAAAAAAAACACTTACACGCTAGGGAGCTTCTAAAGGAAGCCAAGATAAGAAGAAAAAAAAGTAGGTGGGAGAGAAAGTTTTGTACTGCAACAGAGTTTTAGGAAATGAGAGAGTTAAAGGGAAAGCGGGAAGATGAAAATGAAAATGATGGCTGTGAAAATTATATAGCATTTTGTGCTACAAGTGGTAGAAGCTATGACACTTTGACACAAAGAGCCATAGCTTCCCAATTTAAAGGAAAAAAAATTGAAAGCCTTGAAAAGGTATTAGCTTCATTATTTAAGGAAAAAAAAATTAAAACCATTAAAAGGTAAAGTTGTAGAGCAAGCGCCATTGGAGGCATATATCAATATGCCTCCTATGGCACTTGCTAGAGCAAGCGTCATTGGAGGCATATTGATATATGTAGAGGCCCTTTTAGCAGAATTTTTTTAAAAAAAAATTTAAATAATAAATTAAATATAAAAGACATTGAGTAAATTAAATAAGTAACAACTAATAAAATTATATTTGTAAGCTTAAAAATTAATAGGATACATATGTCATAATTTAGAAATATTATAATTTCACTATAAATCTAGCTGAAATAAATAGGACACATGATTTTAGAGGACTTGATATGATGAATCAAGAAACTTTACTTAAATTTTTTTTCTTCCTTTAAATCTTTAGAAAATATTTGTTTTTTAATTAGTTTTGACTCCTACTAGTTACTACAATTATTTTTTACTCCATGTTTAGGAATGGCTTTTTTCTACTTACTGGAGGGAGGTGCCCAAAACTCAAAAAAAAAAAAAAAAGAAAAAGAAAAAAGAAATAGCTACTAGGCAGAAATAAAAAAAAATTAAAAAAAATAAAGCTTTTGCCTCCTCCAACACTTGGTGGAGTAAGTGCCGGAGGAGGTGTATAAAACCCAAGACAAAAAAAAAAAAAAAACAAAACAAAAACAGCTATGGGTAGAACCAAAAAAAAAAAAAGATGGGCCTTGGACACCAAGCACTGGCCAAGGCACACTACCTCCTCTAGCGCTTTCTGGTGAAAGCATCGGCCAAGGTTGGTTAACAAAAAAAAAAACTAGTTTTCTATGGCGCTTCTTTAAAGAAGGGCCATAGAAGGGGTGCCACTAAATCGTTATTTTATAATAGTGGAAAGTGAAGATAAATTCTCTAGCGTCACTCTAGTGATCTGAGTTCCTTTTGTTAACGTCACTCAAGTGATCAATGTTTTTTCTTCTAGTGGTCATTGCAGTGATAAGTTACTTTCCAAAACACATCACTCGAGTGATCAATTAATATTTACAGTATATGGCCTCTGTGAATTTTAAAAAGCTTTCTTAAACTTTGTTTTCTCTTTCGAAACTTTTCTAATTTTTTCTTAAGCTTTTTTATCATCAAAACATAGGGTCTAACGAAAATCTATTTGGCTTTGGAACCAAAAAAAAAAAGAAAAGAAAAGAAAAGGAAAGAGTAAATTGAAAAGTGTGGAAAACACACTAGACCATACTTTCATTTACAATTTCTTATTAGGCTATTATAGAGTCATTAGATCCATGTTGTATTTACTTTTTAGTCTATGACAATACTAATTACTTTATAGGTTTGATTTTCTCCATAGTAATAATTGAATTGTACTTCTAAGAAGTAGCATGATACGTTGGAATAGTAGCAAGGAAAGGGTTAGTTTGGAAAATATGCTTATTAGGGTTATAAATAGGGGTTTGATGGTTGTAATAAGTGTACCATGAATTAGTAATTTCTTAGTTTTTACTCTCTTCTTCTGTTCTAATGCTATCAAAGGTATCAGAGCCAACCCTCAAGCTGCCATCGCTGTCCCCGGAGGTTGCCAAAAATTCGTTCCACCATACTCTCATTGCCATGAAAACCCTTATGGAGCTCTATCAGCTGAATCAGGTGTCGATAGCGAAGGAGTATGCACAACAATTTGAAGTGCTCATACCTTATGCCTAAGTCGATGAGTCAACTGCCATTAAATTCTTCATCTACGGCCTTCAATCAAAGATTCGAGATGTGCTATGGTCTTTTGGTCCAACCACCCTTTCCTCTACCATTAACTGTGCTTATTATCTTCAAGAGCAATGGAAGCAACAGGAGGAGCAATGGAAGCAACATGAATCGAATGAGAAAGATGAAGATGAAGGGAGAAAGAATCTTTCTGAACAAGAAACTGATACCGACGAAAACGTAATAGCTGAAGAGAAACATGAAAGAATCGAGAAAGAATCTAGTGAGATTTTAACTCTTATAGTTGCTGTTGTTGAGACAGAGGAGCTCACTTATCTAAATGTGGTTGATGTTGATTCAAACAAGAACAAATCCTCTAAAAATGATGCTGATGAAACCAAATCCTCTGAAAATGAAAATTTTGCTGCAAACGTGACTAGCAAGGTCCGATTCGATTAAGCCAAAGTAAATGAAGGAGAAAAATGTGAAAGAATCGAGGAGCAGTCAAAACTAGGAATTGTTAATGATGAATTTCCTTGCTATGGTTTTTATATTTTTGTCCTCGATGTTTCCTCCTACTAAACCAGTTGCTGCATTTTCGACCTCCTTAAGGTATCCTCTCTGACCAAAATTTTTCTCTGCTAAATGCAATGCCGTTAGTTGTTCAGACCGGTGATTTTGAGGCATCTAGGTCTTCCTTTTTGGGTTCTCCGTTTGGCCGATCCTCTAAATCACTTGGACCCAAGTTACTGCCATTGAACACAATAGCTACCATGACTCCAAATTCTGTGATGTTGTCTGCGTCCCCTTCTACTGCTCCGTCATATATGATTGTTGTTGCGACAACGATCTTGCCTCATCCCGGTGTTCACAACCTTGTTACAAGGCCCCTCCACCTCAATTCCCTCCGCGTGAATCTTCACTATCATAGCATTAGTGATACCCATTCTCTAGGAAAACAATACAATCTGGTGAGCAGTGAAATGAGGGCGAGAGAAACAATCAATTTCACCATTGGAAGCAATCTTAAGATTTCACCGTATTCATCAGAATCGTTCAAATTGCAGTCTTGCCCTGAACGGACAAACAAAAATGATGATGCTTTCACTTTTGGGTTGAAGTTGTTCTCATCGTCCATCCATCGGAGAAGTTCCAGCCTTGTCATTGGGAAAAAGGTATCAATCGATAGAGGCAAAGGGTGATCTAGAGATGATTCGGGTTGGAGGAGTTAGGTTATTGGGTAGGGTTGTGCTATTGAAATTCACTGGTCAAGTGGGGCCTGGCAAGAGTTCAGATTTCAGTTGCGATTTAATGAATCTCTGCCAGCTGTTTGTTTTTCACGTGGAGGAGCCATGGTTTTTGGTCTCTGCTACTTGTGGAATCTTCTTTTACAGCAAATCTGAGAGCGTGGTACAGGTTTATTGTAATGCCTTCCATGTACGTTGCGGTTGTTTCATGTGGTGGCAAAGATAACCCCATTGTCAATGGGCTGAGCATCAGGACCCTTGTGCTGGATGTTGTTTGGCTTTTTCTTGGATATAAGGGCCCAAAATATTTTTTGGTAGGCTGTGGGTCATACATCTTATGAAGTATTTGCTATGGGTATTTTATAGGCCTCTGTTAAGTATCATAATGGCCTTCTAGAGTGGCGGATAGCTGCAGCAAAAAAAAAACGATTCTTATTTTCAGTATATGTTTTACTTTACGTTTTTGTACTGATTCTTGAGGGCAAGGATCTTTTTGTTGGGGGGTATATTGATACGTGGGAATAGTAGTAAGGAAAGGGGTAGTTTGGGAAATATACTTATTAGGGTTATAAATAAGGGTTTGATGGTTGTAATAGGTGTCCTGTGAATTAGTAACTTCTTGTTTTTTACTCTCTTCTTCCATAATGCTAACATAGCACATCAAATTAAACTTGCAAAAAATGATTGCAGTGTCAAAAGAAAAGAAGTCACATTTCTTGAAAGATTACACTCTTGAATTTGAAAATATCTTCTTGTTACTTCTACGTACTACCATAAGCAATTGTTGAAATTATTTTACAGGGCATATTTAGTGCTGGAAGTGGAACTTCATCCAAAGCCATAGAGTGGGCATTTGCAGAGCTGGTAAAAAACCCAAGGGAAATGGAAACGACACAAGTGGAGGTAAGAAGGTCTATGAAGGAAAAGGTTATGTAGATGAAGCAAGTATCCATGAACTGAAGTGCTTGAAGTCAGTCATCAAAGAAACATTGCATCTGCACCCTCTAGTTCCATTGTTACTACCAAGGGAATGCAGTGAGAGATGTGAGATAAATGGGCATGTGATTGCACCTAAAAGCAAGGTGATGGTTAATGTCTTGGCAATAGGGAGGGATCCTGAGTATTGGTTTGAAGCTGAGAAATTTTAAATAGAAAGATTCATTGATAGCTCAGTGGATGTCAGAGGAGCAGATTTTCAACTCATTCCTTTTGGTGCTGGAAGAAGGATCTGTCCTTGTGTCACATTTGGTGTTGCCAATGTTGAACTTGTACTTGCAAATTTGCTGTTCCATTTTGATTGGAAGATGCCTTTTGGGGAAAAGCCTGAAGATCTAAACATGAATGAATCCTTTAACTTGTCTGTGAAGAAAAAATATGATTTGGAACTGATTCCTGTAAATTATAGCTCATCTGGACTTTAATACTTTACAGCAAAGCTATCTGTGACAAACTCAAGTGATAAGGGTATGATGGACAATGGTGAAGTTCTAAAATTAACCTCATTATATATGTGTGTATATTAAAAAAACTTTGCAGTGATGAAGTTCCTGTTCGTTGTCGTTAAATAATATTGCATTTTCTATCTTTGATTTTTCCCCCTTGGGCTGTCGTTTATTCTCTTTTCAATGTTTTGATTAGTTGCTGAGGTTTTGACAGTTCGGAAGTATCCTACTTTTAAAAGGAAAGAGGAAGAATGATCTCAGGCATAACGCCAAGAGAATATTATAATACCTCAATAATTTAAAGCATATATTAAGTATTTCTAGACACAGGACAAATAAATATTTCAATGCATTTGATGAGTCTCTCATTTATTTAAGTGCATCCCAAATTATAAATGATAAAAAATTAATAAATTCGAGAAGCGAAGATCGCATATTCTTACCATTATTGTTGGATGTGCTCCATTGGCAGCTAATTAGAACCCCTTTCATCTGACCTATACAAATTCTAGTGTTTCTATTTTTAAGTCAAATACAGTTTGGAAAAGTTCCAAAAAAAGAACTTCGAAATTATTAAAGAACTTAGAGATGCACCGAAATTCAGTAATACCAAAGACGGCACGAGATCCAAAATGGGATTTTGTAATTGGAGGAAAAAGACAAAAGACAATGGAAAGACTGAAATTCTCCTTAATTATTTTAAAAAAGTTCTCAACCACTTTGTTGAGGATGTTGCCGGCCGCCGTTGAGCTGGCTGCCTCGTAAGTAGTAGAGGTGGGATTTTACCTCACCCCCATTTGCACGCCAAACATTGGTGGTCACACTTTCAATACATAACATGCGAAAAAAAAGAAAAAAAACACACAAGTTAACTCTTTACTTTTGGTTGCAACTCATTCACAAGTTTTGTAGGCATTTCCCACATTTAATTAGGTATTACCAATTTTCGCTTATCAGTTAACAAATCCACACTTTTAGTTTATTCACAAATTTTATTAAAGAATTCTCCACATTTCATCAAGTGTTACCAACTTTTATTTTGAAAATTTGGAATTGTTACTTGAAAAATAAAAGTTGATAATGCCTATACAAAACTTGTGAATGGCCCAAAAGTGAGGGTTTGTTACTTGGTAAACAAAGTCAATAACACATAATGAAATGTGGGAAATGATTATACAAAACTTGTGAATAATTTGAAAGTATGAAGTTGTTACATGGGAAATAAAAATTGCTAATACCTAATGAAATGCGAAGAATGCCTTAACAAAACTTGTAAATAAGCTAGAAGTATGGATTTGATACTTGGTAAAAGAAAGTTAGTAATACCTAATAAAATGTGGGGAATGCTTTAGCAAAACTTGTAAATAACCTAAAAGTATGGTTTTTTTTACTTGGTAAGCAAAAATTGGTTATACCTAATAAAATGAGGGGAATGTTTTAACAAAACTTGTAAATGAATTATAGTCAAAATTATATAAGGAGTTAATATATATATATATATATATATATATATATATATATATATATATATATATATATATATATATATATTACATATTATATATTGAAAGTCATTGGTGGTAGTAACAGGGTAGTAGCAGAAGAAGATAAAGTTTACAAATACTATCTTCAACGAGCATTTACTCCCCCGCGCCGGATGCACTGCACATTTGAGAGGAATAATAGGTACAAAAAACATACAAAAAATACAACCTTGATGAACATATAAATGATAACTATTAATTGACATTAACAACACATATATGAAGATCGACAATCAACTCGATGAAATATATAAGCTACAAGAATGAGAAATATATATACTTTTGTAATGCACCTTGTAGGAACTACAAACATGATTGTCGATTTATACAATTTGTGGTTTATTTATGTTGACCTATTCCCAACTTTAGATTCTTCGATTGCCATATTTTGGAGTTTAGGTTAGCAATTGAAAATGAATATCAATAAAAGAAACACCTACTAAATGAATGATAGATGAAGAATAGATCTTGAGTGACTAGAATCGTGGGTCACATGTCTTCTATCTACTATAATTTATAATGACCAGAGCAGGGGTTTATTGTTGTGGTGAGAAAGGTGTTGATTTCCTGAAATTTCATGTCATGTATGATACAACAGATTAGTATATTCCAATTCATACCTTGCATGTTTATTTGATTTATCTTAGGACATAAATAAGTAGTCAGAAGTCGATTTAAGATGCACTATAAACTTAACTCATCAAGTTTAATCATTGGGGTTCATAATCACAAACTAACTCAAGGATGATTCATTATCATTAGCTAGGCAATTGATTAAGTAGTCCGCAATTTTTTAATCTTCTATTTTCAAATATACATGATGCCAGAAAGCAATAAAGGGAGAAACAAGTCTCTTAAAAGCAATTAGTTTCCCTTTGCAGTGGGCATTACAAAAGGTCCTGATAAAAAGGCCCTTAAGTTGTGATTGGACAAAACAACTTTTACATGACATTAAACTAAAAAACCCATTGGTTTTATGTCTTCCATGATGGAAAACGAATATCTCTTCAGCTGTGTCTCGTCAAGTGATCTAGTAACACTTAACCGATCTCTGATGACATAAGATTGCAAGATCTCCTTGAAAATTGGTTCTCAGAACTTCTGTGCCCCAATCAAATCCATTGACAATTGTCCTTTTGTAGAGATCTTTACTTGCTTCCGTATTCATGTGTATATGCCCACAACAATCCTAGACTTCCTAACACCCTTTAGATATGTTATTCTTCCTCTAATTTTCCCATTCAATTAAAACTTAAGGTCATCCTTGAACTGTAACTACTTGTGATGCCAACATGTAAAAGTTAAAAAAACATCAAACAAAGAACTTCAGTTTTGACTAACTTATAAATTAAAACATATTAACTTGTTAGCAAATAGCTTATATGAAAAACACATTGTAATTAGAACCTTCCTATGAGCAAATATGCTAAGAATAATAACGAAAGACAAAACTAAAGTTGAAAATCACATGAACTTTTGTTTGCAAATATCTTATATTAAAAATATGAAAGGAAAATTTTTCATATTGAACTTTATCGAATTTGAAAATCAATATTTAAAACTCACATTTTGAATTAGTTATTTAGTTTGGCTTGGTAAGAATTTGCAATTATTTAGGCTCAGATTTAAAAATTTGATTTGATTTGAAGCCTTGAAAATCAATATTTAAAACTTACATAATTTTGAAAAGAAGGCATTGAGTTGAAGCTTTGAACCAATGGATAACTTCAAGTCAAACAAAACCCAATGGATAACTATTCTATCCCACTAAATGACAAAGTATGGAAGCTCTTAACATAAAAAAAAGTAATCTTAGAGACTAACACCAAAAGAAAAGAGCACACAACCTTATATAATCTTCTCTCTCTCTTCACCCACATGTTCTCTCCTTGGTCTTTATAACAACAAAATCACCTGAAAATAGCGATATTGTGCAACATTAGTAAGGACCACAAAATTCCAATTCTTGCCAGGGACTAATCATTTTACTGGAAATTTCACCTGGCTTTTCCACCAAGCTCCTTTATCTTCCAAAAGCCCTAGTATAAGGTAAATAATGTTAAGTACGTAAATGAATAAAGTGTCATACATTGCCTTCTCCAGTACTTGTTGCTATATCAATAGCTTAAACTTTATTCTCTTCAAACTTTGTATTGCCAACCCTTATTTCTGGATTAGATACACTCAGTACAACCTTATTCCCATCAATCACAATCTGATATTAATTGAACACTTCAAGCATTAAGTTATTTGATTATTAGATTAATATTCATCTAGCATATTGGCTACCATAGACAAGCAAACAACATACATGTCGGCACAACCCTAGCATATTTTAGCCTTTTCCAATTCAAGGGATAGGGAAAGGAGGAAGCTAAAGTGATATCAATTATCACAGTCAATTTGCCATTATTAAATCTTTATGACATTATATCCATGATTAGACAATGTAATTCAAAGTTTATACTCTATTTTTCAGCCCACCTTTTAGCTTTTAACTTCATTTGGCCTCCCCTTCAAATCTCTAGTCAAAAAGCACAAGTTGGAAGCACTTGCTATGTCCTCAATAAAACACTGAATTTGCAATTGTTTTTAACTATCCAAGAAATATAGATATGTGGAAGTGCATCAATTAAAAGCCAGTAACTAAGCATCTAAACACAGGATTGCATTTGGCATAACAATACCTTATTAGAGTAACTATGACCTAAGCCTCACTTGGACAATGCCCATAGCTTGTAGAAGATGTTCATCATTTAAGGTCAAAAAACCATGTTCAAAAGCTCCTTATTATGTGCGCCTATATTCATAAGCATAGAGCTTATCTCCATAGGTCATGAAAGAAAGGTCAATGCATTAAACTCAACTGAAATGTTGGGAATTAAAAGATGCAGGACAAGAAGACTAGAAATTCGCTACTTTTTTAATATCTCCCTTCAATAAAAGTAAAAATAAAAAGAAAACATGAATACCAACTGTATCAAAGCTAACATAGTAAGAGTTGATATTAGAGAATGTAGTCAGGATATGTTTATGTAAGAATATACAAACTTGCTAATAACATATATTCTACAGATTAACCAAATTTTCATATTAATTGAATTTTCAATGTGACTCCAAACCCCAACCTTGGATGGTAGAATTGATATATTTTTAATCTTAAATTAGAAGGCAATACCTCCATATGTTGTATCCATTGCATATTTGACCGATGAAACATTGCTAAATCTTGTCAACTTCCTTGCATTATCTTGGAAAGGGCTGAAGACAACCAAATTTAGTCAAAGAAAATAAAGATTAGAATACCACTTGACTTATCTTGGGGAACACAAGTGGTTGATAAATTACAAGAAACAATCACAAGTTTTCTTATCTGTCCACCCATATAACTATATCTCATAATAAAATCAACATCCCAATTTGAAATTTTCTGCACGTATATAGCCTAAGAAAATTATTTCATTTTTTGTAATAAAAAAAGACATTGAATTTGCAATTGTAGTTTCTCATTCTGTGCGCTCATATCATAAACATCCAGAATCAAGATAAAAGCTAGGACACATGATTACCTTTTCCCTTAGCCTTACAAACTTCAAGCCACTTCAGCAGTATTAGCAATAGCTGCAATGACATAAAATGCCCTTCCCGTAACTGAACCTTCCTGAAGAACAAAAGTATGTGCCACAACAGCGATAAACCCAGCTATATGGCGGCCCATATCACTACATTCAACCATAGAAACCATTAAAATAGAAATAGCCAAAACTTCATTTGTTCCTTCATGTCTGGACATAATCTGAGCATTAAGATATGAAAACTCTAGAAAAGAGAGGGTGCTATCGTTATCAGC
Organism: Inga laurina; assembly: GCA_963855925.1. Taxonomy (NCBI): domain Eukaryota; kingdom Viridiplantae; phylum Streptophyta; class Magnoliopsida; order Fabales; family Fabaceae; genus Inga; species Inga laurina. The sequence goes on along the minus strand of OY979706.1, from coordinate 40,985,142 downwards.
TTTGGCAATCGTGTGGAGGAGATCTTCGTGTGTCAAATCCTGCAAACCAAGAGGAGTCTACAAACGAAGACAGGTTTCCGCTTGAAAATATATAAAGATGATGAAAAAAAATCCTACCTTTGAACTTAGACTAAGCAGTGATGGTCTAGGCTAGATGGGTGAGCTCAATGAGCTGCAGAAAGAGATAAAGAGGAAAAGAGAAAGGGTATATGCATTCGAGTATGAGGCATAGAGAAGTGGTATGAGAAGAAAAATAGAGATTTCCTGGGAAGGAAAAAGAAGAAGGCATAGGCTTTGAGAGAAGAGCTATAAAAGAAAAAATTGAGAGCACGCTGTCCAAGAAAATTTAACCAAAGAAAATGAGCCACATGTGAGCAACACTGTTTAAATGAATAGTTAAATGAGAAAGAAGCCATAAAAGAAAAAACTTAGCTCGGCTAATTAGTTATTGAGATTTATTAGTATAGATGGATCAATCATCAATATTCAACATATTCAGTTCATTAAATATATTTTCATATGCATTGTGATTGGTCCACCTAAATGATTACATCACTCCAAGAAGAAGAAGAAAGCACTATGTGTATGGTTTTTTTTTTTTGCAACAAAGATTGCGACTTGCAACATTTGCAACAGCTATATTTATTTCCTCATTTTTAATCAAGGGATTTAAAAATAGCGTTTACAAGAACTATCTTCAATCAATCATCAATATTCAACATATTATTTTGGCAAACCAAGAAAAATTCAATATTCAATACATTTAATATAGAGTTGAGGTGAAAAAAATACCAATAAATTTTTACTAAAATTGCATCCAGCATAATATTTTTTTCGGAGGTGAAAAAATACACATAAACATTAAGATGAGCACAAAAATGTCAGGACCGTTAAGTATAATCTAACATCGTTAAATTTGATGACATGGGCCATGTTATCAAATATATTATTTGGGGGTTGGGTCTAGCAAAAAGGCCTATTGCCTCACAATGGTGTATTAAGGTTTGAATCTCTATTGAGATAGTGTCCTCGAACATGATTGCTTCTAATCGGAGGATACTTGTGCCTGGAAAAAAAATATTTTTTGTTTATTTTAAAATCATCATCTTCTTAATTATAAAATATTATTTACCTTTTTTAATACCACTAACAACTTTTTATCTTCTTTTATTTAATTTACAGTGAGCCCTAATCAATAATTTTCTATTTAAATTTCAAAAGTATCCTCTTATTTATCACTCCAACTGCATTGTGATTGTATTAAAATTATTGTTGTGTTTTTTGTTTTTCAGATTTCAAGTTAAGGGTATTTAGGTAGTTTCGTTATGAAATTTAATCCTAATCTAGTTTTAGAAATTTCACAATAAGTAGGACATTTTAGAATCTGGACTAGGATTTGCTACTCCAATTTTTATTATAACCTATAAGTCAATTTTGACCAAATCTCACAAATTGAGAAATGAAAGTTAACACTTTTAAAATGACTTAATTTGATTGACATTTCCAAATTTATCCTTATTTAATGAGTATTAAAAAAGATGTTAAATATTTTTCTCACATATTTCTTTTGTTTAATAGTGGTAAAATTAGAAAATAGTCATTAATAACCCCCTGGTTTGGACTTTTATTTTGTATTAAAAATTGTTGACCAATTGGACTTGTAAGAAGAACTATAGTGGTACTCCTCTAGGCTCTAGCCCTATTTATAACTCCCAACATGTTTCATATAGACAAAAAAATAAAATAAAATTCAACAACTTTACAAATTTATGTCTATCTAATATACATTATACCCTATGAGAACAAAGTTAACACAATAATAAATTAAGGTTAAAATTGTCATTTATATATATAAAAATTTAATGATGTGCCTTATGTACTATCTCAAATTTTGGGCTTAGAAGTTTGAGAATAAGTCTGAATTAAGTAGCCTACTAAGGCCAGTTTAGTAAGAGCCTTAAGAATGTCCAAAAGATAGGATAATTTTTTAGGATTATGTGATTAGGCCCTTATGGGCAGAGAGCCCAGTGGGTGTGCAATTAGTTGGGATAAAATATATTGGTGTATGTGAATTAGTTGGGATAACAAGAGTACACTTGGCACCATCTTTATGGCTTTAGGGACTTAAGTATGGGATTTGGATCTAATTAATTGAAGAAAAATACCCAAACCCTTGATCTAAAGTTAAGTATTGCATAAAGGTTAACATGAATTCCGTTATGAAGAAGGGTGACGGATTAGAAGAAGGGAAGACTTAGATGAAAGGCCTAATGGCAATTTAATCAATATTGCCTTGTGCAGGGGCAAAAATGAGATTTAGAATATGATCTTAAGGATAGATTTGAGAAACAAAAATGAAGAGTCAAGATTTGCTATTTAAAAGTAAAAGTAATGATGAAGTGAGTAATTAGTAACTTTAATAAAGTGCTTTTTTACTTTTGTGTTGGAACCATAAAAAAAAAAATGCCAGCTAAGCTTCTTCATAATTAAGAAGACACCTCACTAAGTCAGATAAAATCCACTGACCTCTCTTCCCCTAATCAAGTGGTTAGTCAAGTCAAAAAGAAAAAAAAAAGGAGAAGATTTTGGGTCCCACACAAGGAACACTTTGCATAATAAGAGCCAAGAAACCATAAAGTGGCTTTTTGACTTTTGTGATGGCACCACAAGTAGGCACCACATGTCCCTCCATCATCAATATCTACTTTTGGCTTTTATGTTGGCACTCTTATGAGGCACCACACAACCCTATTATCGGGGAAACTCATTGGTCTCTGGTCTAGTCATGTACTTGACTTTCCCGAACAACAAACAAGGGAGTCAAAGGAAATCAACAAGCCTCCCTTTCCCTGGCCAAAAAGTCAGGCTAATATGAGATAGAAAAAGGGAGGGCGAATTTTAAGACACTTGGCACCATAGGATTTAACATCAAGACACATGTCATATTGTGGCTTAAGCATATTAGCATAAGTAATTATAAAAATCAAACACCTCCCTCAATCACTCATAATTCAACCAAGACAAGAAAAGAGGAGAAAAAAATAGAGAAAATAAAGAGGAAAAAGATAGAAGAGAGAAGGTGAGTGCTCTTGTGAAAACCAAGAGTTCCTGAGTGATTTCTGACCTCGAATCCTCATATTCGACCAATCAAGCCTTCACAAATATTATTTATGACAGTAAGGGTTATCTTTCTAAGGTTTTAGATTTCTGATTAGAGGTGTTTGGAGCCATCTAGTTGGTTGGAGTACTGCCAAAGTCAAGAACCAGCAGTAGCATTGCGTAGAGGTAAGCCTAAGCTTTAATTTGAACTAAATATCTTGAGGATTTGTTGAGTTTTCATGGATTTCTTGGGATACCCTAGGGTTTTGGCCAAGAGGGTTTTTTTTTGGGTTTCATGTTGTTAAGATCATGAATATGATGATGTATGAGGTTTAATGATGATATTTGTTTAGTTTGGTAATTGAAATTGCAAATTGGTTGTTGTTGGTTTGAGTATGTGGTTTGGCCAAGTACAGAACCCAGGGAAAGAATGTGATTTTGTTGTTTTTGAGGTTTCCATTGATTCTACATGAAAAACTGTATGGGATTGGACTCTAGTTATGATTTGTGGAAGATTGGAATGAAAATCCAAAAATTGGAACTTAAGGTTACTAAGGTTAGTTGTTGCTAGATTGAAGTTTCTAGAAGATAGACTACTTGTGACTTGTTTTTGAATAGCTAAATCTTATCAAATGGTCATGAAATTTTCAATATGAATAGTAGACATTCTAAGGTTTAATTTGATACATAATATGTGTCATTTGGGTTAGTACATTGTGAGTATGATTTATCAAAGTTAGGCATTGAATCTGGAATGATTTTTGTGGCGGTAAGGATTGATTGAAGTTTTTGGAATTGTGTGCTCATAATAGGCAGAAGGAGATATTTTTCCTTTAAAATAGATTTAAAAAATTTCACATAGGACTTTGAACCACCTCAATTGGAAATTCCTAGACAAAGTTATGGATTTTCAAAGTGAAATGAAAATTCTGACAGTTTAGGCTTGTCAAGAAAAATTAAGATACTTAGTGTGAATTGTAATAAGTTTGACTTCTAAGGGTTGAGTCATATACTAGAGGCTATTGTAGACACATTAAATATTCACTTGGCATAATGCACTAGTCATAATGATAACCAACCCAAGTATTTTAAGTTATCAAAAACTTGGGATAAGTAATAACTCGTCTACTCGTGAATTATAACTTATAGGATTCAATCTTTACCCTGGAGAACCAAGAGACTAGTAAACAAAGATAGGACGTTGGAAATATTTCCAAGTAGTAACTTTCTCTCTCACATACTATGTATTCTTTTACATGCAAGTTTGTACCATTGTGAATACTTTGTTATGAACACGCGATAAGGAGTAAGTCCGATTGGATTAGCGTGTCATTGGACGGTAAGGCCTATTAAGTATTAATATTGCGAAGGGAAGAGGCCCAATAGAATACGAAATGCTGTGGGAATGGACCAATGTGTCCTATGAATGAATTATGCTGTATATTGTGAATTGAACTGAATGCTGAATATGTGATGTATTGTTGATATGATTGTTAACATGCATGTTTTATGAACATGCATGTTATATGAGTGATAATTGTTACTAGTGAGATTCCTATGAATCTCACCCTTTCCAAAAACTAATTTACAGTAAGGGCAAGCAGTTCGAAAGGCAAGAAGGTAATCATAGATGAGTAAAGCAATGACTGAAAAGACCTATATTTCTGTTGGTTATCAATTTTTGGAAATTTGTATATCTTGTATGTATAACCATAGTAAGACTAGTGTTAGTAGTAGTAATGGATGCGATAGCCATAACCCCATACGTTAGTGCTTGATGCAATAAATGAACTAAAATTGGGCAACCCTATGCTAAAAGCTCATGAGTTAACGAACACCACATGGATTATCGGTAGAGAACACTCTGATATTAACAAAAAGAATTAAGAATGGATGAGTTGTAATGAATGTACAAACCATTTTGAGACTACACTTAAAGAATTTCAAAAGTTTTCGGAAAACCCACTGAAGTGCAGGTTTTAATCCTGAATTGAAGTTGGGACTTCAATTGTTTACAAAAGAATATTAGTCTCTTGTTTGAAGTCATTATGTGATTGAACTCATCTAAAGGCTAAAGTAATTATGGTATTACACCATATTAGTAGGATAAAAAAATTTCTTCTTTCTCTATCCTATAAATAGGATTAGAGAAGTACTCTCTCTGTCTCTATATATAAGGTCATTTTAACCGAATTGTAGGGTTTCAAAAAATGATTATAATTATCATTCTGGTTGGTAAAAAAGTTTGGTCATAAATATAAGTCCACCTTGAGTGTCATTAATTATTGTTTTTCAATTTTACCTCTATTGAGTGAAAAAAACAAGTGAGAGAAAATGTATTGCCTCTTTATTCAATACTCATTAAATAGATATAAATTTGAAAATGAAAATCAATTTAAGATATACTATTAAATGTCTTAGTTTCTATTCTTTGGCATGTGAGATTCGATTAAATTGAACTTATAATAAGGATCAGAATGGTAGTTAAAGATAATAAATATATAAGAAATATAATATTTTTTTCAAGAATGCTCTTATTTATGAATGACAAAGAGAGAGAGAGAGTAATAATGAAAAAATGATGAAAGATAATCTATGGGATGAAGATGATGTGAGAGAATAAAGGGAATGAAAGTGAATAAAGGGGATTTTGATTAATGCATTGTAAAAAACTAATTGAGAGTAAAATGAGTAAAAATGCGCTTATTTTTAGACTACCTCAAATGAGATATTATAAAAAGGGACAAGTCCAATACTAAAATGGCACCGTATATATAGAAATAGAGGGAGTATATCTATATATACATTCAGTATTTTTGTTTTTTTGTCCCTTATCTAAGTGATGAATTGATGATTTAGTATAAGAGAAAAATTTATTTTTATAAGTACTTTAAAATACTTATTATTTTATACGTGTTTTTCGAATGCTATTTCTATTTACATAATTTTTCTTTTGTTTAAATATAATTGAATATTTAATAATAATTACTAAATATGATTTAATAAATGACATGAATATTTAAATATTATTTTTATTTTATAATTTTTATTATTTTAAATAATTTAAAAATTTATGTTAGTAATGGAAAAAGAAGATTTAAAATAATATTATTTGAACTACTTTAATTAAGAAATAATGGGCAAGATATATGTAGAGAATATTCAGAGAGAATTTTGGAGAAAGGATATGAAAGTAAATTGGAGAAATTATTGTTTGGAAAATTTTGATTTTTCTAATCACATAAACTTATAGTGGGAGAGTATAAACTTATAGTTGGAGAGTGAAATCACAATGCTTTTGGACTTTTTAGGCCTTTATTATGCTTTTGAAAATATTTTATCCTGTTGGGCAAGAAAAGTGAAATGGCAACCGACGAAGTTTCTCAGAGTGCTCTTGTCTCTATGAAGGAAGAGGATGCCTTGTGGCGAAGTAGAAAGAAGGTTCGGGTAGGAGATAATATTGTGTCTAATGATTGGGGTGTGGTGCCTCGAGTTGAAAATTGGATGATGGATGATAATGATGTTCAGCATTGTAATATGGTATCTCCAAAAAAATCCTACAAGGAAGCCTGTGTCGATGAACTAGTGGTGGAGAATGAGGGTGAGGGTGGAGAGGGTTGGTCGTATGATGATGGCTGGATGTCTTAAATTAAAGTGGAAAAATATGAGGAGGGAACTAATGTTTCTGCTCTCCCCGAGTATCACAAGAAGTTGGCCTCACATTGGTGGACTTCTTTCTTAATCCGTTTGTTGGGAAAGATGGTCTGTGAAGATCGATTGGCAAGGAAACTATAGTTACTATGGGGTAGAAGGGGTGAAGTGGATATAATGGAGACTAGATCAGGGTATTTCCAGGTTCTTTTGAGCAGCAATGATGATTATGATTATGCTCTAACAGGTGGACCGTGGTTGTACATGGATCATTACCTTACAGTGCAGCAATGGAAACCTAACTTTGATCCTGATACAGAATTTGTGTCCAGAATTGCTTCTTGGGTAAGAATTTCGAAGCTACCTGTAGATTATTATGATAATGGTTCTCTATATGCTGTAGGGAACCAAATTGGGAGGGTATTGAAGGTCGATTCTAATACACTTAAATAGGTTAAAGGGCGGTTTGCAAGGTTGTTCGTGGAGCTTGAGCCGAGTGCTCCTTTGATGTCTATGATTTGGATTAATGGGAAGGAGAAGAAAATTGTATTTGAGGGTTTACACTTAATATGCTTTCCATATGGAAAATATGGTCATGATTAAGAACATTGCCAAATTAAAACTAGTCAAAGAACATGTGAGGAGCAGCATACTACCATCTATATACAGAAAAAACATGGGAACACTGGGAAAAGTGTGGCACAGGAGGTAACCATGAAGCCACCGGAATATAGAGAATGGATGGTGGCACCAAGCTATCACCGTATGAGCATGATCTTAGGAAAAATCAAAAAGTTAATGGAAAGGGGAGATTAGGTGGCTCGAGATTTACAGCATTAAATCAAATATATGATGATGATTATAGGAATTTGATTGCTAGAGAAATTTCAGGAAAGAGTCAATTGATTGTGAATAATAGTGTAGATCTTGTACCGGTCAAGCTAAAATCATGGGATTTGAATGTTGAAAAAAGAAGCCAACTAAATCAAGTGCCATTAATAAAAGCTTAGTGGTGGGCCATGATGTAAATTCTTTGGAATGGTTTTGCAGCTAAGGAGTTTTGCCCAACTAGAGGAGTGAGACAGGGAGACCCTATTTCTCCTTATCTTTTTGTGCTCGCTATTAAATGTTTGGGACATTAAATTCAGACTACAGTTTATAGTTGGGATTGGTTTCCTTTTCATCTTTCTAAAACAGGTACATCTATCTCTAATTCATTTTTTGCTGATGCCTTGCTGTTATTTGCAGAAGCATATATTAATCAAGCAACTGTTGTGAAGGCTACTCTTGATGATTTTGTGAGATATCATGGCAGAAGATTAATACGGCTAAATCACAAATTTTTCTCTCCAGAAATGTAAGTCATAATAGAAGTAAAGAAATTTGTGACTTTTTGAATTTTGTGCCTTGATCAAATCTGGGAAAATATTTGGGGATGCCTTTGTTAAGTAAGAAGATTTTCTGGAACACCTATAAATTTGTTTTGGACAAGTTGGACGCATGATTAGCTAATTGGAAGGCTAATACACTCTCTTTGGTTGGAAGCTATACATTAGTAGCATCAGTAGCTTCGACTTTACCTTCGTATACTATGCAAACTGTTCCATTACCTATGTCAACATGTGACGAACTTCACAAGAAATGTTGTAAGTTTTTGTGGGGGAGCACTTCTAATTGAAGAAGGGTTTATTTAGTTTCATGGGATAATGTATGTCATCGAAAAGATGAGGGTGGTTTGGGTTTACGACAAGCTCATATTCAGAATAATGCATATATGATGAAGTTAGGGTGGTTGTTATTGATGTAATATCCCAAATTTTGGGATTAGAGCCTTGAGAATAAGTCTAAATCATATGGATTGCTAAGCCGCGGTTTAGCAAGAATCACAGGAATGAGAATTTGTTGCCAGTGTATTATTCCAGCGTGGCAGTCTAGTTGTGTGACATTTTTAAATAGGAAAAAATATTCAATGCCTATGAAATTTTCCAAAATAAAAGTAAACTTATCAATATTTAATTTGATAGGTCATATAGGTCATTTGGAGTTGTACACAAAAAGTTATGAATTTTTGAATTTAGCATAGTGAAACTGGCAAGTTTCTATGATAGTGTCCAAAAATAATAATTTTGGGAATTGTGAGCTTCCAGTTGGCTAAAGGCTATATTTTTTCTTGGATATAGACTTAATAAGGGTCACATAGCCTTTGGAACCACACCAATTGGATCTCTATAAATAAAGATATGAATTTTCAAAGTTGGATGAAAATTCTGTCAGCTTATGCGAAAATCACAAAATGTAAGGGTAAAATGGTACTTTGCCATATTAACCAAGAGACAATTATTTTCTCCAGATTATTTGCCCATTTTTGTCCAAAAGAAATATGAGGAGGGAAAAAAAATTTACTGGGGAAATTATTTGTATTTGGCACAATTTTTGGCATATGGTCAAAGTTGCAAAAAAAAGATGATGGAAAGAGTTAACATTTGCAACTCAAGTTAATACATGTGGAGGAGGAAATTCATGACAATTTGAGAACTACTTTGTGGCAAACCTAAGAAGCAATTTTCAGCCAAGTATATGGAAAGAGAAAAGATGATGGTGTCAAGTAAATTAGCACGCATTTCCTTAAGCCATAAAATATTAAAAAGAAAGGAGGTGGATGATGATCTTTTTAAGGCCTCTTTATCCCTTTCTTTTGGCCATTTTCGGCTAGCTAGCTGAAGGAGGAGAGAGATGGAGTTCATATTCGTATGAACTCATAAGAAGAGCAAGAGAGAGAGAGAGAGAGAGAGAGAGAGAGAGAGAGAGAGAGAGAGCTTGAGCTCAAGAAGGCAAAACCCAAGGTAAAGAGGTTGTAATCTTGGTGTTTAAGCCTTCTAACTCACTTAGAACCTCTTCTTCATCTTGGAAACCATGTTTAGCAAGCAAAATTAAGAGAGAAGAGAGAGAGGGCAGAGGAGTGTAGAGAGAGAAAGTTGAAAAATCAAGAGGTAATCTCAAGAACATTGCTCCTCTTGTTGATTGTTAATGGTTGGTGGTGGTTATTATTGGTTGTGGCTTGTTTTTGCTTGCTTTTTGATTTTGGGAAGACCAAACCTGTTGGAAATTGTGCCATAAGGGCCAATCATTATACTTTGAACATTATTATTTTAATGAAATTTCTCCATTCTGTTATCATATTATTTGTATGTTAACTGTGATAATTGTATCCTTGGATAATTTATGAAGATTGTCCTGAAATGTCCCTGGTCGGTTATCTATGCGGGAGCACAGATGAAACAAGACCCGTTTGACTTGGATAAGATATGGAGATACGAATCAAAGTCTTAGGCACTTGTAAGAGTACAAGGTGCTGGACCGACCCACTATGAGAAAGCTATATGGATCAAGTCATAAGCTTTTCTCATGTATAACCACGTCACAAGGCCTTTATACTTGAGGTCATCATGGATTCCTACATGAGAGTTGCTAAGCTTTGAACTAGTCAAAAGTAACTTTTGACCGGGTGATGATAAAGGCTATGATCGGGCTTGGTGGTTTTTCATGCAGAGGAATATGAATGATCAAGATGGAATTTGTCCCTCACATTAATAGAGAGATATTACTAGGCCCCTCGACGAGTGAGTCTGAGAAATGTATGGCCATACTACAATGGAAAGGAGTTTCCATTTCTATTGTCAGGCCACTCAAGAATCGAGAAAGTAATGGTCAGGAACAAGAGGATGACATTATCCATGCCTTATCCTTGATCGATGTATCGTGTGACAAAAGGGACGTGACATGGTTGTATGACATGTTGCATCTTGATAACGATCCTCATATGAATTGGGTAGTCGTAATGTCTTGTTAGAGGCCGCTTGCGACTTTTGGGTTAGTACAGTTATTGGCTCATTGCCAACTTCATATGGGCCAACGGGGTCACACACAAGAATGACCCAACACGAGATAATGTTTAATTTAGGATGGAAGAATTATATATATATATATAATATAAAATTTGTTAATAATATTATATATATATATATTTTGAAATATATATCTTATATATATTATATATATGTATATATATATTATATGATATTATTATATTGTGTTAGTTTTAAATTTAATTTATTAAGATATATTAAATTTAATAACTAACATGATAGAGATATAGTATCTCAAATTTAATTTATGAAGATAAATTAAATCTAATGGCTCTTTAAGTGTATTAAATAAATAGGTTAAAATTAAAATTGTTGGATAGATTTATTTTAAACTGAATTTATTTAATTAGCTCATCAAGATAATTAATTGTTGATCAATTTCGAAATTAATGATGATTAATTTTGAAATTTGAATATAGCCCTCATATGTTATAACTTGATAAAGCAGATATACTCATACGCGCATGAGAATTCAGAGTTGCAAAGGAAACCCTAGGAAACATTGGAGGTGCTAGCACGCAGTCTCTGTTGGAGAGCATTCGTGTGGATACCGGTAGAGGGAGCGGACCTGAGGTGTTGGCTCCTAGAGATCGTAAAAACCCTAAGTTGAAAAAGGTACGAATCTTTCTAACTCGATTTAAATGCCGTTGATAGATCCTCGATTAGGATCGATAAAATTTAAAAATTTTTCCACTGTGCGTGCCGATCCTAACAAAACCCTAGGGGGAGGTGCTGCCTAAATCTTGATTAATCCTATTTAAAAGGTGTTTAAGTAGTTAATCATGTGATTAGAGGTGTAAAGAAGATGTTTAATTGCATGGAAAGTGAAAATCACATTTTTCCTAAATTTTATCAATTTTGTCTAGGTACTATTCATAGAGGGTTTAGAGTAAAATTTGGTTGATTTGATGTTGCCGTTGTGTTTAAAAGGGAAAATTGTGTAGAAATACATGTGTTCATGATTTTTGGATAATTGTATGCAAATCTGGAAATTTATGAATTTAAGGGGGAGGTGCTATTTGATTTGTTCACTGGAGGCAGTTTGTCTGTGATGAAATTTTGATTGGTCACACCTAGTCTAAATGCTATGAAATTTTACAGGCTTGAAGTAGGCATCCATGCTTTAATTTGATAGGTATTATAAGCAATTTGGACTAGTGGATTAAAAGTTATAGATTTTTGAAGTTGTACCCTATTTCTAGACTTGATTTTGGGACAGTGTAGGAATTTATCGGATTCTATAATTTTGTGATTGTAGATGGTGGTGGTTTATATTTTTACTATATATAGGACTTAAAGAGCTTTCCATAGAACTTTGAATTACTCCATTTGGATTTTTGTAGATTTAGTTATGATTTTTGGAAGTTGAGCTAGGAACAGAGGATTTCTTGGCTGCAGCCAAATGATTTTTGGCTGGGACCTAGACCCTTGTTTCAGCATTTTGGAGTTAAGGTACAAGAGGATGACTCAAGACAAGAGGTAGGAAACTTTCCTTATTTGCATGTAGTTGATATTCCTACTTGTGTAGTGATGTATGTGATTGTTTTACTTGATTGTGTAGAGCATATTTGAATAATGAAGCTCTATTTCTGTTTATACTGTGGCCATAGTTATGTTGCATGAAACATTGAGCATGCGGAAATGTCATTATGGGGCATGTATCTGGTTAAAGCTAACATGTTATGCATATAGTATCTATCATGCATGCATTATGGTAACTGTTTCCTATTGAAATTCTCTTGAATCTCACTCTCCCCTACCAACAATTTAGACAGGTGAACACAGGAGGTGTGCTGGGAACATAGAAGAGTTCTATATGAGATGAATGCAGTGATAGAACAAAGATGGGGAGATGTCTATAATACTTGTAATGGGTTTAGACATTTCGGTAGCCCTATAGCTATATTGTTTGTTTTTGTGTGTGTGTGTGTGTGTGTATATATGCAAATGAATGAAATAAGAATGAGCAGAGGAATGATCTGGCTAAATAAATTAGCAGTGAATCACTTTGATTGAATTAAATAAAGATAAGAGTCGATAAGTAGTAATGAAGTTGCGAATCATTGAATGACACTTCCGCAAGAGTTTGAAATTTTCTGAAAAATCCACTCAACTACAGGTTTGAATCCTGTCTTAAGATTGAGAATTTAAAATGATTTTATGAAAGTGGTTCGAACTTATTGTATATAAGCTCATCTGATCGATTATGAGAATAAGGCGTTACAATTGACAAGGACAGATTTATTATGTGTAAGATTCCTACGTGAAAAGTAAAAATGTGGAACAGATTCACTTCCCAAAGTTGATCGATGTAAATCCGAATCAAGAACGTGGAAAGGAATTCGCCAAACTTGGGATCATGTACAGGCAGGGCTTGCTTGGCGTGTAAACAATGGACAAAACACCTACTTTTGGCAAGACGCATGGGTCCCACTTCATGGGTTGCTCAAGAATTTAGCTATCAGACAAGTCTTAGCAGAGGAATTGGAATGGAAGGATCTAACTATTTGACACCATCGGGTGCCTAGGACTGGGCTAAATTTAAAGAGCTGCTCCCTATCTCTGTTCTTAAAGATATTCATCATGTTAATTTAGGTGTGTCAGGAGGAAATGACACCCTTATTTGGCGCTGGTCTACTAATGGGTGCCTTAGTGTGAGCTCAGCATATGATTATCTGTCAGACTGGGACATGTTACTTCGGGATCCGATATGGAAATTGGTTTGGAAAATCCAATTCCCTCAGAGATACCACCTTTTTCTTTGGCTTTGTTGCCATAATCAGTATCTTATAAAGTTGGCTAGGCATGCATGTAGAATTCACTCTACAAGTTTCTATGAGTTATGCTCCTTGGCACAGGAATCTTTGTTTCACGCTTTACGAGACTATCCTAATGTGAGATGGGTTTGGGAGCTTTTGTTTCCAGATAAGTGGTCTTGCTCATTCTTTTCTTTGACAAACCCTGAGGACTGGATTAGATGGTGCCTTTGTGTTAAAAAGATGGTTGGGGGGGTTTGAGTTTAGATTGTGGTTTGGCGTAGTTAGCCAGCATATATGGCTTGACCGAAACAATCGTGTCTTTAACAATCGGTTATGGAGTCATGAGGTAGTTCTTGTGTTCTCTCAAGCTTGCCTATCTTGGGGTGTTACGAACCTGAGTACCTTAAGGGAGGAAGGATGATATCGACATATATGTGCCCTCCTCCGTTTGGTATAATGAAATATAATGTTGATGGTTCTTACGATGTGGTTAGTGGTTTATGCTCTTGTGGTGGTGTCATGTGAGACAGCGACAGGAGTTTTATCCAAGGTTTTGGATTTTGTGTGGGGCGAGGTACGGTGGTCACATTTGAAGCATGGGGTATTCTATGGGCTTTAAAACTAGCCTGGGATAAGAGATGTTTACACCTTATTGTAGAGAGTGATTGTCAAGAGGTTGTTGGGCTGGTTACATCAACTATCCTTGCATATAGGGGTGGAAACAAGCCAGGCCAGGCCAAGATTCTGCCCTAATAGGCCTAGCCTGTTCTGTGACAGAATGGCCTGTGCCTGGCCTATAGCATGTTAGAGGCCTTATTTTGAGCCTAAGCCTGGCTTGTGGCCTGTTAAGAATGCTTGAAACTAGAATAGTGGTGGAAACAGGCTACAGGCCTTACAACAAGCTTACGTCAAACAGGCTCAATTAAAACAGGACCAATTACAATAATGATCCAACATAAATCATAAAAAATGAAACAAAATACAACATAACATTAACCAAATACAATAGCCAATGGACCTTCTTGTCTTTATATCAAATCTTCAATATAATTTCTTCTTCTCCTTCGAAGACCTTGGAAAAAATTAATCAAATGTTTAACATTAGAGCAAACTCAATTTAACAAGTAATATGTATAAGAATGATATTATTTTAACAATGCAAAATTTATACCTTTTGAACATTACAACTATGCTTTTTATACCTTTCTAGCATAGCCTTAATTGGAAACCTGCACCTTCTGAAAAAGGTAAATAATTCAAACCAACTCTGAAAAGGTTGCATGGTTAAAGATGCTTACATTATAGTAAGTATTTCATCCCTTTAATATTTACAAATAACCTTTTGTAGGTGCTCTACTATTTGTCCTTCCATGGCTGCAATTGAATAAAAACTAGAAACAAAATGAACTTCAGCTTCTAACAATTCACGCACTTATTCTTGCATTATCTTGAGGGTCTCCTTAGTTCGTGCTGCATCACTGTACCAGAGAAATTACTAGAGCTTCAAAGACAAGCTATGACAACAAGTACTTTACAGTTACTTCCAATAACAATCAAAGAAGAAATGCCATAAAATTCCTAACCTAGAGAAGATAAGTTCCAGAATCTAGCCCAATTGTTGGAACTTGAGAGAAATTTTCAAGGCACCCACCTACCCAGATTTACTCAAAGGCCATTCATGATCTATAAAAGTAGATTTTTGTATTTAGAAGCAATACATCATACTTTCAAAATTTTGAAATGGGTAGGTTACCAAACCTAAGCACCAAAATAAACATTCACAAGCACATTGAAGTTTGAGACTTTATGCTTAGCAAATCTCAGAAATGGACAAACATGAACTTACAATAGTGCTACTTACAAGGAAAACATTTTGGTTTCTAATTCTATAATAAGGTTGTTCTACTTCATGAAGTCAAGAAGCCTAACAAAATGTCCATGGCCATACCATATGGTATGAGAATTTAAGCTCAAAAAACCCAAAACATAGGGCAAACAATCTAAGAAGTTCTTGCTTGTTCCACTTGAAAGTAGAATTATTTTAATTCCAATCCTAAAATGGAATCCTCCCACTTACCGAAGTTAAGTCCATAAAAAGCTCTGATTATGACAAATGCATGATTTAATACAAAAACTGACGCATGGACAAGATGTAATGTTCAAATGTAGTTTGCTTGGTCATATGTGTTAAGTAAAAGCGTTGGTTATTATAGTTTGAGACTTCAAGTTGGGAAAGCCTGAAACTTGGAAAGAAAACGCATAGCAAAATTTATACCTTTTGAACATTCAAGCAACTTAGAATTAATTTCAAGCTTCAACATCATAACAGGGTTCAGAATAAGGTTCTGATAAATTAGATAAACCAGAATCATGAGTCTAAGGTTGTAGACAACCTTAGCACAAATGTGGGACTGATCAAGCTAGGTTTCATGATACTGTTACTATGGATTTAAAAGAAATAAAAATGCTTTATTTCTATTAAATCCATAGTGGGACTAATCGAACCAGAAGAGAAGTAAAGAGATTGAAAGAGTAGACTCACCAGAGCTTGAGATCTGCCTGCTGCTACTTCCCCACCGAGGAATAAAGAGTTCAAGGAAGAGAGGATGACTGACGGTCTGACAGAGAGTGGAGAGGATGATGACTCTTGGAGGTTCAGGACTTCAGCTTAGGAAGGAGGGGATGAATGATCAAGGCAATAGTGATCGACTGGTTAGGTCTTCAGATCAAGGTGAAGATGAAGAAAGGAACAGGGCCAAGATCTGAGACTGAGAGTCAATTTGTCCAGTGTTGACTGAGATATGAGATTGAGAAAGGAACATGGCTGAGATTAGAGTGACAATGATCGATTGAGAGGATGAGAGCGGGTGGATGTCGACTGTCAACTGAGCTAAGAATATGAGATCTGAGGCAGAGAGTGGGAGTCGCGAGAGAGAAAGAGAGAGAGAGACAGAGAGATAGAGTGAGAGTGAGGGTGAGAGCCAAAGTGATTGAGACTTGAGAGTGATTGAGACTTGAGAGTAATTTGGGGTGGCCCAATTTCTTTTTTAAAAAATAGTATTAGGTAAGCCTAATAGGCCTGAAAGTTTTACTAATAAGCCTAGGCCTAACCTATTTAGAAAAACAGGCCTTCAAACAGGCCTAGGTCTGGCCTTTTTTTTTTCCTGATAGGCCAGGCCTAGCAGGACATAAACAAGCCAGGCTATAGGTCCCTGATAGGCTTCTTGGCCTGTTTCCACTCGTACTTGCAGAGCACCTGTTAGATATGAATAGTTTTGATAATGTCAAATATAGATGTTAAATATGAGCAAAAAGTTTGTATAATATACTTATCTTCCACATTTACTAACTACCATATTTAATGTTGTATATCTTGTAGATTAGTCATAGACATCATTGTAGAGAATGCTCATCAAGAAGAAAATCAAGAGACAAGGGATTGAAGAAAGAAGGCATTGCAAGAACTAATAGGAATATCAAGCAAAGATTGAAGAAGATTGAAGATATTCAAGAAGATATCTAATTGGTTTATGAAGAACGATCATCAATTCAAGAAGATATCTAGTTGGGTTATGAAGAATGATCATCAAGCGGCAAAACAAGAAGAAAGAGATTGAAGAAAGAAGAAGAAAGAGATTAAAGAAAGAAGAACTTGCAAGATTACATGAGAATATCAAGATCCAAGCTATTAGAAGTGATACCGGAGGTTTCTATGATCATACGGAAGTTGAAATGAGTCAATACGAAGCTAAAATGATGTATACGGAAGCTATGGTACCTTGGGGATGATTACCCGAGTAATCACTCTAGTAATGTGGCATTGTCTGATTTTGGAGGTGTTTACTCGAGGCCTTACTCGAGTAATCTGCCGGGTTATTTGATGAATCACTCGAGGCGGCACTTGAAGTAATGGGCACTCTGTTTTCGTGCGGCAGAACAGAGGTTCGGTATTTTGATGATATCTCTCCAACCACATGTCGGATCGAACTGAAACCAGTGGCATATGAAACTAGACTTCCAACACGAACTTTTGACACCAAGATAACATTCAAAGAAGTTCAGATGAGGGAGATATGATCTGTTGAAGTTGACTCATGAATCACCGTCATATTCATGGACAGCTTCGGTATTTGGACATAACTCTCAAAATACATATCGGATTGAGACGAAACCGGTGCCATATGAAAGAAGACTCACAGAGCTTTCCATGGATATATAATTTGTCACATTTGAAGCTATATCCTAAGAGCTATGACTTCTGGAAGTTTCTGCTCGTGATTTCAGGATTGTCTAAGAACAGTAGATACTCTTTGGATCATAACTTTCTATACACAATGAGTTTGGAGCAGATTTTTGTTGCATTGGAATGTAGATAATGAGGGCTTTCCGATGATATATAATTTGCCATGTTTTGAGTCAAAATCAAGAATTTACTTGAAGGCACCACTCGAGTAACTAGTTGATAACAAAAGACTTTACTCGAGTAGGTACTCGAGTAATCAGATAGAAAACTTCCAGTTGCTCTCGGCCTGCCAACGTTACTCGAGTAAGTACTCGAGTAACCATGTAGATCACTTGCAGTTGCTCTCGGCATTTTGTACCACTGCAACATTATTCGAGTAGCTACTCAAGTAACTCTCTATGGTAAGCAAAAACTTGAAGTTGATCAAAGTTTTTCCGATGATACTCGAGTAAGTATTCGAGTAAACTTTAATGAATACTCGAGTAGCTACTCGAGTAAAGCACTGTGCTAGCAAAACTTGAAGAGTTATTTAGACGAAAACTTCAAGTTACTACTGGAGTAAAGCATGAAAACTTCAAGTCACTACTGGAGTAAAGCACTGTTTAGACGAGAACTTCAAGTCACTACTAGAGTAAAGCACTGTGTATGCAGAGTTATTTAGAAGAGAACTTCAAGTCACTACCCGAGTAAGCTATGCAGAAAATGGAAGGCCACTCGAGTAGTCACTCGAGTAACATGTGAAGAAACTTGATGTTTACTCGAATAAGCACTCGAGTAATGCTTCCCAGGAAAACAGAACAACGTCCCGAAAATTCTGGAAATCAATGGAATGATCATATAACTCATTCTTCTTACTTCTAATCACTCTAACACTTCATTGTATTAGTGTTTAATGTATTTCTTCAGGAATACAATGAAGATATGATGAGAAGAGTCAAAAGGTGAATTTACGGAAGCGGAGCGTCAACGTTCACAACGGCTAGTTTTCAAATTGAAGAAGCCACACTCCAACGGATATATTGAAATGCTCAAACGGTCATCAACCTTCATCAACTATAAATAGAAGAGCATTTAGAGTTCAGAACAACCAACGAGAACACCAACGAGAAACATGCGAAGATCATGAATCATCGACTCCAACCCAACTACTCTCTGTTCTTACCCATTTTCTATATCATGTATATTTGAGAGAGAGATTGTTTTCATTGTGCTTCTGTATTCATCTATTCACTTCTGAGAGAGAAGATTGACTGTAATCTTTCATCATCAAAGTTGTATCCTTACAGGTTGTGTAAGGAGAATAACTTGGTTGTAATCTTACGGTGTGTAAAGGGGAGTAATCTCAGTGCGAGAATTGTAAAGGCTTCACAAGTGTCCGGATCAAACTTGTGAGATTGTAGTGGTTCTCAAGTGCCCGGTTAAACTTGAGGAAGATAGTAGATTGAAAATCTCAGGAGGAGCCTGGGGACTGGATGTAGGTCATCGTGGATTGGGCCGAACCAGGATAAATCACAGTTTGCATATTCTCTTCCCTAAGCTCTTATACTTCTAGCATATATCATTTAAATATCTAACTGTGATTTATGATTCATTACTTTCATATTTATTGGTTCCTCTAAGATGCGAAAAGATTTTCAAAGTTCTTAAGTTTTTTATCTTACACCCAATTCACCCCCCTCTTGGGTGTCAGCCGGTTCTAACAGCACCCAGACTATTCTATTTTAGTAGAGATTCAACAGTTTCTGGGAAAGATGTGGAATATTGAACTTCGTTACTGTCATTAGGAGGCTAAGCACTAGTAGATGCCATGGCTGGGAATGTAAGATACTTGGTGTAATATCCCAATTTTTGATTAAAGGCAAATAATGATTATTGTGGATAATTACGAATTTAATTTGAATTATTATGTGTTTTATGGCAAAATTAAGTAATATGTCACAATTAGTGGAAAATTGAAAGAATAACCATAA
Source organism: Inga laurina (assembly GCA_963855925.1). Classification (NCBI taxonomy): domain Eukaryota; kingdom Viridiplantae; phylum Streptophyta; class Magnoliopsida; order Fabales; family Fabaceae; genus Inga; species Inga laurina. Next base: position 40,965,494 of record OY979706.1, on the reverse strand, counting down.
GTTAGGGATTAATGGAGAAATTAATTACTAACTAGAAGAGAAATAAGAAATGTAATTAGAATTGTTAATGAAGGGATTAAGGTGATTAATTGGGAAATTACTTTATGTGAGCAAATCAGAAACTGACAAGTGTCAATGTGAGATGAAGCAAGAGAGTGTGTGAAAGTCAAATGGCATTGGAAAATGATATTTTCTCTCTCTTCTTCTCTTACTTTCGGCTGACAAGGAGGGAGTAGGATTATCATTGTTTCCTTCATCTTTTTGCTCCATCTCTCTCGTTCTCTCTCTTCTCCCTTCTTTAGACACCATTGTTGCAGAAAAAGGGAAGGGAAAAGCTTGAAAAAAGGTAAGCAAATGCCCTCCATTGCTCAAACTCACTTTATAAATGTTGTTCCTTGGAGTGAGAGCTTCATTTTGGTGTTTATAGCGTGCCAATTGGTGTTGGTTTATGCCTACATGAAATTTTGGGAAGTGGTGAATCAAGAAGTCTCTTTGGCAAAGTGAAAGAGATAAGTGAGACCAATCTATCTATCTAAGTTTTATGCCAAATGATTGAGTTTATAATTTCTAGAAATTCTAGCCTTGAATTCAAAAATGAGAGCCACTGTGTATTTGGTATGTTATTTACATGAAAATGGTGTATTGTGGGAAGTTTGGGATAGATAGAATTGATTGGTGATTGAAATGATATGTTTGGATGAGTTTGGAATTTTCATATTTGTGTTGGCCAAAACCAAAACATGATAATGGAGTAGGATTTGGTCATTTTGAGGTTGTCATTGTGTTCTTTATGGAAAATTGTATGAGAATAGGCTTGATTGTTAATTTTGGAGCCATTGGACAATTTGGTAGAAAGTTGGAAAATCTGTCATGTGTGAACTCTGTCTGGGCAGTCAGTTAGCACGAAAGTTTTGAATGACCAAATGATTTCTAAAAATTATGAAACTTTCCAGCATTAAAGTTCACATCCTAAGCTTTAAAATGGACATATAATTCATGTCATTTCATTTTGTGAACTGAGAGTTATGCTTTGTCATAGTTTGGGATAAAAACTGGACTCTGTTTTAGAGTAGTGTTGAGTTTTGGGTAATTCTGAAATTTTGTGGTGATTTCAAATTATGGTCCATATTTTTCTAGTAAAGAGGACTTAAATGCCTTTCATTTGGATTTGAAATCACCTCATTTCGATATTTCTAGAATTAGTTATAATTTTTGGAAGTTCAGTTGTGAAACAGAATTTTTCTGGCCGCAGCCAGAAGGTTCTTGGCTGCCAGAAGATTCTTGGCTGCAGCCAAGAACCTTAGGACCACTGTCTGGCAGCTGCCAGAACACTTCTAGGCTGTTTTTGGCCACAGCTAGAAAATTCTTGGCTGCAGCCAGAAACTTTCTGTGATGTTTTTGGCCGCAGCCAGAGATTTCTTGGTCGCAGCCAACCCCTTGTTTTTAGCACCTTGTGATTTTGAAAAGTGGTTTCCAACTCGGTGTTTCCCAATCCTTTAGGGCTTTTATTAGAGCCAATTGTAACTACTTAAAGGACATAAATGATAACCAAATCTAAGTATTATGAAGTCAATTGAGTATTGGAATAGAGAATAACTCTTCATTCCTAATTATAATTATAGGATACGATATTTGCCCTATTCAGGAGAGACCTATGTGTTGATCTTGCTTGTATGGCTTGCATTATGAAATGCTTTATATGAATCCCAGCTGTGGTGAAATATATTGTGTGGATTGTTATGATGCAATGCAGCGTGAGCAATTCAACGTGAACAATCGTAAGGGATGACATGTGTCATACTAACCATTGTCATTGTAACGGCCGTTGTAGTTGATTTGTGTGGATAATGATTTGATTTCATGCCTTATTGTTGTACATATTATGATTGATTTGACACTACGGGGATTCCTTAGAATCTTACTTTCCTAAAATTAAACATTTTAGACAGAGCTGAAGGATCGAAAGACAAACGGGTGACGAAGAGCGGGTAGAGCTCCGTGTTAGGAGTTCCTTTTTGGTTATTGGTTATCATATAAATCATTTGGATATTGTTGGATTAATTGTATATGTATTGGGATAGATTGTATAGTTTTGTGTAATCCCGAAGTTAAGGGTAATGAATTATGGGCTTTGTGCCTTTGTAAAACCCTTATTAATGAATGGAACCCGAGTGTGTCGGGAATTTGCATTATACTCTGATATTTGTGAATGGAATCAACCTGTCCAGGGCATTTATGTATTTGTATTATGAATATGAGATTATTGATGCATAAGTTTAGAAAAGTTTTTGTAAATCCAATTTTGAGCAAAAGATTATTTCAATAAGTCCTAAATTATTTATGATTTCTAATTTCACACTTAATTACGTATTTATAAACTTAATCTCGGCCTTAATTAAATGGGGCTTATATTTGATAGTGGATATATAGATTTTCGGTGCGCCACCAAATTGGTTACGTGATATCCTGCGGCAGGATTTAGAAGGCTGTTATATAATGAATTAGTTTTGTCGTTTTGCTTTCCCTTGCATTATAAAAAAAAAATAATAATAAAGAGTGAAATGAAATCACGATTCATCGGCTGATGGGACGACAATCGGATTTGTAATCACTTATTTTTTTTGTTTCCATCATGCTTATCTGACCTCCCACATTTGACCAAACAGGCACCTACATGCCACCAGAAGCAAATCAACTTTTCAGATAATCCAGGCATATCGAAGTTCTAAGTTCTAACTGCGTCCCTGATCGGCCACAAATTGACGCCGGAGGACGGCGTTCGTTCCCTCACGGCGGCAACCGAAAGAAACATCTATCTATGTCCATTTTCTTCGTTACGGTCCAATTCTCCACAAAATGTCATTATCAATTACATAACCTTCGATTTATTTATGGGAGTTTAATTCTCCACGAAATGTACTCTGTTAAAAAAAAAAAAAAATTTCTCCACGAAATGTACATCTTCAGCTTAGCAAACGATCATCTTATTGGAGTAGTCTAAGCTTCTTTTTCCAACCCAGCAATGGAGTTGGAGCTCCAAATCTTTTCACCTTCTTCAATAGTTTCCTTTTTTCTCTTCTCGTTCATGGTAGTTTGCATATTTTGGAGATCGAAATCCAAAAATTCAAACTCGAGGTTGCCTCCAGGGCCGCCTAAGGTACCTATCCTGGGGAATATGCACCAGATTGGAGCCATGCCTCATCAAACCCTAGCGAAATGGGCAAAGCAATACGGACCTCTCATGCATCTCAAGCTTGGAGGACTTTCGACCATAGTGGTATTCATCCAGATTTCCATTCTGATTCATTTAAATTCTTAAGTATGGTTTTCAATATGGGATTTAGAGTTTTACCATCAATATATGCTTGTTTGGGTGCTGTTGATATGTAAAGGTTTTTTTATCTTTACAACCAAATAACTGTGTTACTGTTGTTAATGCTCTCTCTTGATTCTGCAATAGGTATCTTCTCCTGAAATGGCCAAAGAAGTTATGAAAACCCATGATATCATCTTTGCAAATAGGCCTTATGTTGTTGCTGCAGATATCATCACTTATGGCTCCAAGAGCATGAGCTTCTCTCCATATGGGAGCTACTGGAGGCAGATGAGGAAGATTTCCACGTTTGAGCTGCTAACCCCGAAGCGTGTGGAATCTTTTCGACCCATGCGTGAAGAAGGGGTTTCAAAACTTGTCAAGGAGATAGCTTTGAGTGAAGGGTCAGTGATCAATCTTACCAAGAAGATTAATTCTATGGCCTATGGCTTGACGGCTAGGATAGCTTTTGGTGCGAAATCTAAAGATCAAGAAGCTTATATAGGACTTATGAAGGAAGTTTTGAAGTTGGTAGGAGGGTTCTCTCTGGCTGATTTGTACCCATCAATTGGAGTTCTTCAAGTTTTGACAGGTTTAAGGTCTAAGGCTGAGAAGGTTCATCAAGAAATGGACAGGATACTTGGGAGCATAGTAAGAGATCACAAGGATAGAGATTCACAAACAGAAGCAGCCTATGAAAAAGCAGAAGATATAGTTGATGTTCTGTTGAAGCTGCAGAAGCATAACAACCTTGAACATCCTCTGTCTGATGAAACGATCAAAGCAACCATACTGGTTAGAATCTTGCTATTATGAATATCCTTACATATTTGGCACCCAAATAGAGGAAAGAATTAGCTACGAAAGATACTATAACGGTTTTAGAGAAATGAGTTACATGTTTGAACCATATTCATTCTTAGTACCTGCTTTTAATGTGGCCTGAGGCATGAAACAATGTCACCCTGTAAAGTCATTGATTCTCTTTGTTTGACTACTGTTAAAAGCAGGAAGAAAAGGAAGGACTTGAATACAATGATTAGATGTTAAATATGAACTTGTGCTTTACCATTTAGTGATCATATAAAAATGCAGTTCTATGTGATTTATAAATGCAAAAGTTGCTGCAAAATGTTGAGGTGAAAGTCTGTATACAATAAAAGGAAAAAGGAAATTGTAGATAACACACCTGAACATACTTTCATTTACAGTTTCTTATTAGACTATTATAAAGTAGAATCACTAGATCCATGCTATTTCCCTTTTAGTCTGACAATTCTAAGAAGCAGCACATCAAATTAAACTTGTACTAAATGATTGGGGTGACAAGAGAAAAAAGCCACATCTTTTCAAAATTTAGAATATTGAATTTGAAACTATGTTTTAGTCACTTCAAGTTGGAATCATCAGCTAGAAGAAGCTCCTGCTATAAGTTGTTGAAATTCTTTTAATGATAGTGTGTCTTACAGGACATATTTAGTGCTGGAAGTGGAACTTCTTCAAAAACCATAGAGTGGGCATTTGCCGAGCTTGTAAGAAACCCAAGGGAGATGGAGAAGGCACAGGATGAGGTGAGAAAGGTCTATGAAGGAAAAGGTTATGTAGATGAAGCAAGTGTTCATGAACTGAAGTACTTGAAGTCAGTCATCAAAGAAGCATTGCGTCTGCACCCTCCAGTTCCATTGTTACTCCCAAGGGAAAGCAATGAGAGATGTGGGATTAATGGGTATGAGATTGCACCTAAAAGCAAGGTGATGGTTAATGTATGGGCAATAGGGAGGAATCCTGAGTATTGGTCTGACGCTGAGAGATTTTACCCAGAAAGATTCATTGATAATTCAATGGATTTCAGAGGAACAGATTTTCAGCTCATTCCATTTGGTGCTGGAAGAAGGATGTGTCCTGGCATAACATTTGGAGTAGCTAATGTTGAACTTGCACTCGCAAATTTGCTGTTCCATTTTGATTGGAAGATGCCTAATGGGGAAAAACCTGAAGATCTAGACATGGATGAATCCTTTGGCATGTCTGTGAAGAAAAAAAATGATTTGAAACTGATTCCTGTAAAGTATAGCTCATCTGCAATTTAATATGGTAAATTGGATGGAGCATAGTAAAGTTCTAAAGTTTAAACTCGTATATATAATTGTCCATTGAAGAAGTTCCTGTTGTTGTCATTAAATGATAGTATTGCATTTTTCTATCCCTGTTTTTTCCCTTTGGTGGTTGTTTGTTCTCTTTTAGCTTTGTTTGGTTGGAGGTTAGGTTAGGTTGGGGTGGGGTTGGCTTTGTTTGGTTGGAGGTTAGGTTAGGTTGGGGTGGGGTTGGAGGTAAAAAAGTGGTGTTTGGTTGGAAGGAGGTTAAGTTAGGTGTTGAATGTTTTTTTGTCTTCTAGTGGTCACCTAACATAGGTTGTGAACCCTCCAAAATTGGGGTTTTTCCTAGGTGAGAGAATATTTGTCTTCAATTGTGATTAAATTGCCTATGACAATTTTTTAAAGTTCCAGCACTGCCCTCCCCTATAAAACTTGACCTCCTGATCCAACGAAATTTTCAAATAATAATAATTTTATAAATAATTATTTATATGCTTACACAAATAATAATTTTATAAATAATTATTATTAATAAATACATTATAAAAGAAGAAGGAAAATATGTAGAAGGACATTTTAACCTCCTCTAACCTAACTTAAATAAACCTAACTTAACCTAACTTTCGTTGAATCAAACAACATTATAACCTCCTCTAACCTAACTTAAATAAATCTCACTTAACCTAACCTTCATTGAACCAAACAAAGCCTTAATGATTTGGTTAGTTGCTGAGATTTGGACATTTGCTTTTGCATCTTTCCATAATTGTTGGAAAGAGGGAGAATGATCTTAGTCATAAAATGAATAGAATATTATAGTAACTCAATTTTTTTTTTTTTTGCCGGTAGTAACTCAATAATTTAAAGCATGCTTAGTATTTCTAGACTGCGGACATATAATAATATAAATATTATAATGCATTGGATGGGATCATTTATTTAAGCGCAACCCAAAGTATAAATAACAAAAAAAAAAAAAATTACTCCTGCTTTTTAATATAAGATTTAGTTTGTAGTATAATTTTATTCATTAAAATAATTCTTTTATTAAAGATAGGGGGGAGTAATTTGAGAATCTAAGTTCTCATATTCCAACAACTATTGTTGGAAGTACTCCGCTGACAACTAATTAGAACTCCCTTCATCTCACCTATAAAATTCTAGTTTTTGTTTTGTTTTTCAAAATCAAATACTATAATATTGTATATTATTCCTTGTAATACCCCGAATTTTGAAACTTGAGGTTAGAGAATAAGCCTGAAATAAGTGGATTGCTAAGCCCCGATTTAGCATGATCCCAAATTATGATTAAGGGTTTAATGACTCCAAAAATGGATGTGGTTAGTGATAAATAACCCTTTTAGAGAATCTGATGTGATTTGAGATTCGAATGTGTTATGATCAATGCCGAAACCCTGTATTTGAGTTCAATTATGGATTAACATCTAAATTGACTTAAAATATAGGAAGGGCGCATAAGATGGTGATATAGAATGATATGGTGTGTTTGGTGGTGATTCAAGAGGAATTACCAATCAGGGGCAAAATGGTAAAGTTACCAAAGAGGAAACTCATTGGTAACTTCAAGATCAATGGTTGAGATTGATTTGTGCAATAGATCAAAGGGTGGAATCCCATGTGGTGTGCCTATGTGAGCTCATTGTTGGTGTGATAAGATTGTGACAAGTGTCACAATATGAGCCCTTGATCTTGGTCAACATTTCAAATACTCAGATCTCTCTCCCCTCTTTATTAAGGTAGGCCAAGAGCTCTAATTGGGGCCAAAAAACTGATCCTTCTTCATCCTCTCCACTCTCTCTCTTGTCTTCTATTTTCTCCTAGCAAGGAGGAGGAAAGAGAAAGAAACAATGTGAGTTTTGGTTGGTTTATGGTCCTCTTTAGCTTAAACACTCTTCTATAAAGTTATTCATAGTGATGAGAGCTTTTATCTCTATGGTTTTAGATTCTTGATTGGAGCTGTTTGAGAGCTTGAGCAAAAGTGGAAAGATGGAGAATCAAGAAATTTGTTTGGGAAAGAGGAAGAAGTGAGTATTTGATGACTTTTGACCTAACTATTGTGGTTATTGGTTGAGTATTGTGAACTTTGGTTTTTGCCCTGATTTTGGTGGAATTGTGAAATGCATGAATTGTCATGTGTTGTGTTGAAAATAGTGTTTTGTTGTGTAATTTGGTCATTGGAATTGGAAATGGAAAAGTTGCAATGTTAGAGTTTGAAATGTGAAATTGTGTGACATGTTGAGATTGCTGTAAAACTTGTCAATATAATGTGAATTTGGTTGTTTTAGTGTTTCCAATGGATTCCTTGTGAAAATTTGTGTGGGAATGAAGTTTGGTATGAAATTGGGATCATTGGAAGTAAATATGCCAAAATTGGAAATGCTACCATTGAAAGTCTATTCTAGGCAGTCAGTTTGCATGAACGTTTTTAATGGGCAAATGGTCTCTACAAATTATGAAACTTTCCAATCTTAAAGTTCACATCTTAAGCTTCAAAATGAACAAATAATTTGTGTCATTTCGTTTTGTGAACTGGGATTTATGTTTGCCCAAAGTTTGAGGTTGAAACTGGGTTTGATTCTGGAGTAGTGTGGATAGTTGTGTAATTTTGTATTTCTGTGGTTATGGAAATCCTTGATCCATATTTTTCCTATGAAGAGGACTTAAATAGCTTTCATTTGGCTTTAGGATCACCTCATTTCTATTTTTTTAGAATTAATTATGAATTTTTGAAGTTGTCTTGGCTGCAGCAGAAAATATTGGCTGCAACGCAAAAGTTTCTGTTTGCGTTTTGGCCACAGCCAAAAACCTTCTGTGCATGTTTTGGCTGCAGCCAACCCCCATTTTTTTAGTATTTTGTGATTTTGAAAGGTGATTTCCAACCTAGTACGTCCCAATCCTTTAGGCTTTCATTGAGCTTATTTTAGCCACATAAAGAGTGTGAATGATAACCAACTTTAAGTGATATGAAAGTAAGGATTTGGAATTGAGATTGACCCTATGTTCTTGATTTGGTTATAGGGTTTGATATTCGGTCGGATCGCGAGTAGCCGATGCTGGAGCTTAGGTGGAAAGAATAAGTGTAGGGAACTTACCTCTCCTACATGTATATGATATTTGTGTTGGTATTGATGCATGTTATGTCTTTGCTTGATTATTTGAAACATGTGTGAATGATTTGAAGCTATGTTTCAATTTATGCTATTGCCATATGTATGTTGTTCGAAGCATTGAGCTTACAGATTTGGCATTGTTTGTAAGCATGAGTTATGCATTAAACATCTATCTTGCATGCATATTGGTAATGTTTACCTATTGAGATTCTCTTGAATTTCACCCTCTGTAATGACCCAATTTGAGATTAAGGGCTAATGGCTTTGAGATTTATTGTAATTAGTGTAATTAAACACTTCTGGTGAAATGTGATGTAAATTTGATATAAATAATCATAGTGATGATTTATTAATCATAGTGAAACCAGGGGCAAAATGGTAAAATTAGAAATTTAACAACCAATTGGCCAGTTACCAAAGAGAAAACTCAATGGTGATTAGAGATCAAGGGTTGAGATCTATTGGTTATGGGTCGGAATCCTATGCTTTAACATTATGTGGCCTCATGGAGGGAGTGAACAAGATGTTGACAAGTGTCATGTTGTGGACCATTGGATGGTGCTAAAAGACAAAAACCTACTTTTTCTCTCTCTTCTCTCTCCTATTTGGTTTTGTGTATGGGAAAGAGGGAAAAATGCTTCATCATCATCATCTTCCTCATCTCTCATATTGTCTCTCTTTCTCCATTTTAGGTGATCAAGTAAGGAAAGAGAAAGGGAAAGCTTGGATTTTGGGTGAGTAATAGTTCCCATATGATCTAATCCTCTTCATTAAACTTGTTCATAGTGTTAAGAGCACCATTTTGGTGGTTTTAGAATTTTGAAAAGTGGTGATTTGGGTGTTGGAACAAATTGGAAGTTTAAGAATCAAGGTTCTGGTTTAGGCAAAGTGAAGAGGTAAGGATTTGATGCTTTTTGATATATTTATTGTGATTTTTGGATAAGTTTGAGAAATTCTAGAATTTGCCTTGGTTTTGTGTAAATTTTGAATGTATAAATTTCATAGTGGATGATGTTGGAATTGGTTCATTGTGAAGCTATTTGAGTATTAGATATAGTTTTGAGTTTTGGGAAGTGTATTGATTGGAATTGGGTATTGTGTGTGAATTAGAGACCTAAGAGTTAGATTATGGTTAAAATGGTTTTTGGATGTTTTGGAGGTTACCTGTGTTCCTTAGGCAATGTTATGTGGGTATGAGCTTTGTGTGGAGTTTAGGAACCTTTGGGATTAGTTTTGGCAAAGTTGGGATTTTCTGTCAGTTGCTGCGATCTAGGCAATCTGATAGCATCACTCGAGTGAGGGGAGATTCCACTCGAGTACTGCGTGTGTTTTCCTTTTCTCCTTTGTGTTTGCCTGGGTTTTCATGAAGGAAGCTCGAGTGCACTTCTTAATTCGCAAGTGAAGTTGGTAATCACTCGAGCAAGCATGGGATTACTCGAGTGATGGTGTGAGTTTATGGTTAGGGTTGCTCTCGGGTTGTCACTCACTAGTCAATGTTCAAGAGTGTGTTTTGACACTCGCAAGTGCGGGCTCCTCACCCAAGTGCCAAGGGTGGTGCTCGAGTGGGCTTTTCCCTCTGATGTTACATGTGCTCTCGGGTTGTCACTTTCTGTGTTGCACTTTCAGGGACTCGAGTGGATTTGGAGTCATCACTTGAGTGCAAAGCCTTATGCTCGAGTGTTGTGAGCACTTTCTGGCCGAGGTAGTTGCTCACTATCCAATACTCGCGAGTGAGAGCTGTTCTCACTCGAGTGCAAGTCTCTCATAACTCGAGTGAGGTCATCTTCACTGGAGTGAGTAAGTCAAAATTCAATGTTGTGCTTTCGAAAAGGGGTTTTCAGGGTAGTATCTTCCAACCCTTTTAGCATGTGTTTAGGCCTCTAATGGGCATCCTAAAGAGTCTTAAATGATAACCAACTTAGAGTATTATGGAATAAGTATTTGGAAAAGAGATTGATCGGTTGTCCCTAATTTGGTTATAGGATTTGACATCTGTCAGACTCATGAGCCCACTGTGCCGAAGAACGTCAAGAAAGGTACAGGTAGTGACTAATCTCTTATACTTTGTGTAAATGTATTGTATGTATGCCTATCATGCATTGTGTTGTTGCTGCTGTTGCTTTGTGATGCATTGAGACGCTTTGTGGAGCTTTGTGGTGCTTTGTGCTTTGTGATGCGGCTGTATAATGATTACCGTGAGAGTGGGCATTAAGCATTGAGATTATAGCCGTGAGTGCTGTCGGTTGTAGCGCAAGCCATGACTCATTGTGTTGTTGCTGCTGAACATGATGAACTTACATGCTTTGTGTTTATATATTGTATGAGTGATTTGTTACTACTAGGATTCTTTAGAATTTCATTCTTTCCAATGACTAACATTTCAGACAAGGCGAGTGGCTCAAAAGGGAAGCGGACAACCAGGAGTGGTTAACATCTCTTAAAGACATTTGGTTGGGGGTTGGTTATCTGTTTTTGCGTTGGGACTACTATGTATATGAGATGTAAATAATAATTTTGGATATGTAATCCCCATTTTGGGAACTTTTAACCCTACATATATATATATATATATGTATGTATGTATATCAGGGTTGCCTGGATTTTAGTTACGCACTCTGATATCTATTATGTAATATAACTGCATAGGTAATTATATTCGAAAGTGAATGTGAGACCATATGAACTATGTTTTGAATTGTTTTACGGAATACCCCATCTTGAAGTTGAGGGATTTTAAATGTTTTTTTTTTGTCTTATTGGTCTCTATTTCACTCAAATTTGATAATCTAGATATAATTACAGTGAGGGGGTTACACCCTCCCCTACCAAATATTTTAGACAGGGTAGGTCGATCGAGGATGGAGCAAGCAGCCAAGGGCGACGAGGCCTTCCATTTGGATTATTTAAGTTTGGTAGTTGGTTATCATCATGGTTGGGATTATGTATATTTAGATATTGTACATGTTTCAAATGTATATTTGGTTAATTGGGATGAGTATTTGGATATGTATTTGAGATGACTTTGTGTAATCCCCATTATGAGAAATTGTAAAGGGCAAATGTGCCCTATGAATCCTACATAAAGGTATGAACTCGGCAGTTTCCGGGATGATATTGTTGTGCACTCTGATATTTATATAAATGTGATATTCTGCGTAACGTAATTGTATTCGAAATTTGAATATAAGACTAGCTCCATTAGATTTCGAAAAGTATTTGTGAAAACCCTATCTCAAGGATGAGATTTTAAATGAGTTTAATTATCTGACAGTCTTTAATTCATTTTAATCGCGTATTTCGGATATAATTGTGAAGGGGGTTACACTCCCTCCGGTCCTTTTTATAAGAAACTTCTATTATTATTGTGTAAAACGAAGTAACAGTTAAGACTAGTTAAAAACAATAAATATGTTAAAAATGTCATGTTTCTTGCAAATATGCCCCTATTTATGAAATCGGTATAGGATAGAGAATAAGTAACAAATATGTGAGAGTATGAGTATAAAACATGAGAGAGAAAGTGTAATAAATAATTAAATGAAGGAAAATTAGTGATGAGTGGGGGATAATTAATATAAAGACATGCATTTAATAGGGGTAAAAAAGAGAAAAATAGTTTAAATTTTGAGACACAAAAAGAAAGTGGCTTATCAAAAGAATCAGCCCTAAAAGAGCGAAAGTTGCTTATAAAAAGCACCGAATAAAGTAACATTGAGCCTCTAACAAGAAAGCACTATCTTGGTAATCAACAAAAAAAAAAAAAAAAAAACCCCTTAAGCACTTTCTTGATCAACAAGCCGTTGGTTGTGATAATAAGTGACCTTATCCCGTAAGGAGGAAAACACAAGTTCAAATTATGAGAAATGAACCTATTGAAAGAGATGAAAACTTTTTACACTTAAAGCCTCGAAAGAAGTTATACCCTCACATATACAAAAAGCACTATCTTGGCCCAAAATAAAAATTGAATCTATTTTTTTCTCAACAAAGATGGTGGCCTACAATATTTGCAGTAGCTATATATGTTTCCTCTTTTGTTTTTTTTAATAAATATGACAAAAAAACAATTTACAAGTATTATGTTTATTTACGCAATAAAAGAGCTATTGAATTTTCTACATATGTTTTTTGTGTTTTTGACTTTTTCCATTTTATTTTTAATTTGATTTTTTTACCTGAATAATTTGATTGATTAGCTGGTCAGATTTTAATTGCTGCTTTAGCATCTTCACATATAATTGTTTAAGTAATCTAACATAGAAAATCTTAGAATGGAAATGAGAAATGCAATAATGAATTAAACAAAGTACATCATATTATAATATGCCAGTAAATTAAAAATATGATTTGTCTGCGTCAAACTTAGATCATTCTGTACACGGAATGAGAAAATATTACAATGCATTCGAGTAGGTGAATTATTTAAGTGGATCTTGTTCACACCTGTTTCCATTTCGATAATCAAAGAGTAATAAAGGCAGAATTCCATGGGCATACAGAAAAATATAATTATATTGATAAAAATATTCGTTTACAATTCTGACATTGTTCATTGACAAAATACAGAAAATACAGCAGAAGTTTTAATATTTACAAATTTCACCAAAATATCACAAAATAGACTAATTGTGACCATGATCTTGTCCTCACCTCGAAACACGTGTCGTTCACTTTCTGGCGTCTACGTCTTTTCCTTTTGCCCTACTGGTATCCACTGAGGTGTTTATTTAAAAATAGGGTGAGATTCCGGAGAACCCCAGTAGAAACATGCTATCGTTTATAGAGAATGTGAAAAGTAAATATGATATATGCCATGTATGCTCCAATTAATGAACATTATAAACATATCATCTGCATGTATACATGAGTAGGGCCCAGCCCCACTATTCTGCATCGGTTGGGTTTTAACCAACTTCAGTGTAAGTGCCTTTGACACTTTTGGCCCCTCTCTGGGCAAATCGTGTTGATTAATAAAGCCCATTTACAAACATTGGTATCCACACAATCACATAACTTATGACATAATGTATGAAGGATAATGTCCCTACCTCAATACTTTATAATCCTCTGTTTAACGGTGTCTTGTAAAGCGTGTCGTTTCGGCTCTTGACTCGATCCTAAAATATTAAATGTACAAGAAATAGGTCATAACCTATCCAAGTATCATTTTAGACTATTCCTCGGGAACTCGGCTCGGCCCCGCTATACCCGGCCTGATGGCACGTTTTCCCAAAATTTTGACTAAGGCTATTCTGACTTATTTTCGCCCAAGGAATCCATTTCTAAGCTCGAAATCACCAAATTCACTGTCAAATAATGAAAATACCCTTGACAGCCCCTATTTAGGGATTTCAGTGGCGTTTTTGTAATTATGCTTTTTTGGCCTTCACCGAAAAAGTGCCCAACTGTAACCCCACCTATTTTTTCCCACTGAGTCCAATGGAACCATTTATTTCATGAAAATCCAACTCCTAGTACTTTTTCTAGTCCTAGAAAAAATGGAGCTTTATGTTTTAGCTTCTAAAACTTGTACTTTTCTACTTTTAATCCTTGGTTAACTTATTTAAACACTTCATAATCATGATTTAAAGGATTTTGGGCAGCATAACCCCTTAGGGTTATAGCTTTTCTAATTTTACAACTCATCCCAAAAATCACAAAACCAAACAACAATCATAAACAACAACTTCAATACACTATGAAGTTGAGGTTTTAGAAATTATCTCTTGATCCTTGGTGTCTCTTTCTCTAGAACGTCCTCTCTCTCTCCCCTCAACCTTGAAGAATAGCTTGCTAAACCATGATTTACATGAAGAACAAAAGATTAGGGGATGAACTACATAATATAGGAAGCTTATTCACTTGAAAACAAGCTCTTACGGAGCTATCTGAATGCTCGACTGGTAACTGTTGTTGTAGGCGAACTCTGCCAACGAAAGGAATTTGTCCCATCCACCTTTAAAATCAAGCACACACGCCCTTAGCATATCCTCAAGGGTTTGGATTGTTCGTTCTGACTGCCCATCAGTCTGAGATGATATGCCGTACTGAATCGGAGCTTGGTACCCAAGGCTTTATGTACCGCCTTCCAAAACTTGGAAGTGAATCATGGGTCTTGATCAGAGATAATGTTCTTCAGAATACCATGTAATCTCACAATCTCCTTAATATAGATCTCTTCCAGTCGAATAGGAGAATAGTGAACACTAATCAGTAGGAAGTGAGCTGTCTTTGTGAATCTTCAACTATCACCCATATAGCTTCATGGTTTCTGACCTTAGGCAGTCTTGTCACGAAATCCATGGTAACGCTTTGCCACTTCCACTTAGGTATCTCAAGATTCGTCAAAAGCCCCGATGGTGGTTGATGTTCAACCTTTACTTTTTGACATGTCAAGCAACGAGCAACATACTCAGTCACCTCTCTTTTCAGCCCTGGCTAATAGTATTGAACCTTCAAGTCATGGTACATCTTTTAGCTCCAGGATGTAGAGTATACTTACTCTTATGCACCTCTTCCAGGATTTGTCGTTTCAGTTCTGGTTGCGGTAGAACATAAATCTACTTTTGGTACCTGACCAGCCCGCTGGGAGACAAGTCGTAATCCTGAGTCTCGCCCCTATCAATCATACCTCTGATATAAAATGCTTCATCATCATGTTGTTGGGTTTTTTCAATTGCCGCCCTCAGATCGTTATATATCTGAATGATCCTATTGCCTAGAAAAATCTGACTGGACAGATTTAGGTCTATGAAATCCTCTATTAGTTTTTGCTTGTAAATCATCATGGCTGTCACCTGCACTGATTTTTGACTTCATGCACCAGCGATGACATTAGCCTTATCGGGATGGTACTTGATTTTGAGATTGTAATCTTTCAGCAACTCCATCTATCTGCGCTGCCTCATATTGAGTTCTTTCTGATCGTACAAGTATTTCAAACTCTTGTGGTCACAGTACAACTCCACGATCTCACCATAGAAACATGCTATTGTTCATAGAGAATGTGAAAAGTAAATATGATATATGCCATGTATGCACTAATTAATGAACATTATAAACATATTATCTACATGTATACATGAGTAGGGCCTAGCCCCACTATTCTGCATCGGTTGGGTTTTCACCAACTCCAGTGTAAGTGCCTTTGACACTTCTGGCCCCTTTCTGGGCAAATCATGTTGATTAATAAAGAGCATTTACAAACATTGGCATCCACACAATCACATAACTTATGGCATAATGTATGAAGGATAATGTCCCTACCTCAACACTTTATAATCCTCTGTTTAACGGTGTCTCGTAAAGCTTGTCGTTCAGACTCTCGACTCGGTCCTAAAATATTAAATGTACAAGAAATAGGTCATAACCTATCCAAGTATCATTTTAGACTATTCCATAGTGTTTCTTGTGGTTATATTAGTCTATGGTGAAAATTTACTAAAATGTCCTCGGGACCTCGGCCCGGCCCGGCCCTGCTGTACTCGGCCCGATGGCACGTTTTGCCAAAATTTTGACTAAGGTTGCTCTTACTTATTTTCGCCCAAGGAATCCATTTCTGGGCTCGAAATCACCAAATTCACTGTTAAATTAAGAAAATACCCATGACAGCCTCTATTTAGGGATTTCAGTGGCGTTTTTGTAATTATGCTTTTTGGTCTCTACCAAAAATGTGCCCAACTGTAACCCCACCTATTTTTGCCCACTGAGTCCAATGGAACCATTTATTTCATGAAAATCTAACTCCTAGTACCAGTTCTGGTCCTGGCCAAATATATGAAGAAAAATAGAAAAGTTGGAGCTTTGTGTTTTAGCTTCCAAAACTTGTACTTTTCCACTTCTTTTTTTATACATAAAGTAGCCAAAAACCAAAGCCCCCTTTAAGTCTTATCCTTCAACACAGCATACTGCATTTTCAGATACATAGACGGAATAACGTGAAACCCTGGTGTAGCCGAGAGACGAGCTTTAGCAATGAAATCTGCAGCTTCATTCACCCATCGATGAATATGTCCGATTGAAACGCACCATTCTTGACCCAACAATCATTTTACTTCCCTAATGATATGGTGATATGCATGAGTTTCATAAGCATCATTCTCAAACATCTCAATTGCCTCAGAGGAATCCGTCTCAAGTTCCACCTTTCTAAATCCCATATCCCATGCAATCTTAAGGCCATGGAGGCAGCCCCATAGCTTAGCCATAAGATAGTCTCCATCCTCCCCTCAGAACATGAAGGCCTTCAGGAAGTCTCCGTTATTGTTACGAACAAGACCACCGTATGCTATTCCTGGTATGACATTCGAGAACACACCGTTGACGTTAACCTTAACCCATCCTTGAGAGGGTGGCTTCCACTTAACCCCTGTGTGAATCTACATCTGGTCAGCCGATACTCGCCTGCAGAATTGTTGCCTAGCATCTTGGATTCCACTCAACATTGCTCTAATATTTGCCTGAATTGCAACATTGGAAACAAACTTACTTTCAAAAATGAAATTGTTGCGACGCCTCCACAGGTACCAGCACATGACGGCAAAAATCTCCCACTATGCATTTGGTTGATTCCCTCAGTTATTGGAAGATAGATTCTAGCGAAACCACTCTGTGAACTCCATCGATCGAAAGGTTCTCCACAGACTTGGAGGTACCATCTCTTTCCAAAGCAAGCTCGTGTTCAGACACTCTCGAAGGACATGTGACAGATCTTCTGATGCTGAGTTACACAATGGGCATGTAGAATCAGGACTCAAGCGCCGCTTGTGTCAAGAGGCATTTGTCAGAAGCCTCTTATGAGCTACCAACCATAGAAACATCTTACACCTTTTAGGTACTTTAAGTTTCCACAACTTAGTCCAGAATAAATTGGTATGGTCGTTGTTTCCTTGCAAAGTTTTATAGGCCGATTGAATAGAAAAACAACCATTCCTATTCCCTTTCCATTATACCAACCTATCCCCCAACACCTCCATGCTCTCATACACCTTGCTCCATGTCTTCTTAATCCCATTCCATAGATTTGAGCCAGGTTTCTCCATATTGATTCTTGGGATCATGTCAGCCTCACACTTATATTTTTTCCACGCAACCTTGACCCAAAAATTATCCTTCTGAGCTACTAACTTCCACCCAATTTTCATGAGAAAGGCATTATTCTGGTGTTTCTCATGTTGAAGCCCTAAGACTCCTCTTCTTTTAGGTTCACACATGGTTTCCCATGCTACTAATGGAATTTTCTTTTTCTCTTCAGTTGTGCCCTACAGAAACTGGCGGTTACATTTATCCAGTATTTCACAAGTGGTAGAAGTTAGAGACGAGGTTTGCATTACATACTTAGGGATAGTTGAAGTGATGGATGTTATAAGAGTTGCTCTGCCAGCAAAGGATAGGGTAGAGGCTTTCCAGTTTGACAACCGTGTTTTCACTTTATCTACCAAATACTGGTAGGATTCCTTGGTTACTCTTTTATGATGCAGAGGAACTCCAAGATATTTTCCCAAGTCACTGGTTATAGAAAACCCAAAAGTAGAGCATGTAACACCCTGATTTTCGATTAAAGGCTAATGGTAATTATTAAGATAATTATCGAATTAAAGTGGAATGATTATGGGTTTGGTGGCTATATTAATTAATATGCCATAACTGTTGGAAAAATTGAAAGAATGAAAGTATTAGCCATAAGTTAGTGATTAATGGAGAAATTAATTACTAACTAAGGAGAAATGAGATATGTAACTAAATGGCTAATGGAATGAGTAGAGTAACCAAGTGGTTACTTACTTTATGAGAATGTATAAGATGTGGACAAGTGTCACTTGATGATGAAGAGAGATGAGAAGAAAAGTCAAGGGACCATTTTTTATTCATTTCCTATCTTTTCTCTCTCTCCCATGTGCATGGAATGGCAAAAGGGGGGCAGAAATTCTGCATCTCACCCTCATCTTCATCATCACAACTTTCTCTCTCTCTCTCAAGGTCTTGTGCGCCATTGTTAAAGGAGAAAGGAGGAAGAAAAGCTGGATTTTGAGATTCTCCATTGGTGATGATTTGAGGAATCACGAAATTATGGACTTGGGAGAATCATGAAGTGCTTTTGGGAAAGTTGTTGAGGGTCTTGGGGAATATAACATGTTGTTGTCATGGAATTAGTGCCTTGTTTAGTGTTTTGAATTGATAGAAGGGAATTAAAGCTTAAATGTGAAAGTTGATCCCTTTGTGATAGCTTTGGTGCTTTGGTTAAAACAGGGCATGTTGATAGGTTGTGATTTTGGTCATTTTAAGGTTACTATTGTGTTCCTTGAGTGATTTTGTGTGGGAATAAGCTTGGTTATTAATTTTGGAGTTATTGAACACTTTGGTAGAAAATTGGAAATCTGTTTGGTTTAAGCTCTGTTTTGCGCAGTAATTTTGTATGAGCGTTTTGAATGACCAAATGGTATTGGAAAATTCTTAAACTTTCCAGTATTAAATTTCTCATCCCAAGATTCAAAATGGACATATATTTTGTGTCATTTCGTTGAGTATTCTGTGAGATATGGTTGTCCAAAGTTTGGGATTGAAACAGAACTCTGTTTTGGGGGCAGTGATGAGTGTTGTGTAATTCTGGAATTGTGTAGTGATTTCCAGTGAAGGGCTATATTTGTTCTTGAAATAGGACTCATATACCTTTCATTTGGCTTTGGAATCACTTCGTTTTGATTTTTCTAGAATTAGTTATGGTTTTTCGAAGTTCAGCCCAGAGTCAGGAAATTTCTGGGCCACGGCCCAAGCCTTTCTGACCTGATTTGGGCCGCGGCCCATGAGTGGCGGGCCGCCGCCCAAGACCTTCTGACCATATTTGGGCCGCAGCCCAAGGAAGGGCTGGCCGCGGCCCAACCCTGTGTTCCAGCACTTAGTGTTTTCGAAAAGTGACCTTCAACCTTTTGTTTCCCAACCTTTTAGGGCTTCCATTAGAGACATTTGTGGCCTCTTAAGAGTCCTAAATGATAACCAATTAAGTGATAAGAAGTCATTGAGAATTGGAATAAAGGATTGATACTTCGTCACGCATTGTGAATTATAGGAAGGACGTGTGCCCTCTTGGGAGCAAGCAGTGCTAGAGTGTGCACGGAAGGAACGAACAGGTAGTGATTTCTCACTCATATTGTGTATGATATATGGTATGCATGATTTATCATAGTGTTTGTGAAACGTGACTTTATGCTTAGTGATTTGTGAATTGTATGTGCCATGGTCCATTACAATGTGAGCCGTTTAGGGAGTGACAGTGGTCATCTCTAGCTCGGCCGTTGAACTGCCGTTGTAATCGATATGGATCGATTGTGAACTGAAAATCGGCCAGTACGGCTATACATTGTGAATTGTTATATGAATCCCAGCTGTGGTGAAGTATATATGTGTTTGTGAACTGTGATACGTGCGATACAGCGTGAGCACTTCAGCGTGAGCAAACGTAAGGGTGACATGAGTCATGCCTGCCTTTGCCGCTGTAACTGCCGTTGTAGTTGCAATGTCTGTGTTATGTGATTGCTTTCATGCCTTACTGTTATGCACATTCTGAGTGATTTGACACTACGGGGATTCTTTAGAATCTCACTCTCCCAAAAACAATGTTTTAGACAGGGCCGAAGGATCGAAAGGAAAGCGGGTGACGAAGAGCGGCTAGAGCTCTAATGTAGAGTTCCTTTTGGGTTATTGGTTATCATGTATATCTTTTGGATATTTTTTTGGGAAAACAATTGTGTATATTGGGAATGGTAGTATAGTTTTGTGTAATCCCCAAGTAAGGGTAATGAATTGTGGGCTTTGTGCCTTTGTAAATCCCTTATTTAATGAATGGAACCCGAGTGTGTCGGGAATTTGTTTATACTCTGATATTTGTGAATGAAATCAACTTGTACAGGCCATTTAGTATTGAAATGTGAATATGGGACCGTCATGAACATATTTTGTAAAAGTTTTTGTAAGCCATGATTTTGGGAAGTTTGATTTTGTTTAAGTCCCAAAATCATCTACGTTCTCTAATTCCACATTAATTACGTGTTTATGAACTAAATCTCGGCCTTAAGCGTGAAGGGGGTTACAGAGCACAATTCCCTGCTTATAATATGATTAACATTTCTAGAGAAAAATACTCTTGTTTTTTGTTGGTTGACTCTAAGGCCGAAGCTATTACAGAAGGATTAAAGGCATGTGTTAATCACAGTTGCTTGCTCACTAGTTGCTTCGAAAAATAAGATAATATCATCCGCAAAGAATAAATGTGAGATGGGTGGGCCATCTCCAGTGAGGCGAATTGGTTTTCAATTCCCATCATTAATAGCCTCCTGAATAAGATAAGCAAGCTTCTCTATACAAATCAAAAACAAATAGGGCGAGAGGGGATCACCTTGCCTTACACCTCTCGATGGATGAAAAACCTCTGCCTTATCTCCATTCCATAAAAGAAGCATCCTAGATGTTGAGACACACTGTGAAATCACCGTAATGAGGTTACCTATGAGGCTAAGATCCTGAAGACATGTATTGAGGAAGTTCTAGTTTACTTGATCATAAGCTTTTTGAAGATCAATTTTAATGGCCATGAATCCTTTCTTGGAGTGCATATTTCTCATAGAGCGTACCACCTCTTGAGCAACAATTATATTGTCACTACTATGTCTTCCTGGAACAAAACTACACTGGTTAGGAGATATCACCTGTGGGAGAATACATTTCAGTCGATTTACTATCACCTTCATTATAGCTTATATATCATATTACACAAGCTTATCGGCTGTAGGTCCCGCATGCTTTCAGGAGGATCTTTTTTCGATATAAGCACAATCAGTGTGCCATTTATTTCTCTAATAGCCTACGGGTTAGCAAACAACAATTTAATGTAATTCACAACAGTGTGAGAGATGTTACCCCATTGATTTTGAAAAAAAGAGGGCATTAAGGCCGTCGGGCCTTGGGGATTTAAGTGTACCATGCTAAATATAGCGTCTTTAATTTCTCTATCTGTGATTTCCCTTCCACACTACTAAATCAGGCCCTCGCCAATAGCAGGGAAGGAAATATTACAGACAAGATCCGGTCTAATCACCTCTTCTTCAGAGAATAATGTAGCAAAAAAATTAGTAGCCATATGCTTAATCAAATTAGGATTATACACCCATTCTCCCTCATCGTCTCTAATGGTTCGATTCTGTTAATTTTTTTCCTTTGGTTGGCACGGCATGGAAGTATTTGGTGTTGTGGTCACCATAAATTGTCCACTCCGCTCTAGCTTTCTGGGCCCATAAGAGAGAGTCTTGATGTAGAACATCTTCTAATTCCTTCCATAGCTGAAATTGGAGGTTTTCATAGTGTGGGGTCATACCATGTCAAGAGATACTACGATTAATACCATCCAGCCTATGTAATAATTTAAGCTTCTTGGCCTCTGTATGCCCGAACACTCCTATGTTCCATTGGGAGCAAGCCGCTTGAATTGGGTAATATTTTGAGCCCATGGAAGATCATCTTGCCAAACTTGTTTCACAAAATCATTAAATTTCTCATAGAGCACCCATGATGCAATAAACCAAAAGGGACGGTTGGGTATTACACCTACATCCATCTGTTGCAAGTGAAGAAGCAGAGGTTGGTGATCCGACTTAAAGAATGGCAAATGAGCAGTTAATTCATTTAGGAAGGCACTCAGCCATTGTTCATTAACGAGAATGCGGTCAAGCCTAGCCTCTATAGTCCCTCTTTTCCACATGAAATTTGGGCCAACAAACCCCATGTCATTCATTTTATGATGATCAACGCATCTAGTAAATTCTCGATCGTAAGAGAGACGATGCGTGGCTGTGGATCATTGTTCACTATCAAATAGTGTTCCATTCAGATCCCCACCGATTGCCCAATCATATTGAATGGAAGATGCCAATCGCGATAAACTATCTCATAGCCCCTTACGAGTCATTAGATTTGGGCTTGCATAAGTTACAGTTAGAATCCATGGGTAGTTGGTTGTAGAGTTTATTTGCAGGTGCATGAATTGAGGGTTATATTCTAATACTTCAATTGATAAAATACTCTCATTCCATAAGCACCAAATTCCTCCACTATATCCAGTAGCTTCAATAACCTCATACTTGGTAAAACCTATTTGGTGGACTCATTTTTTAGCCAAGTCCTTGTCACACCTTGTCTCAAGAATTGCCAGGAAATCCAACTCATAATGTTGCTTTAATTCACGCACTAAAGCTGGAAAGCTTCTTGCTCCTGTGCCCTAAGAGTTCCAAATCATACATATCATAAAGAAACCATATGTAGTTGCTTGGGTGAATTATCCTCCCCCTCGGAAATATCCTGCTCCTTCATTATATCATCCACAACGTTTGACTCTAGTGAGCACTTGATGCCCTCTTGGTGAACCATAATATGTTGTTCAATATGTTTGGTTTCTAGGATTGGACACGACCTAACATTCAATCCCGTACGTTCATTATGGTCTATTACTGATCTTGGGTCAAGCATGCTTTGGACTTCAACATTACTTGGCTGAGGATTAATCATGGGCTCTACTTCATCTTGCTGCAAGACTTGAAAAGAGTTCTCAAGGTTTGACCTTTCACCTTGACCCACCTTGGAAAAATGCTTCAACCTATCACGTCCAGGTGGCTTGTTTTCTTTCCCCTTAAATCTTCCTTTGCCTTCATTCTTCCTTTTTCCACCAACTTGGACCCATTCTATTTTACTAGGGCCCACATCCTTCCCTCCCTCTCTCCTATTCATATCTCTCTGTTTAAACCCATACTCGTCATTCAGTTTTTTGTCGCCTTGTTATTATCACTCCCTGATTTTGTTTCCTTCTTCTTACCCTCCCTATGATTTTTGCTGGTCATATCCCCTATTTTCCTCCTATCATCCTGCTGCTTCAATTTGCTATTAATGGGATTAACGTCTATCTTAATTGCACTGCCCCTAAAATCAGGTCGCAAGATCCTAATCTTCCCAAATGGGCAATCATCTATAGATCCTTCTCCGGTCACAATGGTTGAGCCCGGCACCGCCATCGGAGGTGTTTCAGCAGCCTCACTTTGTTTTTTATCATGCTCCTGATTACCATACGTGAACCCTCCCCCTTCTTGTTGACCCCCCGGACAAAACTCTTGTACATGACTATATTTTCCACACATAAAACACACCTGGTGGAGGCCTTCATAGATAATCGGGTGCTCCTCCCCAAAGACCGTATAGGAAGGTAAGAGTGGTTGTTGGAAATCAATCTCTATGCACATCCTCACAAAGCCACCTTTATCATAAATAGAAGTGGGCCGGTCTATTTTAATCATCTTCCTAACCATGTTTCTTATCCTCCTTAAAGATTCAACATTGTAAAACTCAAAGGGGATGTCAGGTAGCCTAATTTAAGCCACAATACTCCTTCGCATATCAGCCTTCCAGGGATTGAAATTTGGCCGCCACCGCTGCACTATAAGATAGTGATCTTCAATCATCCACGGTCCCTCTTGGAATGCATAATCATGATCCTCTTTATTGGAAAAAGACACAATGAAATACCCATTGTTCAACAGAATAAGCTTAAGTGGATCACGAGGTTGCCACATCTTGTTGATACGGTCACGAATAAGATACGTGGGAAAGCTTGCTCCCAGTACTTTAATAATGAGGGAATTCATCCAAGGCTGACACCATGCAGTGTATTCTTCCTCAGTGAATTTTAGCACCCTCGATTTTCCTTCCAACCTGTGGGTGTGCACTTCCTCTTCCTTAGAGTCTTCTGGGTCCACGCTCGCCTCCGTCTCCTTCTCGTTCATTTTATGGAAGTAATCCTTCCAACCCCACACTATGTCGTCTTCCTCGGCATGTTTCATCAGGAACCCCCCATAGCTTGGTGATAGGAGTTTATCTCGATATGAGAATTGATTTGGACGCCCCCGTACCTCTGTGGTGGTCCCTTGTGAATGGCCTTTGCCAGCAGCCGTCTTCCAAACCTTCCTACCAAACTCAAACCCACCACTAGTTTTCCCTTGACCGCCTTTGTCTCGCTCCCTCTCACCTGTTAGAACAGGCTGACACCCAAGAGGGGGTGAATTGGGTGTATTATAAAAACTTAACAACTTTAAAATTATTTTCACATCTTATGGAATTAATAAGTATGTAAGTAATGAAATATAAAACCATAATCAGTTATTGAAATCATATATGCTGGAAATATAAGAGTTCAGGGAAGAGAAGATGCAAACTGTAATTTATCCTGGTTCGGTCCAATCCACGATGACCTACATCCTGTCCCCAGGCTCCTCCTAAGATTTCAATCCACTATCTCCCTCAAGTTTAACCGGGTACTTGAGAACCACTACAATCTCACAAGTTTGATCCGGGCACTTGTGAAGCCTTTACAATTCTCCCACTGAGATATGAGCTCCCCCTTACACACTATAAGGATACAATTTGTTTCCCACTCAAGATTCCCCAATCTTGAGTAACTCTCACAAATATAGAATGATTACAATGAAGGATCACTTCTCTCTATATGAAGTACATAATGATTAACACTGAAGTACATGGTAGGAGTATTATTACAGTGCTTCGGTCAAGTAAGATTCAGAGTAATAGCATATCAACATTATAGGCATGGGCTCTCGTCATTTCTTGTTCATTTTGAATGTCTCTTCTTTTATAGTTGATGAAGAGCATTTGACCGTTTGAGCTTTTCTTCTTCCCGTTGAGGCTTAAAATATTACCGTTGAACTAGCCGTTGGAAGCTTCTGACACAAAAGTGCTTTCTCCGTCTTGTGTCTTAATTCTTGTTTGATCACCTGGAGAATGCTTAATCACTAATATAATAAAGTGTTAGAATGATTAGAATCAATAAGAACAACTCACACAAGATTTCAATGATTTTCAGAAGTTTCAAGGTGATACTCTGTTTTCTGGAAAATTAGTTATTCGGATAACCTCTGTTGTATTCGAATAGTCTTCTTTGATAATGAGTAATATTTATTCGAATACTTTATTCTCTATCCGAATAAACTTTTGGAACTTGAAGTGTATTCGAATAGTGAATTCCTTATTCGAATAGTTGCCTTGTAAAACAAATGATATTATTCGAATAGTGTCATTTGTATTCGAATAATATTTTCCCATAATGAACTTTAATATTCGAATAGCCGAACCCTTATTCGAATAGCCTTCAAGTGAATTCTTGATTTTGACTCGAAACATGGCAAATTATATATCATCGGAAAGCCCTCATTATCTACATTCCAATGCAACAAGAATCAGCTCCAAACTCGTTGTGTACAGAAAGTTATGATCCAAAGAGTATCTACTGTTCTTAGACAATCTCTGAAATTACGAGCAGCAACTTCCAGATGGCATAGCTATTAGAATATAACCTCAAATATGTCAAATGATCTATCCATGGAAATCTCTTTGAGTCTTCTTTCATATGGCACCGGTTTCGTCTCAATCCAATATATATTTTGAGAGTTATGTCCAAAATACCAAAACTGTCCAGGAATATGACACTGATTCATGTATCAACTTTCGAAGCTTATATCTCTCTCATCTGAACTCCTTTGAATGTGATCTTGGTGTCCATAGTTTGTGTTGGGAGTCTAGTTTCATATGCCACTAGTTTCACCTCAATCTGAGTTGTGGTTTGGGAGATATGACCAAATTACTAAACGTCGCCCATGCTGAAAGAAACAGAGTTTGCTGCGTTATTCGAATAATGCATCTTGTATTCGAATAGTGGATGTACTATTCGAATATTTTTCATACTATTCGAATAATAAGATGTGAAAAAGCCTTTGAACGAATAAAGTAATATTCTGATAATAATTATACTATTCGAATAGTTATACTATTATCTGGATAATGCATTTGGAACTCACTTTGGGAAATATAAGCACTAATCGAATAACGTGCAAGCTATTCGAATACTTTTAGTTCAGATAAACTTTCAACTGTCATATTAGTTCATACTATTCGAATAGTCAAGGACTATTCAAATAATACAACTATTTATCAGTGTATCATTATTCGAATAGCGTATGCATTATCATGATAATTATTTGACTATTCAAATAATCTGAGGCTTATCAGAATAATAGCTAATAGAAACTGAGTTCGAAATCACAATGACTATTCGGATAGTGACTTGACTATTCGAATACTTTTTCACTTAAATTATTTTCAGAAACATTTGTTAAGCATACTATTCGAATAACAATTTGACTATTTGAATAATCCACAGTATTAAATCACATGAATCTTTTCAACCCAACTTGATATCTTCTCTCTTTGCTTGACTAATCTACAAGATATTTCACATTAAACACAGTAGTTAGTCAACGTAGAAGATAGATACATTATGTAAACTTTTTGCTCTCAATAATTAATATCTATATTTGACATCATCAAAACTAATCATATCCAACATCACCACAGTTGCCGCCGCTCCTACCATGAGACTCCTCCTTCTCGCCTTTTCCTTCGTTCGTGCTCCCCCTCGCTCCCTCTCTCGCCATTCTTTTCAAGTGCCAGTCTTCCTTCTCTATACTTTTCCACTTCTAATCCTTGGTGAACTCATTTAAACACTTCATAATCATGATTTAAAGGATTTTGGGCAGCATAACCCCTTAGGGTTATAGCTTTTCTAATTTTACAACTCATCCCAAAAATCACAAAACCAAACAACAATCACCAACAACTTCAATACACTAAGAAGTTGAGGTTTTAGAGATTACCTCTTGATCCTTGGTCTCTCTCTCTCTAGAACGTCCTCTTTCTCTCTCTCTCCTCAACCTTGAAGAATAGCTTGCTAAACCATAATTTTCATGAAGAATAAAAGATTAGGGGATGAACTACATAATATAGGAAGCTTATTCACTTGAAAACAAGCTCTTACCTTAGCTCTTGCTTCCTCTTGCTCTCTAAATCACCAAGAACTCTCAAATTCACACACTCTCTCTTGTTTCCTTGCTTTGTGCGTGAAGTGTATGAAGGGAAGGGAAAAGAACATGTTTTATTAATTTCCTCATCTTTCCTCCTAGCCATTGATATAATCAAGGGTCAAGATTACACCACCTTGCATGTACACTATTCCTCCTCCCATACCTCCCACCATACCCTCTTCTTTATGCCATACCTTCTTATTATGACCACCATGCACATGTCTTCACTTAGAGTGCACTCCACCTTTGTCATCATTGAGAGATTCATGTATTAAACATTTTTTTTTTCTTTTTCTTTCATGCATGGACGAAAATAATGAGAGGGAGGGAAGAGAAAAATTTTTTTGCTCAATTTCACAATTGACATAATTGATTTTATGTCTAATCCCCCTTAATTTCCCAATTCTTGTTTTATTCCACCAAGAATAATCCCGTTATGCATTTTATTTTATTTTTCTTGATTAATTGAAATTAACTCCAATTAATTGGAAAATAATTAATCTTGGGCTAAATTGGCAAAATTATAATTTTGCTATCCCCTTTGTAATTTAATTCAATTTTTGAATTAATTTGCCCATTTCCTTATGAATATGAATATTTCAAAATTCACAAGATCCAAATTCATAAATATTCACCATTTTATTGAATTATTCAAATAATTATAATATATTTTTTTGTGAATAAAATTTGGGGTTTTATAGATCTCAAGACAGAAAATGACAATGCTTATTGCTTAATTGAAGATTGAATAAAATGTTTGATAAAAAAAATTTTATTTGAATTTTAATTCTTATTAATTTTTGTTTAGATATATACTTCAATTGAATTTTGAAATTCAAATAGATAAGTTGAATTTTTTCTTTTGCCAGTAGATAAGTTGAATATGGGAGCATTTTGATTAATTGAAACTTCCTAATGACAGTTGAGGAACAAAATATTTGACATTTTAAAAACTGAATCATGTTTGGTATACATAATAATTTATTAAACAAAACATGTTCCATGCAATGATATACTTACTTCGGTCCTATACCCAGTTGACTTGTTAATTTGGATAGATTAAAGAAAATAAATAAATTACTTTAAAGTATTTATATTTATGGATTTTCTCCAAACTAATTTATGTAACTTATAAACTGATATAATATAATGATATACAATATATGCTATAATTTATAGGATCAAATTCAACATTTGTTATATTTTTCTGAAACTTTGGATGATGATAATGTGACCAAGAACCACAATTTTGCCATCTTGTAAAGCACGAGGTACTTTGGTCCTTAATCGTATTTTGGAGAGATTAAGTAAACAAAATAAATTATTTGATTATAGTATATATTACATGACTTAGAACTACGATTTTGCCATCATGTAAAGCAAGGGGTACTTTAGTCCTTAATATAAGACCCTAATAGACTATTTTGAGGAGATTAAGGAAGCAAAATAAATTATTTAATTATAGTATATGTCACATGATTTCTCTGAAATATATTGGTTTAAAAGTCATACAAACTAATTTGGAGAAAAATGACAAATATAAATTTTTTAATGTGATTTATTTAGCTTTATTGATTTCTTTAAATTAGTCAATTGGTTGTTATATTAAGGAACAAAGGTACTCCTTCCAGTCCTTTTTATAAGATGTCAAAATTTGAATTGCTTTGATCTTTTTTATAAAAACCAAATAAGAGTTGTTTAAACATTAAATGATATTTTTTCCCATTTTGCCCCTCATTATATATATATATATAGAGCATCAATTAAGAATTTGGTGATAGTTAAATTTACTCTATTTCTTTTTCTTAATTTCCTCCTTATTAATAATGATATACTTGAAAAAAAAATTATTTTTGACATACTTATTATATTTAACTAATTTTAACCACTTTATTAAATAGGACTAGAGGGAGTAGTATTAGTTGGAGGTTATATTTGATCATAAATATAAGACTTCGATCAATCCATGTTGTTTGCCAAAATTTATAATTTTCCCCTGATGTATCTATATTGATTGCACACATTAAGATGTTTCTATCCAAAGATAGTCGTCATGATGAAGGATAGTATTTTAGAAGAACCAATATATATTAATCATGAATAATTAACATAACTAATTTCCTCAATCTATCTAAATTAGTCAATTAGATCTTACATTATGAAAAAAAAGTATAATTTTAGATATTAGAGGTTACACGATTTCAGATAAAAGGGAAAAAAACATGAGACAACTGGTAATGAAGTATTTGCCTCTTGATTGTGAAAGCAAGAAAAATTGAATGAACATGACCTCTTCTTTTTCTTCATTATGACATGGGGGAGCACAACCGTTTCCCACATAATTAGGTCTACTTGCTTATTTCCAGCGCAAGAGAGGCACCATCTTTAACTCATTATAATAACAAAATGACTGATTTGATACCCCATGAAGCAATTTCTTGGGAAAAATATGTGGCTCGAGTTATTGCATTTTTGAAAGGGACAAATTTTGAAAGTTGTCAAACTACCAAAGCACGCGTTTGAACCTTAATTGGAAGAATTACTATGAAGATCTAGATAAGGGACTTAATTACCAAAATGTCCTAATAAGATTGCATACTCTTCACTAGTCATTGAAAATTCTTATTACTCTGGTTCTATTCTTAAGTCCAAATTAAACAACTCTCACATGTATCAGTGAGAGTTAGTTAACTTGTTAATTATGGGTTAAATTTTTAATTTTGCCTTTATCTATGATTTATTTCAAAAGTCAACATGAATAAATTCTTTTTGTTTAATTATTGTAATTAATAAGGGGCAAAAAAGTAACAAATGCATTTATTACTGTAAAATTGGACTTATAATAAAAAACCAAAATTTTTAGTTAAAATAGGCTTATAAATAGATCAAACTAGTAGTTATTAAGTCCCTTCTTGAGTTCTGGCAAAAAAGGGGGGAAAAATCCCCTTCTTGAGACCTCATTGTTAATTCCTCCAACTTAATTTCCTCCCACGGGCACCAAACCAAATTAATGCATAGACATTTGTGTCCTATTTGCCATATACATGTACCATCAAGGCTTTAGCTATTATGATGAATATTATATATGATTCGCTGGCAAAAATATGAAGAATATTTTTTTTCTGATAAATCGTAATTGCATTTATGAGGAAAACCATAGGCTACAAAGTATCTAAGTAGGATACATACATCCTAGAGAAGGTATGACAGATCCCAAAAAACATAGTTTTTCTCAATAATGATTTTTATATAGGATTGCTTTATAAGTTTGCAATGGATAGCAAATCTATGTGGATGTACTATTTGCTGCTGTCTGAGCAGGAAAGTCATAGCATCTCGAAGTGCTAGTAACTGCAAATGGAGTGCTCCAAGTTTAACTTCAGGAAAAGGCAACCATTCATGGAATTGAACATGGTAAAAAATTATGCGAATATGCATGTTTCACTGCTTCCTCCCCGGCTTTCAAATACTAAAGATGACATTCCATTGAGTAGAGTAGTTCCATCAAGAATACTGCATTCGTCCCTATTGTATGGGTTGGTCTTCTACATCACTGTCCACAGATTCTTGTTACTGCATTAACAAGGACGTAGCAGCTGCTGTTCTAGAGTGGGCCATTCTGATGACTTGCAGTGGAGATATTCTCATACCTGCATGACAAACTTGATTTCCTGCAAACCGCAAAGAGTCTAATAATTGAAAAGGAAAATAAGTTTAAAAGTTATTAGACTCTTTGTGATCTAGTAACCATGTTACTATCCATTGTTGTAATGATCAGCCATGATTTGTGTCAGTTCTAAAACCACCAATGCTACCACATTAACATGGTCTGGAAAAAGGGCAATATAAGAACAAATGGTCCATCACAGCTCTAGTTCCAAAAATAACATACCCCAGAATTAGCCATATGTCTATTTCTAAGCACTTGAGTAGTTGGCAAAATGCACCAAAAAATCTTCCAAAGTAGCAATTTAATTGGAGGAAGCAACATTAATGAGGATTTCTAGATCAATTGACATACCTTATTTTCTGCATCATTCGTTTATCCCGCGGCTGCAATGGAGCAATTTATATCCATCTCTGACAGTATATATGCCAAAACTATTTCCTGTTCACCTAACAATATCGGGGGATTGGGATAGAGGCATTGGATGCTTTTCAAACTGCTGAACCACTTGCCTGGGGTAGAGTAAGGATAATATTGGAAAACTCCAATCTCCTTGAGGGCGTAGTATAAGGTCTGACACCTTTAAGTTAGATTATACCAAACCAGACTGCTACACAGGCCACCAGAGAAGACTATTTAAAGAAATGGAAGAACCATCACCTACTTGTTAGGTCAGATGATCCGTTACCACATTACCTGAATTAAGTATATGCCTCCATAGGGTTAAGCTATTATAGACAGGTTTGAAGATATAATTTTGTTCAGGACCTAAATATTTCTTGAGCATCGCTTGACTGAGTAAGGAAGATTTGTTGAACACAACTTACCATAAGTGTTTAGCTAGTAAAGCAGAATTAAAGGCTTTCAATTGCACAATTTACAGATCACCCCTAACTAATGATAGACATAATTCATCCCATTGGAGCATATGAGCCTTTGTTGAAGTATCTGGCCAACCCCTGAAAAAATTTGCCATTCTCATTGCAATGGTATGATAAAGCTTGCATGAAAAGGATATACCTACAAGGATGACATAGAGTTCTTTATCAACACAAGCCTTCCTGCTTAAGAGAGAAGAGGTTGCTTTCACATTCTGCAAGTCTCTTGTCAAGCTTCTCAAGCACCTCCTGATATTTTCTTTTCTCTAATTTTGGATAATTAATATACATACCCAAATATTTCCTTAATTGCGAATGAAATTTAATTTCAAGTATGTCAGACAACCGTTGTTTCTTGCAATAGGGAACTGAGGGGCCACACACCAAAGATGATTTTTGAAAATTGATATGCTGACCTGAGATTTGAGAATATATGTTTAATAAGGCTTTTACAATATGACAATCTTCTTCTGTTGCATGACAGAAAAGAAGGGTATCATCGGCATACATTAGATGTGTTAGTGGCATCACTTCTTGAGAAATACGAATATCCCACCACCACCAGTTATAATTTTTGGCTTGGTGAATTATGCAAGACAACACATTTGCACAAAGCAGAAAAAGATATGGAAAAAGAGGATCCCCTATTTGTGTCCTTGAGATGGATTGAAAGGAGTTCCCGGGGTCCCATTAAGTATTACTTAATAAGAGACCATCGAAATGCGTTGCATGACTAGTTGGATAAAGCTTGGAGGAAATTCCATTTTCTTAAGAACCTTTTGCAGAAAATGCCAGGAGACCTTGTCATAGGCCATAGCTATATCTAGCTTAATCACACACCATCCATCTTTGTCCTTCCGCGTACCATGAATGTTTGCTATGCATTCTGAAGCCAGAATAATGTTATTTGTGATCTGTCTTCCTTTGATGAAAGCATTTGGATTAGGAGGGATCAAATCACTGAGGATCCCTTTCAAACGATTACACAAGATCTTGGAGATTAGCTTATAGATGACAATGCAAAGACTGATATGCCGAAAATCTTCAAATGTACAAGGGTTATTGCACTTGGGTATCAATACAATGAAAGATCGATTTAATTCCTTTAAAAGATAACCACGCTGAAAGATCTGATAAACCATGGCAACAATATCTTGTTTGAGTATTTACCATAATTTTCTGGTAGAATTGCGCATGAAAACCTCCTGGGCCAGGAGCACTATCAACCTTCATCTCAAAGATAGACTTCTCGATCTCTTCACTAGCTATTTGGCAAGTAGGAGATAATTTTGGCAGAGGGATATTACTCAAGGTGTAATCTGCAAAGTCACCATCAAAAGATATATTTGCTTGTATTTTGTTGCCTCAATATGAATGGCATCCTGATTCTCCATTCACCTTCCTCATTTTTTATACCAACTATCAAATTCCCTATTTGTTGGACTTTGGGTCTGCCTTTGATGGACCGGACTATTTGACTAAGGATATAAGTGGCCTTATCAAATAAGAAATCAATTAGCATTAATTATGGTTTAGTAAATAAGTCGGTATTAATTATGAGATTGTTAATTGAAGAACAAGTCACCATAATTAGGAAATTAATTGATAATCAATTAATTTAATTACCGTCTTGGAGGACAAGAAAGGGTGCACACATTTCCTAATTAGTGGCCACTCTAAACCACTATAAATAGGGTGGTGTGCCTCTTCAATTGCAAAACATCTCTGCTATTGAACTTTCTAGCATTCTCTTCTCTCCTACTATCTTGTTTGTTTTGGTACACTGCTATGCCAATCCATATTAAACTCTATAGTAGTCTAATATTTGTGTGGCCTTTCAATACCCGGATCCTACTCGACCCAAAACGCATTTCTTCTCTCCATCTAGTCTAATTATTCCTTCACTATTCTACTTGCAGTTGCAAAAGAGTGAAAATATTTGGTATTTCTGTCCCCTGGAAACATCCAATTTTGTCTTGCATTTTGTGATCATAAAATTTCCTCACAATCATACCAAAATTCAAGAGATGCTTTAAGAAAAGAGACATGCTTTTCTTCTGCAACTGATAGTACCGCTTTATTCTGCCAAATTTGAAGCTCATTCTCTAAATCTTTAATGTTAGAGGACATTCGGCCAACTGATAGTTTATTCCAGTTAATGAGAGCCTCGCGGATATGTTTAAGTGACACCAAATTTTTGCATTCCCAAGAGCCATTAATATCTCGCCACCATTCCTAATTAACAATTTCTTGAATTTGAGGAAAAGCAAACCAAAAATTCTCAAACCTGAACAGTTTTGTCCCTTTTCTGTCCCAATTTGTCTGAAATAATAGTGAAGAATGATTTGATGCTGCTATTGGCAAAATTTGCAAGATTGATGCTGGAAAAGATTGAAGCCATAATAAATTACAGAGCACTCTATCAAGTTTTTCTTTAACTTGATCAACACCTTGACGATTGTCGCACCATACAAATCATCCTCCTTGAGACAAAAGGTCAGAAAGTTCGAAATGAATCTGCACCCACCACAGAAGAAGAACTGCTAAATTTATCACATAAACCTGTTATTTGATTACAAGATGTATGGATCCAATTAGTAGTAGCATCTAAAGAATGAAGCCAACACCATAAGATATAATGGTCTTTTACAGTAGGAAAATAATACACAGACGTAATATATATATATATATATATATATCTCACAAGTGTCCAAAATATTACAAGATGTATGGATCCAATTAGGAGTAGCATCTAGGACTATACATGACACAGAAGAAGAAACACCCAAAAATCGACCACCTTTACGACCAACTGAATCCACAACAGAAACACCAGACAATGAAACCTACTGAACTTTTTATATACTTTACAGTGAGACATATAGGTTTCACTAAGGAACAAAAAGTCAGAAGAGTATTCACAAAAAATATTCCTAAGTTGTTGAACTGTCGTGGTTTTACCATGACCACGACAATACCTTCATGCTATAGGCGGAGTTTTTTGGCACAAACCTTGCTAAAACCCAAAGAAGAGGAGTAAGTGGAGTGAGAAAGTGAAGCAGCCAGAGTAACATATCCCTGAAAAAGAAAAGGATTTTGTTCAATATCATCAATTCTAGTTCGCTTGTTGGCCCAAGAGGTTGGACGTATGAGAGAATCGTTGAAACTCTTCTAAGAGAGTATGTAGCAGATACTACCTTGTTGAGGGAAGTGGGCATGAAAATTATTTTGTCCTTGTGGCAATATACGCATATATGTTCTATATTGAAAATTATAAAAAGTTAGAGCATGTTCCATGTCAATAGGATATGCCACTCGAATAAGAGGATGAAGTATGTCAGATAAAGCTTGATTCCAAAGATCTTCAGAAGGGGGTGATTCCCTGCCACGACATGCATGCAAAGAGTTGAAACTAAAATAGGAAAGCCCAAGAAAAAT
This sequence comes from Inga laurina, assembly GCA_963855925.1. Classification (NCBI taxonomy): domain Eukaryota; kingdom Viridiplantae; phylum Streptophyta; class Magnoliopsida; order Fabales; family Fabaceae; genus Inga; species Inga laurina. Next base: position 40,930,006 of record OY979706.1, on the reverse strand, counting down.
GCCATTTAACCATGCTAGGTCCTTATCAAAGTCTGGAGAAGAGATGTCAAATGATGGGCTTTCAACAATCATGAAGTTGGTCCAGAATCTATGGGCTTGAATAGCATTTGTAATTGGGATAGCCCACTTTAATTTTCCAAACATGGTATTTGATCGAAACACCATTGTGAAATAATATGCCACACTCTTAATGGGTCCATCTCATGGAAGCAAAACCCCCTACCAAATCCTGATCCACAGATACTAAACGCATAATATCACCTGAACCAATCTGGTTGGAAATGAACTGAGTGAGAGAACTTGATTGGTCTGGAAGATCAAACTCTAGAGCAACTAGATGAAAATGTTCATGATGGCTATCACTTAATGCAGCGCTAGTTGATGTATTAAAACCCGAGAAAAATCCTTGCTGTGTTGAACTGCGTCCCAGCTCTTCTTCTGCCTCGTGGGTATCGTGATATGTGCGAGGTAAAGATTGAGTAAGCAGATCCGTTTGGGTCAAATCATGAAGAAAATTAATATCGTAGGGATACGTGGTGCTTCTTCATGATGGAAGGACGGATGACGATGATACCCTTCTTCATGATCGGGCTTACTTCCCTGCGTGCGTCTTTATCATAATTTATTCATTTATCTTTTATTTTTGTCAATTATCATATAATATATATATATATATATATATATTATATTGATATTTTATTCTCACTTGAATCTTATAATATCTCCTGTAAAATAAATTAGAACATAAGTATATTTTATATCAAAATATTCTTTTATTCTGCAATTAATTAAAGGATAGAAAAATATATAAAAGATAATTAAATAAGTATACAATATTAATAAATTTAATCAAATATATATATTTATTATATGTATATATATTGTCATATATATATATGAGTGGTTGAGATTTGGAAAAGCCACAACATAAAATGGAATCCGTGGATAACCCTCATTCGGTTACCAATAGAGATGAGAACGAGACAGTGAAGGGAACATGGCGTAAGCCTGATCTCGAATACAGATACAGTTGATAGGACATGGCGAAAGCCCGGCCTTGAATACAAAGATAGTGAGGGGATGTGGCATTATGCCCGGCCTTGAATATTGATTGCTGCATTGTGATATATGTCTACTTGCTTTGTTTATATGCATCATATTCATAAATTGTTGCTACTGGGATTCTCTAGAATCTCATTCTTTCCAAATAACATTTTTAGATAGGGCAAGTGGATCGATGAACAAGCAAGTGGATAAGGGCGATTAGGACTGGCGGCGGTAGTCTTAGTTAGATATTTTGGTTTATACTGAACTGGTTATCATTTTGGATAAATGTATATATTGAATAGATCATAGCATTATAGTTTTGTGTAATCCCCTGTATGGATACTGAGATGGGCAATGATGCCTTGTATAAACCTTTGGATTAATGTTATTATCCCGAGTGAACATCGGGAGTTGTGCTTATACTCTAATATTATGTATGTGACAAACCGAACAGGCCAGTTGCTTTTATGAATGAATGAATGGAGATCATATTGTTCATGTGTTGAAATTTTTTTTAATTATCCCGGATCTCTCATTCAATTATTTAAACATGTTTAAACGCTTAATTCCGGCCTTGATCGTGGTGGGGGTTACATAGAAGATGACGACGAATATGCTGTAAGAAATGACCATGGTGAAGGAATATGGGAAACAATATAGAGTAAGACCTTAATTTATAAAAGAGAACTGTGTGTTTTTTTGTTTTACTCCTGCTTAGTTTATTTTATTTTTATTGTAATTTATTTACGTATCTGACAATGCTTTTTGTGTTAACAGAAATATGGACAACTCTAGTGACTCAAATCAAAGTGTTGGGGATGATGAAAGGCGTAGAGATGATGAAAGGCCTAGAGATGAACCGGGTTGCAAGAAGGAGGGTTAGATGCTGTACAAAGATGGGAGCATTGGTTGCACGTCATGAACATCAATAAGAGAGGCTGCATATAGACTTCGATGCCAATCTGAATCCAGTTGGTCCTGAGGAAGACCATTTCATTACCTACGTAGGGTTTTTGGGTTGAACCAAAGGGCATATTACCTAAAATAATTGGAGATTGATTCCCCTAAAATGAAAGACATGATTGGCAGCAACTTTTGGTATATAAGTTTTGATACATCTATGATAATTGAGCTTTATTCCTATTGTTTCAAATATAATTATCTTATGATTTACCTTGTAGCAAACATACGATGTCCCAAACACCAGGGAGATGTACAAGTACTGGATGGGTGAGGTTCGTTTATGATGGAATGGTTTCAAGAACAAGCTATCACCAAGGTACATTTGAGGGGCCCAGAGGGGTGAGGATCCATAACAACATTATTCGTATTTGTCTCCAGAGGACTAGAGGTTGTTTGCGGCATCACAGGAATATCCTTAGTTTTTGGTAAGATTTCTGTCATCATGATATAGAGCTTTTAATTTTCATATACTTGATATCGTTGATTTATTTTTGTTGTCTTTCATTCATAAAAATTAAGTTCAACAAATGCACAGAGGCAAGCAGAAAATAAATATCAACATTACATGTCTCGTAGTGGATATTGAAAGCTTGAGCGGCAAATGATGCAAGAAGAGTTAGAGAAAATGAAGGAAGCAGCGGAATCTGATCCTAGCATTGTTATCCAAGACCTCCTCCACATCACAAAAAATGGAAAGCAGGGAGGATTAAGGGTGGGAAGTACATAAATCCGGTTGTTGCTGAGGTTGCTGTGAGGATTGTAAGTAGTTATACCATAAGTACCTAATTTTTTGCATATCGAGAGTGGTTTCGATACATTTATGATAAACTGTATGCTACAGGATGAACTTGAAAATCATAGTAGCCAAGGTTTGTTCAATCCAAGTAGACGGATGGACATCTTGTCAACTACTATTGGGAAGATAGATGACATTGGTGGTGTTCGAGGAGAGACAAGGGGAGTTAGTGCCGTGAGGTATTTTGGACGAGACTCACGTTATTCGTCACAAGCTGGACTTAGTAGAGACCTTGTGGCCAAGATTCTAGAGGACCTCAAATGAGAGCTCGAGGCAAACCTTCACGACAAGCTTCGACAAGAGCTGTTGCCAGAGCTTTAACTTGAAATGGCAAAGATGTTCGAAGCGTAAAGGACAAGGGACAAGCATATAACTCAGGAATCCCCGACCTTCAATAGCATCAAAAGAAGCTACAACCCTCTGGAGGAATCGCTTGGTGACCCTTTTCCCACTCCAGCGTTGGGAGACCCTTCCATCCTCTATTTGGATTATCCACTGTTGCGTGTTGTTGCTGATGTTCTCGTTCACACATGTGTTACCACCCACTATCATCAGCAAATTCCGTAGGATTTTCATAGGGTGAATGTGACGAGTGTTAGAAAGGGGGAATAAGGTACAACCATCCCTGTTCCTGATTTAGAGGTTGGCACGTTAGGTCAGGCGATAGGATCTTTCATCTTTTGGCTTCACAATCTTATTGGTTCAGAGGCAACACCTCCAATGGTAAGCATTACCTTACTATTACTGAAAATGTGTTGTCATCCTAATAACAATTTGTTTTTTGATGTTCTAAAAGGATGACGAAGATGTGAGGAAATGGCGCACGACTGCAACAAATCTACAAGGGCATTAAACAGGTTGACTTGAAGATGCCTCAAGGGATTGTGGGCCTTATATTGGAGTATCCCTACACGATTGATAATATAGATCTCAAGCAGTTTATTAGGTTGGAAGATATAGATGGAGGATGTGTGAAATTTGCAATTCGGTAAGTTGTTTTTCAATTTTCCCATAGAATTCATTTAGTGTTTTTTTGATTTCATACATTCAATAATTCATTCCTTACTTTAATTCTATTATAGCATCTTCCACGACCTCTGCACAAACATGGAAAGACGTGATTGGTATGGATTCTTATGCCCTTCGAATACGATAGGGGATACCAATACTGTAGCGTATAGGACTCACTATGTGGGCTACGCAATAGGATTCTTATTCAATGGTTCGTATTTTCATTTTGTCAATTTAAGTTGTTTAATAAAAAATTGCCTTGTCATCTAACTTCGTTTTAATATGTACATGTTGTTATAGTTACCACTGGAGTTTGTGTGTTATATGTCCTCGCCGCAGCATAAAAGGCTAGACAAAGATACAAAATCTGTCTTCGACACGTAAGTTATTCTATTTGTATTTTATTGACTCTTAAAAAAATGAATAGTTCTAACTTCTGTTCATTTTGATTTTCATGATAGTGCTTGTCAAACATATAGAGTCCTAAGCGGGTCACGCGAGGGTAAAGTTGTTAAAAATCCAAAGTGGTTTTATCCGATAGTAAATAGTTTCGATTCTAATTGTTTCATTGATGGTCATTTTAGACATACCTTTATTGATTTTAACAACCAATTTGCTTTGATTTAAGTGCCCTCGACAATCTGACAACACTGAATGCGGATATTATGTTATACTTTATATGTATAACATAATTCAAAGTGGAATTACTAGTGATTTTGAAAAGGTAATCGCTTTTTCATTCTCAAATGATAATATTTTTGATGTTCTAATTGAAATGCTAACTAATTCATTTGCTTGATTCATTTCATCAAAGCTTATTTTCTAATTTTCAGATTTTTGATAATGGAGATGCCTACCAACGTGAAGACCTTAATTTGATTAGAGACCTTTTGGTTGGACATCTTCTTCAACATATAGATCAATAAACTTTTTATTTATATCAGTTTGTAGTTGTGTGATGACATCGTTTTGACACTTTCTGGTTGTTATTGTACATATATATAGTAGTAGGTTGTTTGAGTTGTTATTGTATGTATATATAGTAAAGATTGTAGTGCTAGATATCCTTACCGTTTTGTAAAGGACATTATGGTTTATGAATCCATTTTCTGTTCTATTTCTGCAGTTTGATTTCACTGGGTAATTCAGAATGTAAATAATCATTTTCAAAAAAAAATCAAACATTTTAAAGCCCAAATTAAGAATTGGGACGTCTAAAGTCCCCCGTGGAGTCTATTAACGTCCCATTCTTAATTTGTAATGTCTAAAGTCTCACTTTAGACGTCTCATTTTTTTAGAACGTCTTTTCTTAAAACATACTACGCCCCCCACATAGACGTCACCCAGTTTTTAGACGTTAAAAGTGCCAAATCAGGGATGTTAAAACCCCTTTTTGTAGTAGTGCAAGAGCAATCCATCGTAGACAAATAACCAATCTTCTAAGTCTTCTACTTATGTATCAATACAGAATCATCATCAATAGATCCAAATACATGATAAAAGCTAATGAAAAACTAATAAACTCCCATTTGTAGCACATTGAAGCTCCAACCACATTCTTCACCACCAAAACTCAAGAGATTTACCTATTCATTAGCTTAATAGTGATCAAAATGCTTCTTCAAAAATCAAACAATCCATCTGTTAGATCTCATGTTTTGATGATAACAAAAGAATGGTTTGAAAAGGAAATGTTTAATAATCAAGCTTGAACTAAGTAATGACAGGAATAAGCTTTACTTGAGGTAAGCATGGAAGTAGTGAAGATTGGCCAAGAAAAAATGCTGAGGAACTTGATCAGAAGTGATACTTCTAAAGCATTACTCGAGGCGCTACTCGAGTAATGAGCCAAAACTTGAAGTAACCAAGGAAAACTTCCAGTAACCTGCCACTATTACTCGAGGCGTTACTCGAGTAACCAGGTAAAATTTTAAGGTTGCTCTCGGTCTGCTAATGTTACTCGAGGAGGTACTCGAGTAACCACGTGAAAACTTCCAGTTGCCTTCAAGTTTTCCTAATGGTACTCTAGGAGCTACTCGAGTACTTGTGTTTTCTAAAATGTGGACCTCTCGGCAGTTTGTACCACTGCAACATTTACTCGAGTAAGTACTCGAGTAACCATGGGGAAAACTTCCAGTTGCCATCACGTTTAAAAAGATACTCGAGGAGTTCCTCGATTAACCCTGTTTCTGAAAAATGATGCTCTCGGCACTTTGTACCACTGCAACATTTTACTCGAGTAGCTACTCGAGTAACGCACTAAAGTAAGTGAAAAACTTGAAGGTGGTATCCGAGTAACTTAAGATATTTTTAAATGATTTCCTCAAGTCCTTACTCTGATATGCAAGTATTTAATAATCTTTTTTAAGTGGATTCCTCGAGTAGGTACCCAAGTAACGCATGCAAAAATGAATGCATTACTCGAGTCCGTACCCAAGTAATGAGGTAAGTGCTCTCGGCATCTGAATCCTGCAACATTACTGGAGTAAAGCATCGAGTAACCAAAAGATTTTATAAAGGTTTACTCGAGTTGGTACCCGAGTAACTCATAAAGTTGTGAGTGCATTACTCGAGTAGCTACCCGAGTAAATAACTGTTCACAAAGGTCTGAAATTTAGTTTACTCCATGCACTACCCGAGTAATCTTGTATTTATTGATTGACTTCCAGCCTCACAAAGATTTCTCGATGATACTCGAGTAGGTACTCGAGTAAACTTCAAGGGATACTCGAGGAGCTACTCGAGTAAGCATACCCAGAATTTTAGAATTCATTCAAACGTTCATTAATTTGTTTCCTATATGATTAATGTTTCATGGTATTAGTATTCTTAGTCTATTTACAGGGAAACAATGAAGTAATCTTATCAAGTGAGAGAAGTCAAATGAAATGTTCAAATGCCAACCACCGCCAACGGATATTTTTCAAAATACTGAAAAAGTCAATAGTGGCTGCGCACTCTCCAACGGACGAAAGAAAATGTTCCAACGGTCTTCACCAGCATATCTATATATATGAGAACATCCAAACAGAGAAAAAAAACAAGCACACACACAAACGTATTATCAAGTTTATTGCTTTGTTTTCACGTTGAAATTATATTTCTATGCTTCAGTGATTCTCATTCACTCTGTAAGAGAGATATTTCATTCAAACTCAATATTTGTTATTGAGGTAACTTAAGGTTGTGGAACCTTGAGTTGGGATTGAATTACAACTTGTAAGGGGGAGCGAGTGTCCAGGTATAGGAACTTGCTTGTACTGAGGTACCAAGAACCCACTGAATCTTGGAAGTTATAGTAAAACTCTCAGAGAAGATCTGAGGACTGGACGTAGGTCAAAGTGGTTGTGACCGAACCAGTATAACTCCCGGTGCACACTTCGGTGATATTTCTCCTTACTCATTACTGTTTTAATTCCTCTGATAAAGTTTTATATTTCTGACGAAATTTTAGTATCACCCAATTCACCCCCCTCTTGGGTCAAACGCTTGTTCTAACACCATCGAATAAGAGTTGAAAAGGCTATGGAACTGAGATTAAAAAAGCTCGCTGGAATATGGGAAAGCTTGCCAAAAATCACAATAATCCTGTCAGAAAATGCAAAACCTAGTCGAAAATTGCAAAGACTCAATGAAAATATGGAATTAGAGCTCTAGAGAGACAAGTTGAAGATTAAGGTGGTGGTGAGGATGAACAGAGATGACGAAGGTGACAATATAAGCTCTAGTCAAAGCATTCTGGTCTGGTGGTGGTCGGAAATGGTCTCTCCTTCAACACCACCATTGTCGATCCTCTCTATCTCTCTCTCTCTTCCTCTTCCAAAACTCAAGCTCTGGTATGGACAGAAGTTCTGATGGCGCTGAAACTCTCTTTGAAATCGGGTTTGGTTCTGTCTTTAATATTGCCGAGCTCTATCGATTCTGAGCTTTGACGGTGGTGTTTGGAGAAGGTGAAGATCATCGAAGCTCACAACACTTAAGCTTGTCCCCTAAACTCCCTCTGGTTCAAACTCTCTTGTCTGTACAAACTTCCCTGGCGCCACTTTGTTAAGGTCGATTCCCTTTTCCACTCACAGCACTTTCTCCACCTTTACTTTGGTCTTAGTCTCCGTCACCAAGAAGAAGAAGACCTTCTGACCTAAATGAACCTAGTCAAAACTCAAGTTTTGACTAAGGATCTATCTGCAAACTTTAAAAGTTTATGGAGGGACTATACTGAAATCTTTTGAAACCTTTGTAAGATGAACTATAATTTTTAAAACTTTTGGGTCATTTTCTGTAATTTTCCCTTACCCCTTTTCTTCATTGTTTTTCAATTTCCATAAATTCTAGGGGACCTGTTTTGTAATTTTCCCCAGTTCTCTAAATATTAATTCTGATCCTCAAAAATCTCAAATTTTCTTTTACCTCTGTGCTGCCCTCTACTGCCCCTACTACTACCCCTCTACTACTGTTCCTCTGTAGAATAGGTCTAGGTGGATGCTTGGCTTCCTTCCCCTTGCCCTTATCTCTCTCGGAAGTCATAATAACTGGCTGCAGTTATTATTAAATAATTAAAAAAATTGTCAATATTTATAACAAAATTAAATAATTAGGGAAAATCGAAATAAATGTGGAGTGAATGCTTGAGCAGAACCTCAAATCCGAAGCAAACCCTTTCAGAGGGCACGTAAGATATGAATTTTCCAAAAATGGTAAAATGTGGAGTGACAACGCATTTATAGCATTGATATTTGTAGTAGTTTTATGAAACCACTACAAATGTACAGACCCTCTACATTCTATAACGATTATACATCAGAACTGCTACAAATATGTGGCTCTTTGCATTTTATAGTGGTTCTTGTCATATAAACTGATACAAAGCAAGGCGCCACATTTGTGATGGTTCATATAATGAAACCACTACAATTTTAGTGCCAGCTTGGCACCAAGCTAGCACCACATTTTGTAGCTGTTTGTTTATGAAAGCTAATACAATTGTCATTTACTAACCAGCACGCCACGTGACGCGAATCATACTATTGCAAATTTGTAGCAACTTCAGGATAAACTGCTACAAATTCTGATATTATGGTAGTTTCATTCAAACGCTACGAATTGACAGGTTTTTTGTAGTAGTTAATGACATTCTTTTTTTCTCTTTTTTAATTTTTTCCTTTCAATTTTGATTTACGTTTTCTCCTTATACTTCATGTGACCTATGAAGTATTAACTTTCTATCTTCTTTTATTTTTCTCTTCTCCTTAATTTAAGAGATAAGAATGAGAAAGACTAGGGTTAGGAGAGTACTATAGTGCATGGCACTCTTTTCTCTCTCTCCTTAATTTCGTCTTTACCTCCTTTGTTTTCCATAACACACATTAGGTCAAGACAGCAGCAAGAAGGGCCACCGACATCAAGCATGAACACTAGCAAAGTTTGATCAAGAAGACTGATGATCGAGAAGATTGATGATAGACGCAGACCAATTCGATGCTGAAGAATTTAGGGGTTTAAGGATTTAGAAAGATGAAGTTTTGGTCTAATGTGAAGGGCGACGACAACGTAGATTAGTTATGCCATTATGAGAAAGCTCTTCTTCTTCTATCTATTCATTTTTTCTGGAAATATCTTCCTTCGACTTGTTATTTTTCCAGTCGAATTTTAAGGGTGGAGTTCAAAAAAAATTGTTAACTCGCCCTACTCAACGAGTCAACTGAGTTAGGCTTGAGTCACCCTGAGTCACTGTGGGCTAGTATTCCGCTGAGTTGGGGGCTCAGCTGGATAGGCCAATTGACCGGTTTGTCGAGTTCTAAGTTAACTCAGTCGGTCTGGTTTGAATTTCACAACCATGTAAAAATCTGCCCAACAGGATTTGAGAAATAACAAAACAGTCCCTTTAGTGATGCTATGGTTTTTATACTTAAAAATCTAATTTCCAGGGCTCCAACCCTAAAATCCATAGAGCATCCACTTACTGACATAAAACCCAATATAAAAGCCATGAATAGGGACAATAATCAGCCTTGAATGTAAGGCCCCACCTTACATACCACTTATCATTGATATTAATTAGAGTACTTGAGTGCAGTTTAGTGGGCAACACAGGAATAACGGAAATATACTTATATATCATTACATTAGGCTTGATTACATTATAGGTTTTCCCTACCAGGGTTCGTACATAATACTTATGAACCTTGAAATAATAAAAGATCTTCAAATAACCAACGTCTTCACTCAATCTTGACCGGTGCCTTCAATTGTCGGTGAATACCATTTTGCCCTTGGAGCCGACTACTACCATTGCAAACTTTATTCATTTATGGAAAGGGTGAGATTCAAGAGAATCTCAGTAGTAATATACAATTGATCATAGAAAATGTAATAATAAATATACCAAGCACCACATACAGCAATATTATACTAACACATAATTCAGTTCAATCAGAAACGTTCATAGCCAACCACTGTTGCAACCCCTACTCGTTCCGTACCTCAGCTGAGTTCGAGACCACTAACTAGGTATATCAGTGTACCTGAAGGCACTCAATTTAGTATACCTATAGGCACTCAGTTTGATGTACCTGTAGGCACTTAGTTCAATGTATCATATATATTACGGAAGATGGCATACACAAAGCATATAAACATTGACATGATGTATGAAAGATAGAGTTACTACCTGAAATAGCCTTTTCCTGCCTAAATGTCTAACTGTCTTGATCCAGCTCGACCACAGCTGTACGGTCCTAAAATTTCAAGTTTACAAGAATTAGGTTAATACCCATTCATGTACTACTCTAAACTCTTTTAAATTCATTTTGTTGGTTATCTTAGCTTAAAACTATAAAATAACCAAAATACCCTTAGGGACCCAGTCTAAGCCCTTTGTACCCGGTCCAATTGTACTTTTTCAAAAACTATGACCTAGGCTATTCCTACATAATTTCACCCAAGGAATCCATTTTTGACCTCGGAATTACCAAATTCACTGCCAAAAGATGAAAATGCCCTTGGCAGCCCCTAACATAGGGTTTTAGGGGTAATTTAGTCATTTCACATTCCAAGGCTTTTCACACTTCATAATCAACATGAACCCTACGTAATTTTCCCTTCTAAACACAATGGAATAATCAAAACCACCAAAATCCAGTCCAAACACCACCAAAACAAGTCTAGACAAAAGTTAGAGAAAATTAAGGAAAATGTAGTTTCTTGATTCCAATCAACTTAACACCTTCTTTTCACCCTAAATCACTTGTTTAACCACTTAATTACACGTCCCACATGATTAATCCAAATTTAGGCAGCACCTCCCCTTAGGGTTTGTTCTTTCCAAATTTCAAAAACCAACCAAAACAAGCCACCAAACAATCAAACCATCAACAAGTATAAATCAACAAGAGAGACAAGCACTACTACAAAAAACGTTTTTAACGTCTGAAAAAAACGGAACGTCTATGTGAGCGATGGGGTTAAAAATGGCAATAACGTCTGTAGATAAAAGGACGTATAAGGTTTAGACCTTAGACGTCCCCATTTTAAAAAGGGACATCTAAAGTGCTGCACTGACACTTTAGACGTCCCCATTTTAAAATGGGGATGTCTAAAGTGCTTTTTTTTTAAAAAAAAAAATCGTTTATATTACAGATCTGGACTAAACAGTATTTAAAACTAGAAATCAAAGATCATCATCAATAAAATTACTGTTCTAGTATCTGAGATCCAAATCCAAAATCCACACAATAATAACTCCAAAGCTGAAATCTCATAGGCAGAAGATGATAACAATAAGAGGAATTAGTTGCAAAAAAAATTATCTCCTTCTATCATTGAAATTCATTTTCTCATAATAATGAATAGAGAAGAGCAATTGGGAGAGATGAACCTCATTTTCTCAGCGGGAATGTGGCCATGAAGCATGTTTCAGAGTCTTGATCTACAAATCATAACAACATGAGTTAGAAGATAAAATAGAAGGGAAACCCAAAGATAAAAGAGAAAGAGGATAAAATAATAAAAAAATGGTAAGAAAGAATAATAGATCTGGAGGTGAAAAAAAGAGAGAAAGGAAGAAGCAAGAGTAAAAAAGAACATATAAAGAAGAAGAAGCAAGAGTTAAAAGGCGTGGTGGTAGTAACTCTTCTTGTGTTTGCGGTGATGGGAAGAGAAAGATGAGTGTAAAAGTAGTATAAAACTGACAAATAAAGACTGTCAGTAAAAATTTGAATTATTTTTGGCATCCCTAATTTAATTTAGGGACGCCTAAAGTTGTGCATTTTTTTTTACTTTAGACGTCCCCAATTCAAATAGGGACGTCTAAAATCACACTTTAGACGTACCTATTTGAATTGGGGATGTCTAAAGTAAATTTTTTGTTTTTTTTTACTTTAGACGTCCCCAATGCAAATAGGGACGTCTAAAGTCTGTAAAGTCGCACTTTAGACGTCCCTATTTAAATTGGGGACGTTTAAAGCTATTCAGTTCTAATCCATAATTACAAAAATGCCACCGTCTTTGTTTTTTTACTTCCCTTTTTTAAAAAGGGATGTCTTTTAGGGACGTAAAATCTATGTTCTGTAGTAGTGAAGGTTCTTGAGATTACCTTTGATTTCTCTTCTCTCTCTCTCACTAAAATCTTCCTCTCTCTCCTCCTTGCTGCTCTTGATTTTGCTTGTCAAACATGTGTTCACTACTACAGAATTAAGATATAACCACTCCCAAGGACATCCCAAATTTAAAATTAGGTGGTTAAAAAGGCAAGCGGTGGCAATTTTGTAATTATATGTATGTAGGGAAACCTTTAGGCGTCCCAAATTTGAATTTAGGACGCCTAAAGTTCTTCCAGGCACGAAATATAAATTTTGTAAATTTTTTTAGCGCTAGGAACTAGGTTTAGACGTCTCAAAATTATTTTGGGACGTCTAAACCCAGACTTTAGGCATCCCAAATCCATTTGGGACGCCTAAAGGTGTCCCTGTGCATGTCAGACAAGTGTCTGACATGCGTCTTCTCCATCTTCACTCCCATTCCCTCCTTTTTTGACCAAAGTGCTTTACTCTTCTTCCTCCCTCCTTGCTTGTCCGTCGACTACACACTCTTTCTTTCTTCAACTCCTCCCTTTTGTAACTTCACCTCCTCCACCTGAAATCCATTGAAGGAAGCACGTACTAGGCCACCCTTTTGCAACTTCACCTCCTCCACAGTGTAGGTTTTTTCTCTCATCCACCTCCTTCCTTCTATTGTCGTCCACACCTCCACACCACCGTGGTTCTTTGCTTTCTCCACCCTCTGGTGTACCTCCCCACCGTGCATACACCTCTGATCTCCAACGTCTTCTCACTACCTCTCCAGCATACATAGCAGTTAGCGCCCCCTTCATCAAGTTAGTTTATTTTCTTCTTCTTTTTTGTTGTAACAGAATGGTTTATTTTCTTTTTGAAATATAAATTTACTTGAATAAATTAAAGTAAAACTTGCAATGTGAAAAGCCTAGGAAATAGGAAATATCACGTTAATTGTGCTTATATATTGCTTATATTGAGATGGTTAAGATTGGTGTGCTTATATATTGCTTAAATTGTACTAGGAAACTCCACTGCAATACTTTTTACTTTTTTTTAATGATGCTTCTACTAATTTAAATTTTCAAGTCTTTCTCATTCACAAAAGTTAACATGATATTTTTCTTGGTGTATTACAAACGGAACATTTTTAGATAAATCAATAATGTGCCTTTTTATAAACTTTATAATAGTGTGATATATTAATGATTATTGTCTCATGACTTAACATGACCTAAATAGAATGAGTAGGGGTTATTTTAATTTTAATCAAATCACCCTTTTTTTTGAGGATTTTATAACAAAAATGCAACTACATATATGTATATGTTCTATCTTCATGTCTTCGTTTGTCATCTTTGGGAAAAAAATTATTCTGTTTTATATAGAAAATTATTATATGGACTCATGTTTTGCATATAACTTAAAATAAGCTATTATTCATGGTTTTATTTTTTTTTTTCATACACAGCCATTCCATGTAATTTAAAGGCAATGTATATATATTATTATAAATAAATGGAGCTTTTGAATGATTTTGATGAAATTAACAACAATTAAACAGATTGGAAAGATTATCAATGTAGTTTCCTTAATATAATAATATAGTAAGTAGTATGATTATTATTTTGTGTAGTGGAGAGATAGGGTTGCTTGAAATTTTGGGATGTCTTACTTTTAAGGGGAAATGCTGTCAAAATTTTTGTTGAAAAATGTGAAAAAAGGCAATCCCATCATATGTCGTTGACAATTGTACTAAACGTGTGAATGTTATTGGGAATGGCTTAGGTGGTAACAAAATGGATCATAGTTGGATGAATGCTTTGAGAACTAGTGAAGAATATGAGAAAGGGGTGGAAGAATTTATTGAATTCGCTAAAAAGAATGCTCCTGCAAAAAATGGGAAGTATTTTTGTCCTTGTGTCAATTGTTTGAATGAGAGTCGATGGGATGTTGATGTCATAAAGGATCACCTACTTTGTGTTGGAATAAATCTACGATACATAAGGTGGATATGGCATGGTGAGGAAGTAACGGATTGTCCGTCGCATAAGAAGGAAGATGTGGATATCATAGATGAAGATAGAATGGAGAAAATGATTCACGATGTTGAGGTAGAATCCTTTGCACAGTCGTATGAGTATGACAGCCTGCGGAGTGATGCAGAGACACCATTGTACCATGGGAGTAAGTACATGTGGCTGACGGGAACATTACATTTGGTTAACTTAAAGGCAACTTATGGGTGGACCGATAGTAGTTTCGTATTGCTACTTGAACTATTGTGTGATATATTTTCAGAGGATAATGTACTTCTAAATCATATGTATGAGGCCAAGAAAATCCTGTCTACGATGGGTATGGAGTATAAAAAGATACATGCTTGCCCTAATGACTGCGCACTGTACTAAAATGAGTATGGAGGTCATAGTGAGTGTCCTAAGTGTAAAATTGCATGATACAAAGTGAAAAAAGATGGTGGTTGTGGCGATGTGACAAGTAAAAGGCAACCTTTAAAGGTTATGTGGTATCTTCCAATAATACCATATTTTAAACTTTTGTAAAGCGAAGAAGTTGAGATGACACTCTGATGAGAGAATATCTGATGGGAAATATCTTCGACACCCAACTGACTCTCCACAACGGCAAAAAATGGATGAAATGTTCCCTCAATTTGGCAGCGAGCCGAGAAACCTTCGGCTTGGGCTTTGTACAGACGGAATCAATCCGTATGAAACTCTTACTAGCACACATAGGCGTGGCCGGTTCTCCTTGTAATATACAACTTGCCTCCCTGGCTATGTATGAAACGTAAGTATATGATTCTATCTATGATTATTTCTGGACCAAAACAGCCAGGGAACGATATTGATGTCTATTTGGCTCCTTTGATTGAGGACTTGAAGAAGTTATGGGAGGAAGGCGTAGATGTGTTTGATGCTTATAAGAAGGAGTTTTTCAAGCTACGTACAATGATTTTCACAACAATAAACGACTTCTCTACGTACGGAAACTTGTCAGGGTATAGAGTGAAGGGTCATAAAGCATGCCTAATATGTGAAGCAGACACACACTTCCAACAACTAAAGCATGGAAGAAAAACTGTCTACCTTGGCCACAGGAGGTTTCTTCATCGGTTCCACCCGTATCATATGCTAAGAAAGCGTTTTAATGGCTTAGAGCATGGAATGACTCCAAATTCATTAACCGGAGAGGAAGTTTACAGTCGAGTGGAACGTATCAATGTCACTTTTGGTAAGAATCAGAGGATTATGGATGAGAAAAACATATGGAAGAAGAAATCAATTTTCTTTGATCTTCCATATTGGCGTTCGCTTGACGTGAGACACAGTATTGATGTGATGTATGTGGAGAAGAATGTTTGTGATAGCCTTATCAGTATGCTTTTACACATACCAGGGAAGACTAAGGATGAGATTAGTGCGAGATTAGACCTTGTTGATATGGGAATAAGAGAAAGGTTACATCCACAACTAAGAGATAATGGTAGGAGGGCATACATGGAACCAGCAGCGCATACACTATTAAAAGCAGAGAAAAGAAGTTTGTGTGGGTGTTTGCATGAAATTAAGGTGCTGCAAGGGTATTCCTCGAATGTGAGAAGATATGTCTCAATGGACAATTTGAAGTTAGTAGGAATGAAGTCCCATGATTATCATGTGTTGATGCAGAAACTATTATCGGTAGCTATTAGAGGCATAATGAAAGATGAAGTACGAACCACTGTAACAAGATTGTGCGTTTTCTTCAATGCTATCTGTAACAAAGTCATTGACACTGAAAAGTTAGATGAACTGGAAAATGAGGGTTACATTATTTTGTCACAA
Organism: Inga laurina; assembly: GCA_963855925.1. Classification (NCBI taxonomy): domain Eukaryota; kingdom Viridiplantae; phylum Streptophyta; class Magnoliopsida; order Fabales; family Fabaceae; genus Inga; species Inga laurina. Next base: position 40,913,792 of record OY979706.1, on the reverse strand, counting down.
CTAGAGATGCATTTTCCTCATTTATTTTTTGATATAATGGTGCATTTGGTAGTTTATTTGGTAAGGGAGGTAAGGCTCTGCGGTCCAGTTTATCTGAGGTGGATGTACCCTTTCGAGCAATACATGAAGATCTTAAAAGGGTATTCTAAAAATCCTTATCGACCAGAAGCCTCAATAGTAGAAAGATATGTAGTTGAGGAGGCTATGGAGTTTTGTAAAGATTATATGTCAGGGAAGAATGAACAATCTTAGCATGAAGAAGGGAGAAGTAAGGGAACACGAGGACTGAAAGTAAAAAATGTTCCTCGTGAAGAGGTGTTGCAAGCCCACTTGTATATCCTGAATAATATGGAAGAAGTTCAACCTTACATAGATGAACACAGAAAGACTTTGAAGAACAAGAATCCAAGGAAAAATGACATGTAGATTGCTATGGAGCAAAACAAGACATTCATGAAGTGGTTTGAGGAAAAGGTTTTGCATGAGACCGGTGTGTCTGAGACAATCGAGTGGCTAGGTTGGGGGCCTTCATTTCAGGTCATTACTTGGACCGGTTATGATATAAATGGCTATTCTTTCTATACGAAAGAGCAAGATGACAGAAGTACCATGCAAAATAGTGGGGTCATGGTAGAAGCTGAAGCTATGCAGTTTTCCAGTTAGAGAGACAAAAACCCCATATTAGCGTCTATGACCTATTATGGAGTTATAGAAGAAATATGGGAGATGACATACAACAAGTTCAAAGTTGCTTTATTCAAATGTAAGTGGGTTAGCAATAATGCTATGGTAATAGATAAATATTTTGGATTTGTCTTATTCAATCTTCGAAGAGTTGGCTATAGAGATGAGCCCTTCATTTTAGCAAGCCAGGCGAAACAAATGTTTTATGTCACCGATCCTGCGAGCAAAAACATGTCCATTATCCTTAAAAGTAAAAAAAAAGTATGGTGATCCGATCTTCAACCTTGATGACACACCACCTTTCACAACAACTCTACCTCGAACAAATGAAGTAGAATTGGTAGATGATGATGAATATGCTATAAGAAATGACCATGGTGAAGGACTATGGGAAACAATAAGAGTAAGACCTTAATTTATAAACGAGAACTGTGCTTTTTCTGTTTCACTTCCCGCTTAGTTTATTTCATTTTTATAGCAATTTATTTACATTTCTGACTATGCTTTTTGTATTAATAGAAATATAGACAACTCTAGTGATGACAAAGGTGTAGAGATGATGAAAGCCCTAGCAATGACAAAAGGCCTAGAGATGAACCGGGTTGCAAGAAGGAGGGTTAGAGGCTGTACAAAGATGGGAGCATTAGTTGCACGTCATGAACATCAACAGGAGAGGCTGCATATAGACTTCGATGACAATCTGAATCCAGTTGGTCTTGAGGAAGACCACTTCATTAGCTACGTAGGGTTTTTGAGTCGAAGCAAAGTGCGCATTACCTACGATAATTGGAGATTGGTTCCCCTAAAAACGAAAGACATGATTTGGCAGCAACTTTTGGTATAGAAGTTTTGATGCATCTATGGTAATTGCAGCTTTATTCTTATTGTTTCAAATATAATAATCTTATGTTTTACCTTGCAACAAACATACGATGTCCCAAACACCAGGGAGATGTATAGGCACTGGATGGATGAGGTTTGTGTACGATGGAAAGGTTTCAAGAACAAGCTAACAGCACGGTATATTCGAGGGGCCCTTAGGGGTCAGGATCCATGTACACATTATTCGTATTTGTCTCCAGAGGACTGGAGGTTGTTTGAGGCATCACAAGCAGATCTTGAGTTTTTGGTTAGATTTCTGTCATCATGATATAGAGCTTTTAATTTTCATATACTTGATATTGTTGATTTATTTTTTGTTGTATTTCATTCATAGAAATTAAGTGCAGCAAATGCACAGAGACAATTAAAAAATAAATATCAACATTACATGTCTTGTGGTGGATATCGGAAGCTTAAGCGACAAATGATGCAAGAAGAGTTAGAGAAAATAAAGGAAGTAGCATAATCTGATCCTAGCATTGTCATTCAGCCACCGGCACCTCCTTCACATCACAAAAAATGGAAAGCAGGGAGGATTAAGGCTGGGAAGTACATAAATCCGGCTGTTGCTGAGGTTGCTGCGAGGATTGTAAGTAGTTATACCATAAGTACCTAATTTTTTGCATATCGCGAGTGGTTTCGATATATTTACGATAAACTGTATGCTACAGGATGAACTGGAAGATCAAAGTAGCCAAGGTTCATTCAATCTAAGTAGACGAATGGATATCTTGTCAACGGCTATTGGGAAGGCAGATGACCTTGGTCGTGTTCGAGGAGAGACACGGAGAGTTAGTGCCGCGAGGTATTTTGGACAAGACTCATGTTATTCATCACAAGCTAGACCTAATAAGGACCTTGTGGCCAAGATTCGAGAGGACATCGAGTGAGAGCTCGAGGCCAACCTTCGCGACAAGCTCTGACAACAGTTGTTGCCAGAGCTTCAACTTGAAATGACAAAGATGTTTGAAGTGCAAAGGTCAAGGGACGAGCATAGAACTCAGGAATCCCCGGCCTTCAATAGCACCAAAGGAAGTTACAATACTCTGGAGGAACCACTTGGCAACCCTTCTCCCACTCCAGTGTCGGGAGACCCTTCCACCCTCTATTTGGATGATCTACTGTTACGTGTTGTTGCTGATGCTCTCGTTCACACACGTGCTACCACCCACTATCATCAGCAAATTCCGTAGGATTTTCGTAGGGTGAATGTGACGAGTGTTAGAAAGGAGGAAGAAGTAAAGCTGGGAATATGGGCTGGCCCGTGACAGGCTCGGGCCTAAACAGGCCAGCCCATTTAGGCCTGCTCCTAAAAACAGCTCCATATTGACGGCCCGGCCTGTTTAACTGAGGCCCATGGGCCGGCCCGCGGGCTTCAGGCCCGTTTAGCATTTCCCCCTCCTTTATGCCCCTAATAACTAAAATATCTAATCTAACACATAAATATCATCAAAACTTCTTTAAAACATAAATATCATCCATATTCAATAAGACATAAACACCAAAACCTAACAAACAAACTATAATTAACGTCCACATTCCACAATCCATAACCAGTCAAACACTCATACAAGTCCACAAACCACAGCCAATAGGCAATAGCCATAATCAAATAAGTCCATAAGAAGTCAAGAACAAGACCACAACCAAACAAGTTCATAGACCACAAACGGCACAACCAAATAAATTCACAGCCACAATCAAACAATATGAATAATATTATCATTTTCTTCTCCATATCACTATCAACGAGATTTGATTGTGCTTCACTAGAAGCAAGCTCCTCCTCAGCTTCAGGAGCAAAAATATCCAGCCTCTTCATTTCTTCTCCACTATCATATGCATTATCACCTCCATTATCTGCAACAAATAATAAATCACCATTATATGTAATTTGATAATATAAATGAAATAACTATAACAAAATACATATAAATTACTAAATCACCATCATATCTGAATCCATGCAACCAGTTGTGAGTACAAATAAGAGCCTGAACATTAGCTGGAAGAATGGAACTCCTATACTTTGTTAAAACACGTGAACCAATACTGAAAGCTGATTCACTAGCCACTGTAGTGATTGGAATGCTAAGGATATCAACTGCCATCCTTGAAAGAATTGGGAATCGCTGTTGATTGTTCTTCCACGAATTCAAGACATCCAAATCTTTCCAATTATCGGGCTTCAGTATTGGTTCTTCTAAATATGTTTCCAATTCAGACTTATTCAAAGAAGAATGATCCATATTTGCATAGATATCTTGATAATCCTGCTCCATTATAAAACATCAAGTAAATAGAGTAACAAGAATGAGTTGTAATTATTAACAAACAAATTTAAAACTTACATCAAATGCATCATCAAAGGAAACTGTGGAAACATTAGAAGTGTAAGAAGAATGAGCTGCAATTGTTGATGATCTACTAATTGATGCACTTGCAATTCTAGAAGTTGGAAGAGATCTCTCAGAATACTCATCAAAAATGAAATCCAACTTACTCCTTACATTGGCAACCTTCTCATATGAAGTGATAGGATCAATCCTTTCATAGCAATATTTTATTATGTTGAGCTTCCATCATGGATCAAACACAATTGCAAGTGCAAGAAGGACATTATAACTATGCCAGTATTTGTCAAACTTCTCCTTCATTGGTATACACATCTCTCGAATCACAGGATCAAGGCTTGTCATATTTACTTCAAGCAACATCTGAATTTTTGAAATTTGCATAAAATAAGAATTTGAAGTCGGATAAGATGACCCAGAAATCAGCCTTGTAATCTTTTCAAATGGCCTCAAGAAATTGCACATTGCCTCTGCTCTAGACCACTCATCATGTGCTAGACTAAACTTGTAGTTTTTATCATCTAAAGACAACTTTGCAAAAGCACAACGATATTGAAGTCCACTCTCAAGCATTGCATAGGTAGAGTTCCATCTAGTGGGCACATCTAATCGCAATCCCATTGAAGTGTCAATGCCACCAACTTCCTTAATACATTGTTTGAAAATCATCATCCTAGCCTCAGATACCTTCACATATTTAATACTCTCTCTAATCTTATGCAAAGCAGGAGTTGCTACTTTTATACCTTCTTGTACTATTAGATTGAGAATGTGGGCACAACACCTCACATGAAAGAATTCCCCATTAGAAACCAAGCTGAATTTGTCTTGCACAAGTAGCCTCTCTTTTAGTAACTCCTGCATGTTATCATTTGCATATGCATTATCTAGAGTAATTGAGAACACTTTATCTTGAATTGCCCATTCTTTCAAGCAATCATACACTTTCTTAGATAACTCAAATCCAGAATGTGGTGGCACCATCTTACAAAAAGCAAGTATTTTACTATTTAGTGTCCACTTTTCATCAACAAAATGAGCTGTCAAACATATATATCCCTCAGAAGTCACAGCAGTCCAACAATCAGATGTCAAACATATTCTACCTATACTTTTCTTCAATTTATTTTTCAAGTTCTCCTTTTGTTGGCGGTAGAATCTCATAACATCGGCCACTATTGTTTTTCTAGTTAGGAGCCTCACATCAGGATTCAATGTTTGAAGTAGTTCTCTAACCCATCTATATTCAACAAATGAATAAGGAAGGTCATGCTCAATTATGGCCATAGTCATCATCTCCCTAACACGCTTGTGATCAATTTGCCTATTCCTAAGTTTGCCTTCTCTATCCAACATCATCATCCCAACAGAACGATGTTTTTCAAGAGCATTACAATTTTTCATATGGCGACTTAGATGTGAGGTGCCTTTATCCCCACCACTTGCATACAAAGAATTACAACCATTACACTTTGCCTTTATAATACCATTAACATCTACTCTAGTAAAATACTTCCAGACATCAGAGGTCAAAGTTCTAGGTTTCTTAGACTTTGATTCTTCACTTTCTTGGATGGAAGATGCATGTCCTTTAACACGTAAGCCTAATGATTCATCAGTCCTTTGAGCATTTTCTTGTTGTGAGGAAGACATTATCTATGGCTATGTTACCTATCATCAAATCAAAGACTATATTTAACAAAAAACCAAAACCAGAAACATAAAACAAATGAAATCAAAGACTCTATTTCAGTCAGTTCTGCATATATTTCAGTCAACCAAAAGTTCGTTCTGCATATATTCAACCAAAGACTCAATTTCAGTCAGTTCTGCATATATTTCAGTCAACCAAAAAGTTCATTCTGCATATATTCAACCAAAGACTCTATTTCAGTCATTTCAGTGCAATAAGCCAATGACAGTGGAAAGCTTCCAAAACAGAAATTATTCTTGTGAAGAAAATTAAAACATATTCGATATTGTGGACTGTGGTATTATCAAAATTAACAAATCAATCTCAAACATTCAAATAATCAAACAACATATTCACAATTTCACATTATCAAAAGCACATAAGAGATCCGATCACTAGAAAACTAGATTCATAGATAAATTAGTAGTAGTACCAAACAAGATATGAGTTCAGATTTGAGGTTTGAGGAGTTGTCAACCGATTAGAACAATGAACGAAGGAGTATCACCTAGTGAGGAGTGAGGTCCGTTTGATAATCGTGGACTCCAAGCGAGTTTGGGACTTGGGAGGTTGCTCGACTACTCTTCCCGTCGTCCGTTGTCCCTCATCTCCATCTCGGGGTCAAGGTCCGTCTGACCGTCTCGAGGAGGGAGCGAGAGGTTCACTTCCAGCGTCTCGGGCTCTCGGCGTCGACGGCGTCAACTACGCAAGGTGACAGGCGACAAGCGAAGGGCGATGGGGCGAGACAACGAGTTCTTAGATTCAGAGATGAGTGAAGGCGATTACCGATTAGGCAGAGACGCAGATCAGAAATTCAGAATCGGAGATTTAGAGATAAGTGAAGGCGATTACCGATTAGGCATGGTGAAGCAGTGAATCACAGCGCCTAGATGGAATTTGGACACTTGGAAATATTAGGGCTTAACTGCTCAAGAAACTAAGGAAGGTTCAGGGACTCGTGAATACTGAATCGCGATTTTCTTCCTTTTCCCAGTTAGCCACTTAGCTGAATGGAATATTGGAATTAAATTAATTAATGAATTATGGAAAATGGAAATATGGAATGAATAGGTAATAGCTACAGTGATTTCTTTAAAAAAAAAACTAAACGGGCTTAAACGGGCCGGCCCTACAGGGCTTTAGGGCCGGCTCGTTTAAGCCCACGGCCCTATAGTGCAGGCCCTTTTAGGCCCGCTTCCATTTTTGTGCCCTAAATTATAAGCCCGGACCTTGACGGGCTCGGGCCTAAACGGGCTCGGCCCGACGGGCTCGGCCCGAATTCCTGGCTCTAGGAAGAAGGTATAGCCATCCCTGTTCCTGATCCAGAGGTTCGCATGTTAGGTCAAGCGATAGGATCTTTCATCCTTTGGCCTCACAATCTTATTGGTTCAAACGCAACACCTCCAATGGTAGGAATTACCTTACTATTACTGAAAATCTGTTAGCATCCTAATAACAATTTATTTTTTGATGTTTTAAAAGGATGACGAAGATGCGAGGAAATGGCCTTACTTAGCACGGCTGCAACAGATCTACAAGGGCATTAAACATATTGACCTGAAGATGCCTCCAGGGATTATGGGCCTTACATTGGAGTATCCCTACACGATTGACAATACATATCTCAAGCAGTTTATTAGGTTGGAGGAGATAGATGCAGGCTAGGTGAAATTTGCAGTCCGATAAGTTTTTTTTTTTTCAATTTTCCCATAGAATTCATTTAGTGGTTTTTTGATTTCATACATTTAATAATTCATTCCTTATTTTAATTCTATTATAACACCTTCTATGGTCTCTGCACAAACATGGAAAGACGTGATTGATATGGATTCTTATGTCCTACGAATACGACAGGGGATACTTGTACTGTGGCGTATAGGACTCACTATGTCGGCTGATAAGTAAAATATTTGCATATTTATTCTCCCTTATATGATGATTTTATGGATGACATTTGAGCTCAATTTAATAAATTTGGGTGTAATTAATAAATAAATAATAATTTTGGCATAAAAGAGAATTTCTTGGAAAATACTAAATTAGACCCTCTTTCAGTTTTCAGGCAATATCTAGAGCTCTAGATGTCGGATCGGGACGTTCTTTATATGGATAAAAAGCTAAGAAATAGCTCTACAACTTTTATGTTGAGACCAAATTCCAGTTCCATCTCCAAGGATTTCGAATTTTGCTTGAAAGTTGAAAGCGGGAATTATCCATCATTCCACCAACCATTTCATCCACCTCTTCATCTTCCTTTTCACCTACTACTTCATCTACCACATTTCATCTACCACTTCATCTTTCTTTCCACCAACTACTTCATCTACCACATTCTATCTACTAATTCATCTACCACATTTCATCTACCACTTCATCTACCTTACTCCATTTTTCCCTATATATAGCCACCCTCTCCTTCACATTTAAGACACACCATTTCATATCCATTACTTTCCTCTCTTCTTTTCTTCTTGCATGCCTCCTCTATGGAAGGCTTAGGATAGTATTACTTTTTGTATGCCACCTACATGGAAGGTTTTACCTCCTAAAGGGACGGCTAGATTTTTACATTTTTCATGCATCTTTTGGTTGTATATGTATGTTTGAGAATTTAATATTCAAGTTTTATGCAGTATTTTTAAGGCTTTCATTCTAGCTTTATATAATTTATTTTGGTTTTGTTTTCAATTTTATCATGAGTTAAATTTTCATTTTCCTAGGGTGATGACGTAGCTTACTAATGACGGATTGAATCTTAACTTATTAAATCTAGTTTTAATTTCTCATTCATGATTGAGTTTTAATTATTGTTCTTAATGCTTTCATTTTGATTGGCCACCTTTTGAATGATCACAATATGCATGTTGAGACCGGAAGGAGATGCATGTGTGTAGATCCTATAATTAAAACCATGACTTTCATGTGAAATAGGAATATATTCATATGAGTTGTGTAGTCTTATTGAGTTCCATCAATCTTAATGCATAATTAATTGCTTAAATTCATATAGGAATATATTGGATTAGCAATTAATTATAGAATTGCTTGACCTTGGAAGAGGCTTGTAATTAAATTAGGGAAACTCGACTATCAATCATGTGGAATAAATTGGGCTAGAATAGATAAGTGATTCAATCCGGAATTTGTTAAGTGAAATCTAATCCCTAGGACTTTTTCTCATATTTGCTTTCATATCATCTGCACACATATTTAATTATTTTTCTTTTATTTGTACTCTCAATCACCAATTTATCGATCGACTAAATAGAATTAAAATTACCAATTTTGGTACTTAGTGATCAATCCTCGTGGGAACGATACTCTACTCACTTCTATATTACTTGATTACGACAGTGTACACTTGCACTATTTAATTGATCATTTACACTCGTAACATCGGCTACGCAATGAGAGAGACCAAACTTCGTTGTTATCTAGCACCCATTGTTCAACGGTTCGTATTTTCATTTTATCAATTTAAGAAGTTTAATAAATAATTGTCTTGTCATCTACCTTCATTTTAATGTGTACATGTTGTTAAAGTTACCACTGGAGTTTGTGTGTTATATGTCCTCGCCGCAACATAGTCTATTGGTTTGATCCCTTGAGTAAAAAGCCAGACAAAGATACAAAATCCATGTTCGACACGTAAGTTATTCTGTTTGTATTTCATTGACTCTTAAAAAAATGAATAGTTCTAATTTCTGTTCATTTTGATTTTCATGATAGTGTATGTCAAACATATAGAGTCCTAGACGGGTCACGCGAGGGTACAGTTGTTAAAAAGCCAAAGTGGTTTTATCCGATAGTAAGTAGTTTCAATCCTAATTGTTTTATTGACGGTCCTTTTAGACATACCTTTATTGATTTTAACAACCAATTGCATGTCTTTGATTTAAAGTGCCCCCGGCAACCTGGCAACACTGAATGCGGATATTATGTTATACTTTATATGTATAACATCACTTAAAGTGAATTACTAGCGATTTTGAAAAGGTAATTGCTTCTTCATTCTCAAATGATAATATTTTTGGTGTTCTAATCGAAATGCTAATTAATTCATTTGCTTGAGATTCATTTCATCAAAGCTTACTTTCTAATTTTCAGATTTTTGATAATGAAGATGCCTTCCTACGTGAAGACCTTGATTTGATCAGAGATCTTTTGGCTGGACATCTTCTTCAACATATAGAGCAGTAAACTTTTTATTTATATCAGTTTGTAGTTGTGTGATGATAGCGTTTTGACACTTTCTGGTTGTTATTGTCGATATATATAGTAGTAGGTTGTATGAGTTGTTATTGTATGTATATATAGTAAAGATTGTAGTGCTGGATGTCCTTATCATTTTGTAACGGACATTGTGATTTATGAATCCATCTTCTATTCTGTTTTTGCAGTTTGAATTCGCTGGATAATACAGAAAGTAAATGATGGTATAAAAAAAACCTAACCTTTAGACGTCCCAAATGACAATTTGGGACATCTAAAGTCTCATTTTAGACATCTCATTTTTTGGGGACGTCTTTTCTTACAACATACTACGCCCCCAACATATACGTCTCCCCGTTTTTGGACATTAAAGGTGCCAAATTTGGGACGTTATAACCCCTTTTTGTAGTAGTGGTTTCAAGAAGGATGTGAAGATTAGAAAGAGTCCCCATGAGTTAGAAGGCAAGAACAAGTGAATTTACTTGCAACTTACCTTGATTTTTTGCTACTTGATCTTCCTCCTCTTCTCTTGCACTTGGTATTTCTTGGAGCGCTCTCTCTCTCTCTCTCTCTCTCTCTCTCTCTCTCTCTATTTGTTTGGTGTAGGGTGTGAAAATGAAGAGGAAAGATGAAGATGATGGCCTTAAAATATCCTACACCTACTTAAAAAAAATAATTGTTTAATGGTTTGTGACACATATGTTATTAGTTTGTCTTATCCTCTCCTAATTGTGTCATAAATCCTTCCTTTGATTTGAACCAATTCCTTCATCTCTTTAAGGCCCAAAATGATGTCACTTATGGATCTTTCATAACCCAATTTGGTTTCCTTCAATTAATACATCTAATTACACAAATATATTATTTTATGGAAATTCCACCTTTTTGACTTTTCAGAGTTCAATTACTTGGTCACAATTGCTTCAACCTTTTGCATATTTATTACAATCATTCATTTCCCCTTTTTGCTTCCCCATTTAGATGTCCCACATCATGAAGGAAGGGAAAAATATGGGCTTTGGATTAAATCTAGCAAAATGACTATTTTGCCATTATCACACCTTAGCTAAAAGTTGGCAGAATTTTCACCCAAATTTGAAAATTTATATATTTTTTTGTAGAAATTTAATTGAGGTGCTTCCAAAGGCTACTTAACCCTTATTGAGTCTAGTTTCAAGGAAAAAATATAGCCTTTAGCCAACTAGAAGCTGAAAATTTCCAGAATTTCAATATTTGGACACTGTTCCAGAAAGTAGCCAGTTTCACTAGGTAAACTTCAAAAATTCATAACTCTTTGTATACATCACCAAATGGTCTATATGACCTATTAAATTAAAGCTTAGAGTGTATACTTTGATTTTGGAAAATTTCACTTTTTTTGAACATCATTTGTTTATCCAAAATCACATTACAATCTTGCTATCTTGTCGCATATTGGTGAATAAAATTTGGGGCGTTATATTGAATGTTGAGAGGAGAGAAGACATACAAGAAAGAAAAATTCTGCACAAGAGAAGAGACACACCAAAGTTCTTGAGCTTCATCTTCATCTTCTCTATAGGTTCTTCACTGCAATTCATCTCATTCTCATTCCTTCATCAATGTTAGTCCCTGTCCTCCATTTTTCACTCAAAACCAACACTAAATTGACCTGCCATGGATTCTTGGAGTGAGCAACTTGTGGTAGCCTTGACTGAAGTCAAGTGTGGCTAAATTCATGGAGTCTTGGTGGTGAAGAGGAAGGCTAGAGCTTCATTGTGCTTCATAGAGGAGTTTATTGGTTTTTCATTAGCTCTAATTACGTATTTGGATCTGTTAGATGTACATGATTGTGAGACATTGATGAATGATTATTTGTCCTTGTTGGATTACTCTTATATTGAATTTTGTATTGGTGCATTTGGTTATTATATATAATGAATCTATTTCCTTTTGATTTAATGATATTATGCATTCTATGTGATTAATAATGTGTGTAATTGATTTTTGTCTAACTGAGTGTCGCAATTGTACATTCATCAAAGAGGAAGCAAGTGCATTAATTTGATTTTCAAACACACATCAAGTAGTTCTTAATAATTTGCCTAAATAATGGTTATGAATGCGTTCATAGGAGTGGTAATCAATTATGTAAATTAGACTCAATGTGATTACTTGGGGCTTTCATTAAGACTTGATGCCAATTTAACTACCCCAATTTTTAAAGAAGCTAAGAAAGCCATCAAATTTACTACTAAGACCCATTCCGTCATATTTTCCCTTTTATCCAAATCATTCCATTCATTGTTTTCTAAAAATAAAAAGTATTAGTTATAGCTTTATTTTCACTACTACAAAAAAGTAAAGCTGTGGCGCTTATAATTGCATTAACTGTGGCGCTAGAGAAGTGTCACATATTTGGACGCCACTAAAAAAAGCTGTGGCGCTTGGAAGCGCTACAACATTTTAATTTTTTTTTAAAAAATACCCTCCTGTGGCGCTTGTTTGAGGAAGTGCCACAGAAGGGAGGCCTCCTGTGGCGCTTGTTTGAGGAAGTGCCACAGGAGGGGGGCCTCCTGTGGCGCTTGCTCGAGGAAGTGCCACAGGAGGGTCCCTTTTTTTTTCTTTCTTTCTTCTTCTTCTTCTTTTTCCTGTGGCCCTTTTTTATGCTTCCTGATTGTGAAGTTTTATATAAAATGAGTGGCTTTCGTGTTTATCATCTCCACAAATTGTCAATCTTTCTATTTTATATTTCAACCTATTATATATATATATATATATATATATATATATATATATAATTTTCACATTTAAATTAAAATTCAAGTTCCCCAACAATAATGTTCTTACATTAATACTCTCCAAAGCTAACATAAAAAATATCACAATACAAGAACTTGATATGTGAACACAGTACATCAACAACTAATTAAGTAAATTAAAAGATTACTAAAAAACGCAAGCTTATCGGCAAAAAAATTTAAACAAAGCAAAAAGGCAAACGAAACAAGCTAGGTTTTCATTCTTTCCTATTAAATTAGGAACAAAAAGGCAAACGTTATATTACGGTTTATCTTGACTAAAAAAAAATTTAAACAAAGCAAGCTAGAATGAAATAGTCTTCTTCTTACAAATCTATTAATTGACCAGCGCAGGGAGTGGGAGACCACGTTGGTGATGCAAGCTTGAGTGACGAGTGAGAGTGTGGGTGTGTTTTTTAGTGTGAAGATGATTGGAAATGGAGGGAGGGGGCCGACGGATCCACTAAGAAGATGAGAAAGGGAAAATAGTTTAATGGAGGAGAGAGTAGTTAAATAATTAAAGTGGAGTAGTAGTCAAAAAGAGAAGGAATGGGGGGCGGACACAGGACCACTATGCAGGAAATGAAATAATTAAGAGATATACTATCAATTTGAATTTTTTTTAACAAAAAAGTGGGCAAGTGTGGCGCCTAAATAATTAGGCGCCACACATTGCCTATCATCAGCTGTGGCGCCTAATGCTTAGGCGCCACAGCTGATAAATACATAATCATGTGTGGCGCCTATTTATTTAGGCGCCACACATGCCCACTTTTTTTTTTTTAAAAAAAAATCAATGCTGCAGCTGTGGCGCTTGGTGGGTTAGGCGCCACAGCTGCTTTCGTGGCAGGCGCCACAGCTGGTACCCAAAATTTTTAAAAAAAAAATTATAGAGGTAAAAAAAAAAAGAGAAGCTGTGGCACTTGTTTAAAGAAGTGCCACAAAATGTGCGCCACCTTTTACCCTTTTTGTAGTAGTGTTTTATGCATTTAGTTATGTACTCATTTTCAAAACTCCTTTTTTCTAACCATATTGTTTGCACTTTAGTTTAACTTAGGAATTCAAAGTAAGGCTCTTTGATAAGAGAACAATCCTAGAGTTGATGCACTATATATTGCATTAGTTTTAGGTAAAATTTTGACTAAGGTTTAATTTCTTCCAAATCTCCCAGTATTAGAGTTCTGAAGGGCCAAGATGAGTTTATAGGGTATGGGTTTGTGAGGAGGAAGAGAATAATGATGGATGCTGAGGGTGATATATTGAGGCTTTGTTGTTTTAAAAATTTAAGCAATCTAAAATTGAATAATAGAGATCAAAAGAATTTTCTTACATTTGACATGATTGAACGACTTAATACTATTATGAGAAATCAGGAATTGCCGAAACGACTTCCAGCCATTTTTTGCGTTGACAACTATGCATTTTGACTTAATTGTCAACGGTTCGAATTGGCAGGAAAAGAAGTCAGGAATTAATATCATGATAAAAGCAAATATGTTTTGATAAAGATGTATTCTTTTCATTATCATATGAAATAAACAAACTTTAAATATCTGATGTCAAGATATTCATAATGTTTTTTAAAAAATGAAATGATAATCCCATATAGTTCCAAAAGTTCATTTTAATTTTTTATGTTGAAAACTATTTTAAAATGAAACTAAACAATGTAATAACTAATAGTGCCCCAAGCCCAAGGATCACCTTCCAGATGATTTACAGCTCTAGTATATTGTCTTGGCACAAAAATTATCAAAGCTCGGAAGGCAATAGCATTATTAAATTGTCTTTGATATTCTCAAAGACAAATTGCATTTTAATTTGCCGAGTGTCCCACATTCAACAAGTGAGGACTACAAACTTTTCACTAGTGTTCTAAGGTTTCCGTCTGAGAAAATTGAGGTTTTTATAACAAAAAGTATAGGTGAGTTACGTTGGACCCCAATGGTTCATCAAGATCAAGGCATGCCTTCTTGTATGATTTTTTATTGAGTTAAGATGCATTAAACACAGAAATATTTTTTCAGGTGCATTCAGTGCGCTAAAGTATTTTGTTTTGCATCTAACACGCTAAAGTATTTTTAGAAGTGTGTCTAGTACCCTGAATATGGTACATCTAACATCATGAAGTACTTTGTCAGATATATCCAGCATCTTGAATTACCTAAATTTTTATGTCAAAAATTGCACACATAGGTACTTTAAGGTGATGAACGCACATGAAAAAAATATTTTAGGATGTTAGATGCACTACAAAATGCAATAGGACACTTGATGCACTTGGAAAAATATTTCAATGTGCTGGATAAACATTATTAACCATTTTTTATTATACTAGTATATTTTTATCAATGGTTATTGATAATCAAATAAACCCTAATAAAAACAAATATCAACTGCCAAAGATATATATATTTTTCAATAACCATGGTCTTCAAAAGAACAATAACATACGTTCTTTATCAATGGTTATTGACAATCAAAATCAAATAAACCCTAATAAAAACAAATATCAACTGCCAAAGATAAATTTTTCAATAACCATGGTCCTCAAAAGAACAACAAAATACGTTATTTATCAATGGTTATTGATATAAAAACAAATATCAACTGCTAAAGATATATTTTTCAATAACCATTGTAATATCCCGATTTGTGATTAGGACTGATAACTCTGATAATCATTGTAATTAGTGTAATTAAGCACTATTATGATTAATATAATGTAAGTTTTGGGAATAAATACATGTGGTATTTAAGATCAATGGTTGTGATTCATTGACCGTGGGTCGGAATCGTATGTGTTGTGATTTGGTAAGCTTAAAGAGGGAATTGAGTAGATGATGACAAGTGGCATGTGAGTGGCCATTGGATGAAGCACTAGAAGACAAAATAGCACTTTTTCTTTTCTCTCTCTCTCTCTATTCGGTTGAGTGTGTGTGCAAGAGAGAGGTGCTTCTTCTCCATCATCATCCTCCTCCCATTTCTCTCTCTCGTTCTCTCTCTCCTCTCATTCCTCCATTTTCGCTGGACAAGCAAGAAAGAGGGGAAGAAAAGCTTGAATCTTGGTAAGTTGTGATTCTCCTTTACTCCAAACCTCCTCTATAATATTGTTCATCTCAATGAGAGCTACATTGTGATGATTGTAGAATCTTGAGAAGTGGTGATTTGTGAGTTGGTCGAAAGTGGAAAGTTGAGGAATCAAGGTTCTTGATTGGGCAAAGAGAAGAGGTAGGCATTTAGTGCATTTTAATCTATTGCTTGTGATTTTTGGCTAAGTTGGTCAAATCTGGAATTTTGCCCTAAATATGCCTATTTCTGGAAATGTGAAGATCATTATGATTGATGATTGAAAATGATTTAGTTTGGAGATATATGATCATTTGATGTAATTTGGAATGTTAAAAAGGTGTTAAGGGAATTTGGATATGGTGTGTCATTGAGACCTTAATGAATGATTGTGGTCAAATTGGTTTTTGAGGTGTTTTTGAAGTGGCCAATATGTTCCCTAGTTAGTGCTTAGAGAGTGTAAGCATTGGGAAGAGTTTGGGGAACCTTTGGGAGTGAATTTGACCATCTGGAGTTTCTGGTTTTTGGCTGCGTTTTGAGTCTCTGATGCACATCACTCGAGCAGAGGAAGAACGTGCTCGAGTGATATGCAAGTTTTTCCCTGTTGTGCTTCGAGTTATCTGGGTTTTATGGGTTATGCTCGAGAGCATCGCCTTGTGCTCGAGTGAGCGAAGAACATGCTCGAGTGAGCATGGTTCTGCTCGAGTGAAGGTGCGAGTCCGGAGTTGAGGTTGCTTTCGGGTCCTCACTCGCTGGTTGATGCCAAGAGTGTGCTCTGACACTCGCGGGCATAGCCGTTCCACTCGAGCACTGGGGGTCGTGCTCGAGTGAGATTGTGCTTCAGGTGGGAGTTGTGCTTTCGGGTTCTCACTCGCGAGTAAGGTGCTCGGGTGTGCCTTCTCACTCGCGGGTGTGAGGTGTGTGCTCGGGTGCAAATGGCTGTGCTCGAGTGATCCAGTGCTTGGAGAGCTGTGTGTGTGCTCTCGGGTGCTCACTCGCAGGCTCACTCTCTCTTGTGCTCGAGTGATGTCCGTACTTGTGCTCGAGTGAGAGCATTTGTGCTCGAGTGAGACTGTCAAAAATAGGTGTTTTGCCTTCGAGTAAGGGGTCTTTTGGGTAGTGTCTTCCAACCCTTTAGGCATATATTTAGGCCTCTATTAGCCATCTAAAGAGTCCTAAATGATAACCAACTTAGAGTATTATTGAAATGTACTTATGGAAAAGAGATTAATTGGTTGTCCCTAATTGATATAGGATTTGACATCTGTCGTCCTCGTGAGGCTAAGGTGCCAGAGCCAGTCAGGAAGGATACAGGTAGTGACTCTTTCTTTATACCTTGTGTGATATATTGTATGTATATTATGTCATTGTTTTGAAATGAAAATCGTATGCTGCAAGTTTTGTGAAAACTGTGGAAGCACCGCTATACCAATAGTCCCTGAGTCGCTAACAACGGTTCGGGTGAAGGTCGTATGCCTTCCCGGCGGTAAAAGGGGATGAGGTTAGGGTGTGATATATGTGTATATGTGGGCCGAAAGGCTAATTGTGAGCCGAAAGGCTATTTGTGAAGGCCGACGGGCCATTTGTGAAAGCCGAAAGGCTATGTTTGAGCCGTGTGGCTATTTGTATGCACTGCCACGCCAATAGTCCCTGAGTCGCTAACAACGGTTCGGGTTAAGGTCGTATGCCTTCCCGGCGGTAAAAGGGGATGAGGGTGGAGTGACTTGTGCTGCTATATGAGATGATTGGTGTGCATATTCTGTGATTGCATGTGGTATAAAATTGTTGTTACTACTGGGATTCTTTAGAATCTCACCCCTTCCATATGACTAATCTTTTCAGACAGGGCGAGTGGCTCGAAAGGGAAGCGGACAACCAGGAGTAGTTAGGCTTACTCCGAAATCTAAGTGGTAGTTGGTTATCATAGTTTTGGATGTGGGGTTGACAAGAGTACATACGAATGTAAATGATTATTTTGGTTGTGTAATCCCCATAATTGGGAAATCTTAAACCCAAGTTATTTATGTAAGTAACCCGGGGTTTGCCGGGATTTTGGTTTCCGCACTCTGATATTGTTTATGTGATTTGATTTCTCATAGTAGTTATATCCGTACGTGAATGTGAGACCAGGATATTGGTCTCTATGTCACTTAAATTTCGTAATCCGGATGTAATTACGGTGAGGGGGTTACAACCATGGTCTTCAAAAGAACAACAACAACATACGTTCTTTTTCCTGTAGTGATTATCAATATAATCTTTCTAAAAACTGCCATTATTTATTAGAAAACGAACACTCCAATGATCAATCAACGGAGAAGAAATTTCAAATACCAGGCACCAGATATAAAAATTTAGTTATGCCAATGAAAAACATATTATACTTAGTCATTAAAATGCAATAGTAGATACTTATGAACCATTACACAAAATATATTATAACAGAAAAGAGAGAATAAAATAAACAAGTAATTTTTAGATGAAAATTTTATGAAATATAAAAAATGTGATGATAAACACAGCCCTTAAACGTTTTATTTGAACTTTGACAAATTGTGGTAGACTAGATGTTCCAAGGAACATATAAGAATCTAAAACTTCAGGCCATGTTGCCCTAGCTTTTCTTCAGTAATAACATTTAAACGTTCAACCGTATCAAATGTGAGGAAATTCTTCCAGTCTCCAACTTCACCACGTCTAAAAAATGCCCTATTCTCTATCTTTCGCCAAGAGTTTCCACCAGTCTTGTTCACTTCCATATTACTCAAACTCTCAAAACTACAAAGCTTCAATATATCGGCCACAACATTACCATCTTCTTCATCTTGAGAAAAACCATAGCCCATAAACTCAGCTAGGTTCTTTAAAACCTTGATTGGCTCACTCTTCAGCTCCTCAAATCTCAAAAACATTACCTTCTCTGGACTCTTCAAACTCTCCTTGTAGTATCCCAACATGTGATCCCAAAATGGCCCATAACCAACCAGTCCTGTACAAAATTTTTCGAATGCATCCTCCATTGGAAGCAACCCTTGAGCTGCTTCTGGTTCTAATAACTTGTTCACGAATTTCCATGTCGAAACGAACAAGTCCTTAGGGTTTCTACACAAGTACACAATCTTACACCCGGATTGCTTCACAGGCTCTGGCAACAAAACATATGGGATATGGCATGCAAAGAGCCTTGGTGATGACGAGAATGAGCCAAGAGAAGGCGTGGGCTTCAGGAGATCGTCGTAGTACTCTATGAAGGGTACGAGTTCATGAGGGTTAGCAGTGAAAAGAGGGTGAGGATGGTGAGTTTTGGTCGGATTTGGATTTGGATTCGGATCATAGGTCTTACGATTGAGAATAGTGAAGGTAAGGGCTTTGAGCCAGGTGGTGCCAGATTTAGGAAAGGTGACAAGGATGATATCAGAATCATGAGATTGGTAATGATTCTGAAAATTGAAAATTCCTTGAATATGCTTCTTGGAGAGCCAGAAACCTTTGTATTGATAGAGTTTCATGTTGATCAAAGTCATTTCATTAGGCAACGTAGCAATGAGGTTCTTGCATTCTTCTGATAGGCGGTCTTCATCTTCATGGAAGTGCTTGGGAAGATCAGAAAGATCAGAGGCTTTAGTCTTTTCTGCTGCCATATAAGCGTTTGAGAGAACAATGAGGTAAATAATGAAGTGAGGGTAGTAAGCTTAGTTAGCTTGGTGACAGATTTATATAATCTTTAGAGGAAAGAGAAAGTCAATACCTGAGGCATTTTCCCCCACAAGGCTAACGAGAATGTGAAGAGGTTAAGTTTAAAATCTTTGTGCATTTTATATCTAGAGACGTTAATTGATGGTGATTTATAAAATGGTTAAGAAGTAAAAATACCCACAAGTTTCTATCTAAAGTACATCCAATACCATATGATTTTTGGATATGCAAAAATATTAATGAACATTCAAAATAGAAGTAAACAAAAAACAATTAAATATAATCTAACACCGTTACTTTTTATGGTGAAACCCACAATAGTTTTGCATATCTATATTTAACTGGTGTTAGATTATATTTAAGGGTCCTGACATTTTTACTCCAATTTTTGCACCTTACAGCCTTTATAAAAGAACATTATTGATAATGACCACTCGTCAACTACTACATACAGCAACAGGTATATTAGGTTTCCTGAAAGAAGATATACAATCTCGTCTCAATAATTCATAACCATAATTATTTTGAGTTTAAAATTTTTTTCCATTAAAATTTAATCCGTCAATCTCAGGGTATTATTAAATTGATTGATTGGGGTACCATTCGTCCAAGTGAGAACATTGGGTGCAAACAAAAACTACTAATAATACGTCCAAGTGAGAACATTGGGTGCAAACAAAAACTACTAATAATATATCCTTATATATATTACTAATAAAATTGATGACAACGCATTATTATTAAATCGTGATTAAATATAGTATTAATAAAAATTTAAATCAGATTATATATTATATATTTATTATTATTTTCTACAAATATCATTAAGATTCAAGGACTATATATGATGAGACTTAACTGTCATTATTTCATTTTTTGGGACTTAATTGTTATGCTTTCTATTTTAATTCATTAAAATTAATTCCATCTATCCCAGGATTTCATTCAATTCATTGGTTGGGGACCATGGATACAAACAAAAACCCTTGTCAATAACGCTACATATATAAATTAATAAGAGAAGGTGCATTATTCGTACATAAATTACAAATAAAGCTAAGATTTAAAATTTAAATCATATTAAACTCTATTTTTATAATTCTTTGCTACGAAAATAATTAATACGCAATGACGACAATAAAGATGATGGATATAGCCATCAACCTGGACATGTACATCCTGATTATATTCCTCAAGTATTGCTTCTAATATTTCTTAATATAGAAGATATTATAAATCTTAAAAAACAATGTGGTCCATTATAAAGAGTAAGCAGGTCCTAATTTTTATTTTAAAATTTTGTACGAATGATCGCTATATTATATTTTTATATATTAAGATTAACAGATTTGTTGATACCTCAAAAATATGTAATGATGTGGTGAGATTGTCCTTATAACAAGACGTCTGTTGGCTAATAAACTGGATAAGCCATCGACTTTTTTTATATGTAAGAATATTTTCTACTACTATAACAATTTTTACCTTCGAAGTACGTCTATGCATTTAAAAAAATACCTTGTATTGATGGTCTTACGATTTAGTTAAGTAATACTTTAGATTTCAATAATTAGCCTTCTAAACTATTTGCAGTTGCCTTTTTTTTTTTTTTTATGAGCACAATAGTTGACATAGCCTAGCAGGGAGAAAACTATCTTGATTTCGCAGAATAAGCTATTATTTTGTAAAGATTATATTACGATGGGATAAAAAAAAAAAAAAAAGATTCAATGTACAGTAAAGATAAAATTAGCAAAGGAAAGCCTAAAGTCAAGATTACTATCCTGTTCAAAATTCGTCTAACTTCTCATATTTCAAGTAATACATAGAAAAGTTATGTAAGTCTTAATAAAACTAGATGATTTATTAAAAATTTTGTACGAATGATAGCTATATTATTCTTATATAATAAAATAGACAGATTTGTTAATACTTTTAAATTATGTAATGATGTGGTGAAAATGTCTTGAAAACAATAAAATAAGTTTGTCCACAAGTAAACTTGACAAGCTAGGCCCTAGACTTGTTATTTATGCATAAAACATATAGTTTTCTACTAATAATATAGCTTTCAAAGTACGTTTATGCATTAAAAAAAATCTCTCATTTGCGAGATTTGTTAATAATTTTGTTAAATAGTTTTTCCATCAATGTCGGAATTATTATTCAATTTATCTGTTGGCGGACCATCAATCGGAATTATTATTCAATTTATCTGTTGGCGGACCATCAATCAAATTGAGGACACTCAATCCAAAATAATAATAATAATAATAATATTTTATTTTATTTTTTTGCCATAAAAAACTAATATCAATATATATACATATAATCTATTACGAGTTGCAGCATTATTTCTGAGTCATTATCGCTTCTTCCTTAACCAACTTTGCTTCTCTTAAGCCCACTCAGGAATATCGGCTTTTTCTTTTTCAGGGTCCAAGCCCTAATGAATACTAAACCCATTCATTACAAAAATGCTCCATTGCAAAAGTTTCTTCAGAGAAAAAATGACAAATTAAAACAGACTGATGAAATCCAGGTGTGATTTCAAAGTAGAGAAACCAAAGCCAAAACAGATTGAATTTATGGGGAGTGGATTAAAAAAAAATTAAATTATTTTACTTCTAAATTACTGCTTTTTCTCCATTATTTAATTTGACCTATCCGAAATGCACTAAAGTCAAGACTTTGAGTGGTTCTGTCCACCTTCTCACTTTTGCTTAAATTTACTCTTCGATTGCTTTTCTATTGATGTTTCATATCCTGCTAAGAGCTTCCAATGCTTCGCCAAGTGTTTAGAATGACTTAATTCCTTAACCAACCAGACCATAAAATATGATTACAACAATTAATAAACGAAGAAAAACCATAAAATCAAAGCCAAAATATAGGCAAGCAAACAATGGAGCATAATCCAAAACAAATTGAACATTTTCCTGGTTATCCAAAACATACATAAGTGTATCGAAAAGTTGAGGAAAAGTTAAGGGCATTTCTGACTTTTTTGCTTGAATCTCAAAACCTCAATTTGGGATTGACTTGTCACAAGAATTTTGCAAATTCAGTGTATCTCTTTGGGTTTTTATATATTCTATGTCCTTTTTCTGCCTTTTCCAAAATTAAATTCGAACAATAATAACCAAAATTCAGGGGAAATGAATCCAAGCTAGTAAACAACTACCAAATATAAACTGAATTTCAAGTGGACAGGACGCTAACTAATTTATGAATTTGAACAAAATATTTTTCATGGCTTGGTCTTATTAAAACCTTAGCTTGTTATTTTTTAAGTATACAAGTTGAAGAATGAATAAATGGATCTAAAACTTCCACCCATATTTCCCCAGCTTCTCTTGAGTAATAGCATCGAGTCTTCCGAACATAATCAGACGTCAAAAAATTTTTTCAATGTCCAACTTCTCCATGTCTGAAAAATGTCCTATTCTCTATTCCAGACGATAATTTTCCACTTTTATTCACTTCTAAATTGCTCAAATCCTCAAAACAAACATAGTTTCAGTATGTCACTTACAACATTACCATTCTCTTCCTCCTTAGAAAATCCAAACCCTATAAACTCAAGCCAGATCCTTCAAAACACTGATTGGCTTTTCCTCATCGAGTTCCTCAAACCACAAGAACATTATGTTCTCTGGCCTCTCCAAACTCTCCTCATAGTATCAAAACACTCACTCCTTGGCAAAACTTGTCAAACCACCAATCCTCAGTCAAATTGAACACTTGGTTTTTTGGTATTAACCCATATGTGAAGTGCCAGAGAGAGACAAATAGGTCTTTAGGGTCTCTACACAAGCACACTATCTTACATCTTGACCGGCAATGAAACGTACGAGAGATGGCTTGAAAAGAGCCTTGACGACGAGAACAAGCTCAGATCAAGCATGTTTTTCTGGAGGTAGAGTTCAAACTCCAAGAAGGGTACAAGAGCACGAGGGTTATTAGTGAGGAGAGGGTGAGGGCTACATGTTTGGGTCATGTTTGAATTAGGGTTGGGATAATGGGTCTTACGGTTGAGGATAGCAAAAGTTAGGGCTTTTAGCCAAGTGATGCCAGATTTTGGTGAGGTTACGAGGAGGATATCAGAGTCACAATCTTGGAAGTGATTCTGACAGTTTACGACTCCTTGCAATTGCTTCGCAGTGATCCAAAAACCTTGATACCGATGGATCTGTGAACCAATCCAGCCTGTTTCGGTGGGTAAGGTGGCAATCAACTCCTTGCATTATTGGGACAAGTCTTCTTGTTCCTGGAGTTACTTGCGAAGGAAAACATCAGAGGGTTTAGAGTTTTCTAAAGCCATGGTTATATATATACTGTGACAAGTATATAGATAGAGGGAACAGTTAATGAGACTGATGGAGTGAAGGTAGTGAGATTGTTCATGGTTTATATATATAATGTTGAATTAGACGAAAGGAGAAGGCAAAACTGTAATATCCCAAAAATTTAAAAGGTTTAGTTCCTTAAAAAGTGAATTAAATAATTTTGAAGTTAAATTTCTTGGAATTAAAAGACCATTTTCCTGAAAATTCAAAGAAAAATAGTTAGAGGCTATACTTTGCCTTGAACATTTTAGGAAAATTATTTTATGATCTAAAAAAGTTAATTAAGGAAGAAAATCCTTATAAAGTATTGATGATTTATTTATGGAATTTATATGGTAAGCCAATACCAATAAAGAAGGGGGAAAATTAGTAATTGTATTACACAGACCCAAAAATTGGAATTAGGTTAAAGTCTGAGCCAAATTATGAAACCTAACATGCTACTCATGGTCAAGAAAATTAGAGTTAGATTTAAGAGATTTTAAATTAGATAAATTAGGAAAATAAAAGCCTCGTAAGTGAGACCAATAAGATAAAAACACACCCACACATATACCCACACACACGCGCGCGCAAGCACAGATGGCACATGACACACTCACACACTAAATAAAATACACTCAGCTCCCTCTCACCCTCTCATTTAGCATCCAGAAAAGAAAGAGAAGAGAGAGAGAGAGAGAGAGAGAGAGTTGAGAAGGAAAGGAGAGAGCCCGAGCGAAAGTGGTGATCGGAGAAGGAAGAAGGTCATCAGGAAGTTACATGCAACCTTGAATTCTGTCTTAGGTGAGTCTCCTACACCCATTTCCAACTTCTTTCTGTCGATTTGATGGTGTTTTTGAGAAGTAAATGGTTGCTGAAGTTGGGTGTTCTTGGTAAAGGTTGCTGTCACCATGAAAGTTTGAGAGAAGCTCATGCATGTCAATTTTGAGGGTGGTTTTTGAGGTATTTTGGTTCTATAATCTGACCACCAAAATAGAGAATGCCTTTTAAATTTGTAGAGTTGAAATTCCTGGAGCTTTAAGTCTTGATTTGGGCTTGCATGTTTACTTTTTCTTCTTGATCTTCCATTACCAAAAACAGAGTGCACACGCATGTGTTTTCAGAGGTTAAACTTGGGTTTTTGAGTGGGTTTGGTTCGGTTTGTTTGAGGTTTAGAGAGTTAAACATGTTCTTAAAAGATAAACCCAAGAAGAACTCATATTAGGAAGAGATATGTGGTGTTTTTGAGGTTTTGTATCAGGGTGTCGATTCTATGAAGTTAGTGGTGCTGTCAGAATTGGGTGAGGTTTTGACAAGGCAAATTGTGTCTTCTGTCTGTGAAATTTGGAAAGAAAATAGTACACATACTAAGCTTTAAAATGAGTCTTAGAAGACATTGATTGGATGTCTATAACCAAAGTTATGATTTTTGAAAATTTAGACAGAAAACTACAATCATTCTATTTTCCAGATTTTAGATGGTGAATAATTATGCAAATTACAAGAGGTTACTTTCATAATATGTCATTGTGGTTATTTTTCCTTTAAAATAGACTTATAGAGCTTTAAATTAAGTACTAGAACACATAAATTGGATGGGCATATTGTAAGTTATGAATTTGCAAAATTTGGGCAGGAAATTTGGAATATCTTGTCTTACCAAAGGAACAGTTAGTGTGCACATTGGAATTGGAAATTTAGGTCCATGATTTAATGCTAGATATTATTTTGCCTTTGTAGAGGATTGAAAGATATTTAAATAGAAACTTGAACCACTTCATTTGAAGTTCCCTAGCTCAAGTTATGATTTTTGAAAGTTCCTTAAAAAGTAGAGACATAATTGGTTTAAGTTTGAAAATTGACCACATTTTTGTGAAAATAAAATTAGTAATGGGTTTAAGAGTTTTGGGGATAAGTTAGAAGAGCTAGTTTATTAAATTGATTGTCTAAATTATAGGGGGAAATAGACATTCAATATATCTTAATTAGATACACAATAACCTAAGTACAAAAGATTATCAAAGATAACCAATTATTTCAAATAAAAGGATAAGATTTTGAGAGGGTCAAGAACAACATAAGTTTAATTATGTTAATAAGATTGGAATGAACAATGACCTCTCTCTATATGAATTTCAAAATTATAGTATTTGATATCTGCCCGAGCTTGAAGAGAAAGCAAATTGGTAACGGTAAATTATAGGAAAGATCAACAGGTAGTAACTTTCTCTCATATATTATGTAATTGTTCTACATGTTTCATTTGTACCATCGAATATATTTGTCACCCCCTTATCTTATTTGACTTGCAGCGAAATATTAATGCGTGGTTCGGTGGATAACACAAGAATAGTGTAACGTCCCGAATTTTGACTAAGGGCTAATGATAATTATTGAGAATGATTTGTGAATTAAAGATAATTTGAGACCCGAATTAATTATTGGAAATGCTCAACACCCTATATTTTAGCATAATTATATGACAAAGTAATTTTGGGAGCTAAAATAGGGGTAAATGGTGCATGGAAGAAGGAAAAGAATTTAATTATGTGTTATGTGGTAATTTAAGTTAATATGCCATAATTAGTGGAAAAATTGAAAGTTGAATGGTGTTTTCAGTGAAATCGCCTGCGAGGCAGTAAGTTTGTCATGTGGTTTTGGAAGACCAAATGATGAGAAAAAATTATGAAATTTTACAGGGTGAAAGTAGACATCCTAAGCTTTAATTTGATAGGTTATATTGATCAATTGAAGCTATTTACAAAAGGATATGAATTTTTAAATTTAGCTTAGAGAATCTGAAAAGTTTCTGAAGCAATGGTCAAATATTGAAAATCTGCGAATAATATGATCCTAGCTAGTAATATTCCATATTTTCCTTAAAAATAGACTCAATAAGGGTTCCATAGCCTTTGGAATCACTCCAAAATTATGTCTACAAAATTAGTTATGAATTTTCAAAGTTAGGGCAGAAAATCTGCCAGAATTGGCATTATTTCCAAAAATTGAAAATAAAATGTGTTAGAAATTGATTAAGGGAATTAAAATGCCAAGTGTCATGATTATATTAGGGGGGGACTAAATCATGAAAATTAGGGCAAAGTTTCTAGAAATTCAAGGGCCAACCAATGGCCACAAAACTTATATGAAGCTTTCACTTACCTCAACAACTTTCCCAAAGAAGTTCTTTGGTTTACCCAAGTTGACAATTTCTTGAGAGCTCAAACACCACCAAATGAAAAATCTAAAACCATGAAAGTGAAGCTCTCAACTCAAGGAACAACTTTAAAGAAGGGACTTTTGGCATTAGACACTACTACAAACTAGACATTTAACGACCCTAAAGGACGTCCCTTTTTAAATTAGGGATGCCCAAAGTTCAATATTTAGCGGGAAATATTGGCGCTGGTTGAATTTTTTTAAAAACAAAAATTTGAACCACTTTAGACGTCCCCAGTCAAACTGGGGACATCTAAAGTGCCACTTTCGAAGTCCCCAATTAAACTGGGGACGTCTAAACCTTACTTTAGACGTCCCCAGTTGAGCTTTAGACGTCCCCATTTTGACTGGGGACGCGGAAAAGCCTGTCAGACACCCATCTCATCAACAGCAGGCCAGTAGCTTTATTTTCCTTCCTCAAGCTTCATTCCATCTTCCCTCGTGAGCTTCGTTCCAAGCTGTCTTCCTCTTTCCCCTTTCCCTTGCTTCCTTTCCCGTCTTCCTTCCTCTTTCTCAGTTCGTTGCTGCAACTCCCTTTCCCGTGCTTCCTTCCCTATCTGCCTTCCTCTTTCTCATAATCATATTTCTATTTTTCCCTCTCTCTTCTTTGACGAGAGCACCATCATTTGTGTCTCCCTTTCACAACTATCGTCTTCCTAGCTGGTGGCACCGTGAGTCATCTCCATTTCCGTCGTCCACAGGTTTGTCTCTCACTCCCACAACTTTGGATACAAATGATTGAACAAATGCTTGTAACTGTTAATTTAAATCAGATTATGAAACTGGAAAAACAGAGTAACTTGTATATGCATACTTTTAATCTGCTTTTAATTTGCTTGATATGGAAATGGACTGTCATTATTGCATACTTGTTTTTTTCGTCAGCAGACTTCAACACGGTGATGTATATATATAGACATGAGTTAAAAAAATGACAATGATACTTAGGAATGAATTTGGTTTGGCTTAGGTTAGTCTAGTTTAAAATTATTCAAAAGTCAACTAAATTACAAAAATATGTCAGAGTTTTGCCTCAAATGCGTGTATGGTTCTTTGGGATGAATTTCCAAGGTGCGAATTAGAGTTGTGTTGTTGTACATACTATTAGATTGTTGGATAACATGTTTATTAGATAGTGCTGAACTGCTGTTGTTTCCATTCTGGTTTATGCAATATTTCTTCTATCCAATTTCTGCAGTTTAAATTTGCTGGACAGTGATGTATATATAAAAGGCCATAAAATAAATTTTAGATGTCCCCAGTGCAAATTAGGGACTTCTAAAGTGGTTCAGAACCACTTTAGAAGTGCCTAATTTGCACTGGGGACGTCTAAAGTGGTTCAGAAACACTTTAGACGTCCCCAATAACGACTGGGGACGTCTAAAGTCTGACCAAAAGACGTCCCCTATTTTAGGGACGTTATTGACAGTTTTTTCTACGACGCTCAGATAGACATCCATTTGTTTTCAGACGTTAAAAGGCCTAAAAAGGGAAGTTAAAAGCGTTTTTTGTAGTAGTGAGAGATCATTTAGAAGGTCAAAATGCAAGAGTGTTACCTTGGAAACTTTCTCTTTCTTCACCTTCAATGGTTGCTAGAAAATGGAGAGAAAGATGAGAGAGAAATGAAAGTGGAGGAGTGGAGCAGGAGATGAAATGATACTCTCTTTCCATGCCATACTTGCTGCAGCAGAAATGAGGGAGAGAGAAAGAAAATATGGTTAAAAAGGCTTACTTTGACTTTCTCTAACACTCTACTATCATCTCCATTTGCCACATGTCCCAATCTTATTAGTCCTCATAAAGTAAGTAACCACTTGGTTACTCTAATCACTCTATTAGCCACTTAGTTACACTTCTCATTTCTCTTAGTTAGTAATTAATTTCTCCATTAATCACTAACTAATTAACCGATAATTTTCCATTCTTCCACTGATTTTGGCACATTTACTTAAATTGCCACATAGCACATAATTACTCAGATTTAATTCACAAATTATTCTTAATAATCATCATTAGCTGTTAATCAAAATTTTGGGGCATTACAATTCTCCCCCCGTTCAATAAATTTCATCCTCAAAATTTGTTACACCACTGGGGGCATAAACCTCGGATGCCTCTTCATGATGGCTTCCGTTTCTCAACTTGTTTCCCGTTGGGACAGTCCCTTCTCGACACTTGCACCAATAATGCACTATAGATCTGATTCTCACAAGAATCCCAACGAACCAATATGTCATGGCTTAGTTTCTTTCTCTTAATCACTTTACCAATTCTCATACTTGGAGACACTCTTACGAGCATGTGATCTCCGTTTTCAAACTCTGGAGGTCTCCACCTCATTCGATCATATTTCGGATGGACTGCACTCGTACATCCTAGCTTTATGCCTCTTCAATCACTGACATCAAGTCACTTTCTCCTTAAGGAACACTATACTGAGCTCATACCATTGGATTCAAGAAATTTAAATCACGAAATCCTCCATCATTACTACAATAATCCATATCGTCTTATAACTAAACACCTTTGCAATGAGATTAACTTTAACCAGATGATCCTTGATCTCTAGGTTGTGAGTTTTCAATAACTTTATTCACTTGTTCTGTCTCACCTTTGATCTTTTCTGATCAAACAATACTTGGGACTTTAGCGGTCACATTATTGTTCCATTGCCACCCTGTACAGGTAATGGCACCATATCTTTAACTTACATATCAATACAATACAATTGTCCCAAGGCCGTAATTGCCACTATACACAACCACTACAAGGCACAATCACTGCATGAACACAATTGGTGCAATTCTCAACTCATTAGTGGCTAGCTCAATTCATATAACCTCAGCAGTTAGGAGGCATATGCCACCACTCTGCTCAATCAAGTCACCCCTTCTGGGAATAACCCAAAGCACCACAGATTCACTATACACAATTGATAGCTTCCGTTGTATTCACATACACCTCAGCTCTCATTGTTTTCAATTCCACAACATTACCCTCACCCGTACACCTACCAGGGACTCCACTAGTGGTAACCGGGACCTTTGGGCATGAACACAATATTCACTTCACTGTATCAACTTTCATGGCGTTACCCTCACCCGTACACCTACCAGTGACTCCGCTAGTGGTAACCGGGGCTTTTTGGCATCAATAACAACATCGGGTCACTCCGGAATCTCAATCTCCTCTATCCAAAGCACCCTGCTATAACAACCCACCTGAAGTCTCAGTCTCTTCTATTTGGGCGGCCAACCGGGAGTCTCAATTATCACACCTACCCTCATCCGATTACCTGGCTTACGGGGACCCAGTCCCTTACCCATACCGCTTACGCTGAGGAATCTTGGCATGGCGGTGCTTACCCTGCCTACACTCCACCAGTATACCCCTTCTGAGGGCTCAGCCGATGGCAGTGCACTTGGTTGGAGAACTCTTGTCACACCCCACCCGTGTACCCCTTAAGGGTTAAAATATCCACTAGGGGATTACACATCCGAAATCGAATACATAATTCATTTTTCAGCATATACAGTAATCCCGAGTTCAAAACGAATAACCAACATCTCCAAAACAAATATACCCCCAAGGGTCCTAATGGCTTCGGGTCGGCCTCTTCTCCTTTGAGCCACACGCCCTGTCTGTAAGATTAGTCATAGGAAAGAATGAGATTCGAGAGAATATCAGTAGTAACAAACCACTCATACAATGTGTAAATACCAAGCATGTACAGAAATCATAACCAGCAACAACAGCAGCAACAATCTCAACGATACATGGTTTTCACCATAAACGACAGCACTCACGGCTGTATAGACAATACGACAGCTCTCGCTGTAATCTTCATCACGACAGCTTACGCTGTAATCACAATAACGACAGCTTACGCTGTAAACGACAGCTTGCGCTGTAAACGACAGCTATCACCAGCTGTAACCGCAGCAGCATCACAACCATCATAGAACCATGATAACACATACATACAAAGCATTACACACAGTATAAGAGAGAGAGAGAGTCACTACCTGATCCTTTCCTGATGTCTCTGGGCACTATGGACTCACGAGGACGGCAAATATCAAACCCTGTAATCAAATTAGGGACAACCCGTCAATTACTTTTCCAATTTCTTATCTCTATGATACTTTAAGTTGGTTATCATTCAAACTCTTTAGGTGACTAATATGGGCCTAAACATATGCCTAAAGAGTTAGGAGAAACTACCCCGAAGACCCTCTTTCTTGGAAGAATTTATAAATTTTGGGCTGGCTCACTCGAGTGACACCCCCCGCCAGCACTCGAGCACATGCGAGTGACCTTCAGCGAGTGCTTGCCCAAGAGCAAACTTTGCTACAAACAAACACTCTCACTCGAGCACAAAGGCTGTGCTCGAACAGCGGCCTCAGGAGCACTCGAATACCAAGAAAGTGAGACCCCGCGAGTGACAACCCGAGAGTGATCCCTTCCTTCTAGTCACAAGTGCACCCGAGCACAACCCTAGTGCTCGAGTGATCTCTCCATACTCGCGAGTGATCACGCTCACCCTCAACAATCTACCCACGAGTGATAACCCGAGACGCTCGCCCATAGCACCAGCTACACTCACACTCGAGCACGCCCTCGCTCACTCGAGCATGTTCATACTTCACTCGAGCATGCCCATGCTCACTCGAGCATGATCGTATTTCTCTCGCAAATCAGGAAGCATGCTCGCGGTTTCTGCCTGAGAACCTTCCCAACTACCCAGAAAATCATGTCGTGCTCGAGTGAGTTCTTCCCTCACTCGAGTGATCCTATCAGGTGCCCAAAACGCAACAACTGATATGATTTTCCAGAATTGATCAATTGAACCCCAATGGTCCTATAACTCATACCATTACTCATTCTCATTCTAACTTTACCATAAACCCATTAATAACCACAAAACCACCAAGTTTCCACTCAACAACAAAATCTCATCTCTAAACCATAAATCCACCAAAACAACAACTTAACACACTTCCTCCTTTCAAATCCCAACCAAACCATTATCATTCACACACTTGTTGACATCTATTCCAACACAATACATCAACTAATTCATCTTTTCTGAAATTACTGGAAATCAGGGCAAAATCCCAGAATTTACTAAACTCACTCAAAAACCATAACATTTACATCAAACTTCATATAAAACTCACCTCTTAAACTTCCTGAAATCAGAACTTGGATTCTTCAACTTTCAATTCCCTCAAGTTGCCACACACCACCAATTCAAAGTCTGAAAACATAGAAATAAGGCTCTTGACTATGTGAACAATATTAATGAAAAGTGTTTAGGCATATGAAATCATTTACCTTAACAAATTTCAAACCCTTCTTTCCTCTTTCTTGCCTACTCGCCGGAAATGGAGGAAATGGAGAGAGAGATGAGTTGGTGAAAATGATGATCATTTGCTTCTCTTTTCCCCATGCATGCCAACGGTTTGAAGAAAGAGAGGGAAGAGAAGAATAGGTTGAATCTTTGACTTAATCCAATAGTCCTTCTCTTGACACTTGGCACCATCCCATTCTTCCTACCATGATCTCACATACACTTGCATGCATAAGATTTCATCTCTTGGTCTTTCAATCTTAGCCATTAGTCTTAATTACCAAGGAGTATTCTCAATGGTATCTAACCAGTCGGTCGATAAATTTACCGTTTTGCCCCTGATTAATACAATGCTTATGAAATCATCATCATCATACACATTGGCATCACTATACACATTATTTACTTCAAAAGTGTTTAATTAATATTAATCACATCACTTTGAAGTTATTAATCCTTGATTACAATCTAGGATATTACAGTGTTGCATCTCAAAGAATACACCATTGCCTTCACGGTATTCACCTTCACAACGGTATACCAACGGCCGATGGTAGAGATGACCAATATCAAACCCTACAACGGCTCAAGTTGACATACACGCGCTGTCATTCTCATAACCTTACGATTCACAAATAGCCTCTCGGCTTTCATTCACACCCCAATCCCAGCTTATTCACATAGCCTTTCCAACTTTTATATAGTCAATCCCCCGTAAACTATCGTCCCAGCGGGACGATCCTCCGCCATGGAAACCCCTATATGGTCGCAAGTGAAAGACTCATAATACATAATCACATCAAGCTATGATCGGGTATACACTCAACATTGGTGCCTTTAAATATTACATCTTCAGCACCGTGACTCTTTTCACCATACTGGGATTCTTTAAGATCCCTTCTCACAAATAACTTGGCCCTGAAGTTCTACCTCCAGAAGCCATAATTAACACATTATTCTTACTACCTTGAGCTTCTGCTCAGTGCAGTTCTCAAACACATCACATTCACCGCATTTACGTTGCACACTCTAAGGTCTATCTCTTCATCTATGCTTTAGCAATGTCAAGTTGATTTAATAGGAGTCCCATAGGAATCTCTCACTACCACTGACAACATTCATAATCCGAATTTTTCTTTGCCAGACCTTGGCTAGATTCAACTTAAATCGTTCAAATCTATATGACTTCCTATCTCAAGAAAGCCCATTCATTATGGGATTCATTACAATACACTATCACTGAGAGCCAACATTTTCGTATCGCTAATCTACTAGTCAACATCATGGCGGCTACACTCTACGGTTCATCATTAAGGTGGTTGCACTCTAGGGTTTTCTATCACGGCGGCTCCACACTAGGTTTCGTCATCACGGTGGCTCCACACTA
The DNA here is from genome assembly GCA_963855925.1 of Inga laurina. Taxonomy (NCBI): domain Eukaryota; kingdom Viridiplantae; phylum Streptophyta; class Magnoliopsida; order Fabales; family Fabaceae; genus Inga; species Inga laurina. The sequence goes on along the minus strand of OY979706.1, from coordinate 40,880,132 downwards.
TGGTACCATACTCTCTATAGGTAGCCCTTTCCGAACAGAACTCTCCGTAGGTAGCCCTTTCCTATCAGAATTCTCCACAGGTAGCCCTTTCCAATTTGAATCCTCTGCAGATAGCTCTTTCTAGTTGGTTGTCTCTAGATGAAGGTATCATTGTATCAAGAACTCAAAAGCTACACATCCCATTCTCTGTCTCAACCTTGAAGCCATACCTCTTGACTATTCGTGGTCCCATCATGAACCATTCTCTGGTTAGTGGCACATTCCAATTTCATAACGTTACGGCAATATTCTGCTACCAACGATCGGCATCCCTCTAGCTTGCACACAGCTAGTTGTACTTGCACCTTTGATTCTACTCTTCTAATTCTCGGGTGAACCATATTGGTTCACCACATCACCATCACAGATAATGTATACACACAGCCCTTAAACTTATATATTCGATTTCCTATCTCAACCATAAGACTATATTCCATAGCTACTTGTCGTTCTATCAAGAACTATTCTTATTCAATCAGGGAATGCTCTATTATCATGATTTTTCCCCTTGCTAGAATAGCAACTAGCATCCTCGAGAAACCTCATATTCATTTCCAATACATTCCAACTTCATGTTCTAGTATCTTAGACCATCTAAGTCAGATCAGATTCCCAGGAATCAGTTCAACTATTGAGCTAAATCCTTGAATCACAATTCAACTCTTAAAACCTCAACATTAGTTAAACTGGGAAATCACTTCCCTTATTTCTACCGAGCATCCTTAACTCCAACATAAGTTCAAATATCTCCGCCAGCTTAAGGCACACTGGTCCTTTAGGTCTTAGGGCCTTTGGACACACAAGTCCACTATAACATCACTGCCATATAATATCATACAGCCTAGGGTCTCTAACCCAACATTTAGGTTCATCAAGAAATCTAGAACCTCAACATTTCATACATTAGCAGTCATTTCCTCAATCATACCCAATAGGTTTTGCTAAGAATCGAGATTAATAGCACCTACTCTACCCTTCACGGTATTTGGGTAATAACCTCAAAACATTACTGAAGGTTCAAAATTATCCATTAGGTTCACGTGGTTTGAGCTTCTGACATGCATCAGAACCATAGTGAAACCACTTCTCATTTTGACCAAAGCACTAATTTAGCTTAGATCTAATTCAGGCTTATTCCCAACCTTCAGTATCATCAGATCGAATCTCCTAGGATCCACAAACGATATGGTCACCATTACTCATATAGCACCGTATATTGTATTCACATTCCTTTGACCCTAGAATATTACTAAGGATCATCACTTAACATGGAGAGACCACAAAACCTTTACTATGCCTCAAATTGCCATATCCTATCAAATGGACCTTTCTGGCAGTATTCACTACAACAGAACTGTCCCAATTCAAAATCAATACCTACATTATCAATATCTCCATGAATCTAAGCATTCTTTAAACCATCTAACTTAAATGATCATTGGTCATAGAGAAACCTCAAAATCATAATCGTTTCTCAAGTCTCCATGACCTTACTAACTCAACCTCTCAAGGCCACCTATCTTAGGGTTTCCCTGAGTTGAGCACGCTTAACATTCGCGCACCCCTCCACGGCTTTATCGAATTCAATAAACTGTCTAGAGACCAATCATTCCCTTATTCATACCTCAATCGTCTGATCGACACATCAGAGCTCCAATCTTTATTATCCACTGTATGAGATTAGGTGGATTGTCCTTCAATTCCCTAACCTCTAGGTCCAATAGTCTAACTCTAGTGTTAACCATTATGTTCTTTACCCTTACAATTGATTCACCCAGATAGAAATCACAATAAAAGCATACACACAATCCTTAAACTCTTATGTACCAACAATATCAAGAGTGTACATGTGTATACAACCAACAGTTATCAATCATTATTACTCAAGCAATAAACTAGGGCAACTATCCTAGCAATTCATACACATGCTAGGAAACTGCTCTGATACCAAAAATGTAACCCCCATCACGATTAAGGCCAGGATTAGCATTTAAAATCATTTCATAATCGAATGAGAGATCCAGAACAATTTCAAACTTTTTGCAACACTTGTACAAATAGATCTCCATTCATTTCGTTCATAAAAACAATCGGCCTGTTCGGTCTGTTGCATATACAATATCAGATTATTAGCAAATTCCCGACGTTCACCCGGGATAATAACATTAATCCAAAATATTGTTCAGGGCATCAGTGCCCGTCTCAGTATCCATACCGGGGATTACACAAAACTATAATTCTATAATCTATTTAATGTATACATTTATCCAAAATGATAACCAGTCCAGTATAAAACCAAAATATCTAAGACTACCGCCAGCAGTCCTAATCGTCCTTGTTCACTTGCTTGTTCTTCAATCCACTTGCCTTGTCTAAAAATTTTATTTGGAAAGAATGAGATTCTAGAGAATCCCAGTAGCAACAGTTTACGTATATGATGCATATAAACAAGGCAAGTAAACATATATCACAATGCATCAATCAATATTCGAGGCCGGGCACATTGCCACGTCCCCTTCACTGTATACAAGGTCGGGCTTATGCCACGTCCTTTACTATATTTGTGTTTGAGACCGGACTTATGCCACGTTCCCTTACAGTATATGTATTTGAGATCGGGCTTACACCACGTTCCCTTAACTGTATCTGTATTTGAGATCGGGCTTACGCCACGTTCCCTTCACTGTATTCAATGATTAATGCAAACAAGCAATGCAATATACATGATATAGGATAAAGTGTCACTACCTTTCTCTTTCTGATCTTGTTCAGGCACAAGCCTTCTCCGTTCCAGGCAATTATCAAATCCTATATTCATAATTAAGGACAATACGTTATCACTTATTCCAATCCTTAAACGACTCCAAAACACTTAGATTTGGTTATCTTTTATATCCTTTAAGTGGCTACTAAAAGCTTAAACATATGCCAAAGGGTTGGGAAACAACTATATCAAAAACCATCTTTAGATGTCAAAAATGTCATTTCTTTTATATCCTTTAAGTGAACTCTGTCTGGGCAGTCAAAAAAGTCAAAAACCATCTTTGGTGTGAACTTTAAGATTGGAAAGTTTCAGAATTTGCCAACACCATTTGGTTATTTAAAATGTTCGTGCAAACTGACTACCCAGACAGAGTTCACATAAGACAAATTTTCCAACTTTTCTACCAAAGTGTTCAATGACTCCAAAATCAATAACCAAACCTATTCCCATACAATTTCTCACAAGGAACACAATGGTAACCTCAAAATGACAAAAATCACAACCCATTGACATGCCCTATTTTGCCCAATGCATAAAAGCCAACACAAAGTGGCCAAACTTCACTTTCAAGCTTCAATGCAATTCCATCACTTCAAAACACTAAACAAGGCACCATTTCTATAACAATAACATACCATACTCCCCCATAACGCTAAATCATGTTAAATTGATGAATGGCGTGAAATGATGAATGAAAGAACTAAATCATGCTAAAATTTCTATCGTTCTCTCTCTTGTTTCAGCTGAGAATGGCGTGAAATGATGAATGAAAGAAGGATATAATGATATATTAAATTATTATATCTTATTTTATTCATTTACCATATTTCCAAAAATTCTAAAAATTAATTTTATGTACATAAATCCTATGTACATGTAACTTTGCTCATTAACTCCAACCAATATTTCCTTCTTGATGCCATATGTAGGAGACTCCTAGGGGTCCTACCCTTTGGTCTCAATTGGCTTTACAACTTGTTCCAATTACGTATATACGTAAAGTCTCAATTTTTGTCAAAATTTCACTTTTTGCTCAAATTTTTCATAAATTCATATTAAATAGACCAAAATATTCTAAATATATTGTTTCATTTTATTTTCCTTAATTAATTGAAATTAACTTCAATTAATCATAAAATAATTAATTTTGTGATAATTTGGCAAAATTACGATTTTACCATTACCTTTTTAATCCAATTTATTTTATCATTTTTTCTTTGGCCAATTCCCATATATTTTCGGACCAGATATTTTACTTACTACTTCTCCATTTTTGGACCTTAATATTGGGCATTTTAAATTCCCAGATTAATTTTATAATTATTTTGCCTATTTTCTCATGAATATGAACATTTATAAAATTCATAAATTCCAAATTCATGGATATTCACCATTTTATTGAATTTTCTGAAATAATTATAATATATTTGGTGAATATAAACTTTGGGGTGTTACAATATTTGTTTCATGAATATGTGGGTTTGATTATTGGATTGTGCGTCTGGAGGCTGTAAGTCACGTTGTGTGTTTTGAATGGGGTGTGTCCCTAGGTAATAAGACCTGATATGCAATCTGTGTTGTATTGGACTGTGTGTCTCATGATTGCTGAATGTATTGCATAGTGATTGCTAAATGCTTATCGTTTGATGGTTAATTTTTGCATACTTTTGTGAACTTGCATATATTATAATGGTTTGTTGTTACTACTAAGATTCTCAGGAATTTCCCCCTTTCCATTAAATGACATACAGATAATAGCTTGAGAGGCAAGGGAGTATTTATTGCAAATAACTGAGAAGGTGGAGAAGCAGGATAGTTTATTTTGATGGTTATCTGTATAATCTTTTTGTTTAGACATAGGACTTTTGGTAGCCTAATGTGGCTACAAATTTTGTATATGTATATACACACATGCGAGCACGTGCAAATATAGAAGATGTACATAGTAGTGCATATAGTAGTAGTATCATCAATCATAGTAGGGATAGTGGTAGTAATACTATGCTAAATAATCGAAACAGGGATGGGTATTTATATGATACGAGCCCATAACTGAATTAACAATAGACTTAGTAAGAGCACAATATAATTCTAATAATATCAAATCAAGTTGAAGGATTGATGAGCTATAGTGAAGAGTTTGAAACACTAATTAATTGATTTAAAAAGTTTTAAATTTTTCAAAAAAGCACATTCATTTACAGGTTCAAACCTTGTATTTGGGCTAAGTTTTCAACTATTTTTGAAAGTGTTTTCTTCCCAGGACCAATCATGGCTTAGTGATTCGAATTCATTATATATATAACTCACCTAATTAGAGATAAATAAGTTGTCACAAAAACCATCGGCATCTTTCCACCAGAATGGTGACAGATAGGCTAAGTTCACGATATTTTTTATCATATATATAATCAAAGCCAACGGAGTCCATCACTAACTGTGGTGGTGGTTGAAGAAATATAATGAACTATCTTTGTGCATGTAGAATATAGCAGGGGGCTTGGTATTGTCTGGGTTGGTTTGTGGGTTATAAGGCAACAAAATAAATACATAATCTTGAAATCTTTGTTTTTACTCCAACATCGCAAAGGTAATGATAACATCGAAGATTTAAGACACACACACATTATGTGTAAAAGACTAGAGTATCGATTCTCTACATCACTTCTCCAGCTCCATTGCTTGATTTTATTACTCCATTTGGTTCTAAAGTGTCATGACCCATAATCTGAGTCATGATTGGTGTGTAGGCTAAGCCAAATAATTCCACTTAACGTAGCAAGCATTAAACAAAGTACACCAACCCTAGAATAAACATTTGCACAACAATAACAATACTTATTGAACTTCCATATTAAAATTACAATGAGAAAACAAATCCATAAAAATTGAATTTGGGGATGCACATGCTGTCTCATTTACTATATAATACAATGACTCTATAACCATCATAGTAGTCATGACAACACGGAATCCCTCAACACTCACCAATACATTGTAATATACTCTGTAAGTTTATGAAGCATGTTGACCACAATCCACCTCACTATCTAGTTGTATTATTTGGATGAAAAATATCAAGAGAGGAATGAGTCTACTACTATATTCAATGAAAACATAAATAATAAAGTGAGTGGAAGGGAAACAAAGGCGCACAGAGTCTTGGGCAAGCGACTTTTCTCAAAATAAATAAATGTACTAAAATTCAAATGTTGAATTGAACACAATAATGAGGGTAAAAGTTCACTTAATCCTTATATCAAATAAAGAAAAAAATGATAATTAAATATTCAACCATAATCTTTCAATCAACCCAATCATTCAATATCAATCTTGGTAGGGAATAAACACCCCTCCAATATACTATTCCATATACTGTATGTCATAATCATATAACTTATTGTGGGGAATAATCGTCCAACCTATATTCTATTTCATATATATCATATACTCGTGGTGAGGGATAATCGCCTCACTAACACATATATATCATATACTATATACATATAACCGTTGGTGGGGAATAACCGTCCCACTTAAATTTATATATCTATATATCTCATATACCAAATATCAATATATATAAATCATGGTGAGAAATGTAATATCCTGGATTGTAACCAAGGATTAGCAACTTCAAAGTGATGTAATTAATATTAATTGAGCACTTTTGAAGTATATATTGTGTATTGTGATAATCAGGGGCAAAACGGTAAATTTACCGATTAACTGGTTAGTTACCGATGAGAACACTCCTTGGTAATCAAGATTAATGGCTAAGATTGAAAGACCAAGAGGTGGAATCTTGTGCATGCAAATGTATGTGAAATCATAGTAGGGAGAATAAGATGGTGCCAAGTGTCAAGATATGGACCATGGATGAGGTCAAAGTTTTCAAACTCATTCTCTCTCCCTTGCAAGTCGGCTAAGTGCATGGAAATGGGGAATGAAATCATCATCATCAATATCTCATTTTTCTCTCTCATCCTCCTCCATTTTCGCTGAACAAGCTAAGGAAAGAGAAAGAGAAAAGCTTGAGTTTTGGTAAGTTAATGCCTTCATATGCTCAAGTGTCTTTCATTAATGTTGTACAAGAAGTCAAGAGCTTTATTTCCATGTTTTTAGACTTTTGATTTGTGGTGTGTGGCAGATTGAGGGAATTTGAAAGTTGAGGAATCAAAGTTCTGATTCTAGCAAGTTTAAGAGGTGAGTTTTTGATGAAGTTTGATGCAAATGCTATAACTTTTGGTTTAGTTTTGTAAATTCTGGATTTATGCCCTAATTTCTTGTGATGTTAGAAGATATGAATTGGGTATAGTTTGATGGTGGGATAGATGTCAAATGGTGTATGAATGTCAATGGTTTTGGTTTGAATTTGAGAAGAGGAAGTTTGTTAAATTGTGATTTTGGTGAATTTGTGGTTTAGAGATGAGATTTTGTTGTTTGAGTAGGAATTGGTTGTTTTGGGTTTACCAATGGGTGATTGGTGTTAAAAAAAGTAAGAAGGAGTTGTGGTATGAGTTCTAGAACCATTGGAGCTTGATTGGTTAATTCTGGGAAAAACCATATCAGTTTTGCATTTTGGCATCTGATACACATCACTCGAGTGAGGGAGGAACTTACTTGAGCACGATGTGAAATTCTGGGTAGTTGGGAAGGTCTTCAGGCAGAAACCGCGAGCGTGCTTCCTGACTTGTGAGTGAAATATGAACATGCTCGAGTGAGGTATGAACATGCTCGAGTGAGCAAGGGCGTGCTCGAGTGTGAGTGCATCTGGTGCTATGGGTGAGCGTCTCAGGTTATCACTCGTGGGTGGATTGTTAAGAGTGAGCGTGGGCACTCACGAGCATTGGGAGGTCACTCGAGCACTAGGGCTGGTGCTCGAGTGCACTTGTTGTTGGAAGGATGGATCACTCTCGGGTAGCACTCGCTGGGTCTCACTTCCTTGTGTTTGAGTGCACCTGAGGTCGCTGCTCGAGTAGAGCCTCTTGTGCTCGAGTGACGGTGTATGATATAACAGAGTTTGCTCTCGGGCAAACACTTTCTGAAGTTCACTCGCTTGTGCTCGAGTGCTGGCGAGGGGTGTCACTTGAGTGAGACTCCTTTCACTCGAGTGAGCCAGCCCAGAATTCAGAAATTCTCCTAAGAAGGAGGGCCTTCGGGGTAGTTTCTCCTAACCCTTTAGGCATATATTTAGACCCATAATAGTCACTTAAAGAGTTCAAATGATAACCAACTTAAAGTATTATAAGAGATAAGAACTTGGAAAAGAGATTGACAAGTTGTCCCTAACTTGGTTACAGGATTTGACATTTGCTATCCTCGTGAGCCCACAGTGCCGAAGAGCATCAGGAAAGGATCAGGTAGTGACTCTCTCTCTCTTATATGTTGTATAATGCTCTGTATGTGTGTGTTATCACTGTTTTGTGATGATTCTTTGATGCTGCTACCATTACAGCTAGTGATAGCTGTCATTTACAGCGCAAGCTGTCATTATTGTGATTACAGCGTAAGCTGTCGTGATTATGATTACAGCAAGAGCTGTCGTATCGTGCATACAGCCGGGAGTGCTGTCGTTTGTGGTGAAAACCATGTATCTTTGAGATTGCTGCTGCTGTTGCTAGTTGTGATTTATATACATGCTTTGTACTTATGCATTGTGTGAGTGGTTTGTTACTACTGAGATTCTCTCGAATCTCATTCTTTCCTATGACTAACATTTCAAACAGGGCGTGTGGCTCAAAAGAGAAGAGGCCAACTTGGAGCAATTAGGACTCTTAGGGGTATATAGTTGAATTGGGAACGTTGGTTATTCATTTTGAACTCAGGATTACTGTATATTTTAAATTAGGAATATTATATTCGATTTTGGTTGGGTAATCCCCTAGTGGATACTTACAAACCCTCAGTTTATATATGTATAGAACCCGGGAGTTGCCGGGGAATTGATTATACTCTCTGATATTAATGAATGTATATTTACTGCACAGGTAATTATATTCGAACATTGGAAATTGAGACCAGGACGGGAAAAAGATTTTAAAGATTTTGCGAAAATCACACTGCGAGACAGCAATTAAAAATGAGTTTATATCATCTGACGGTCTCTAATCCGTTTTAAATATGTGTTATTGAAATATAATTGTGTGTTTAAAGTCAGAGGGTTACAAGAAATAACCATCACTACTACAAAATATAGATTCTATTACCCTAAAGGACGTCCCTTTTTAAAAAAGGGAAGTAAAAAACAAAGATGGTGGCATTTTCGTAATTATGGATGAGAACTGAATAACTTTAGGTGTCCCTAACTCAAATAGGGACGTCTAAAGTGTGACTTTAGAGACTTTAGATGCCCCTATTTGAATTGGGGATGTTTAAAGGAAAAAAAATTACTTCAGGCTTCCCCAATTCAAATAGGGACGTCTAAAGTCACACTTTAGGCGTCCCTATATGTATCAAGGACATCTAAAGTTAAATTTTTTTTAAAAAAAAAAAAGAAATCAGGGACGCCAAAATATATATTAGGAATGCCAAAGGGCGTCCCTGGTATCATTAGGGATGTCATTTTGTAAATTAGGGACGCTGATGATATACTAGGGGAGCCCTTTGGCATCCCTAATAGCCAAAGGGCGTCCCTAATTTAAAAAAAGAATTATTTTTAACTTCAGATGTCCCCAATGCATATAGGGATGTCTAAAGTGTGAATTTAGATGTCTCTATTTGAATTGGGGACGTCTAAAGTAAAAAAAAAATTTAATTGGACAACTGTAGGCATCCCTAAATTAAATTTTGGACCCCAGAAACAATTCAAATTTATACTGACAGTCTTTATTTGTTAGTTTTATATTACTTTTGCACTTATCTTTCTCTTCCCATCACTATAAACACAAGAAGAGCCACTACCACCACGACTTTTAACTCTTGCTTCATCTTCTTTATATGCTCTTTTTAGTTCTTGCTTCTTTCTTTCTCTCTCTTTTTTCACCTCCAGATCTGTTATGCTTTCTTACCATTTTTTATTGTTTTATATTCTTTCTCTTTTTTCTCGAGTTTCCCTTATATTTTATCTTCTAACTCGTGTTGTTATGGCTTGTAGATCGAGACTCTGAAACATGCTTCATGGCCACATTCCTGCCAAGAAAACGAGGTTCATCTCTCCCTGTCGCTTTTCTCTATTCATTATTATGAGAAAATGAATTTCAATAATTGAAGGAGATAAGTTTTTTGCAACTGATTCATCTTATTGTTTTAATCTTCTGCCTATGAGATTTCAGCTTTGGAGTTATTATTGTGTAGATTTTGGATTTGGAGTTCAGATACTAGATCTATAATTTTATTGACTATGATCTGTAATTTCTGGTTTGAAATACTGTTCAGTCCAGATCTATAATATAAATAATTTTTTTTTTTTTAAAAAGCACTTTAGATGTCCCTATTTTAAAATGGGGACGTCTAAAGTGTCAATGTAGCACTTTAGACGTCCCTTTTTAAAATAGGGACGTCTAAAGTGCAGACCTTAGGCATCCTTTTATTTGTGGATGTTATTGTCATTTTTTACTACGTCGCTCACATAGACGTCCCCTTATTTTCAGATATTAAAAGTCCTAAAAAAAAGGGACATTAAAAACATTTTTTGTAGTAGTGCGTCTCACCCATTTATATTCCACACACACATATAAACATTCTCAATATATATATATATATATATATATATATATATATATATATATATATATATATATATCATATACCTCCTAAAAATATTGTTCTTCCATTAAAAATAAATTAATCAAATTTTTAAAAACATAAAGAAGGTTTGAAATCAAATTAATTAATCAAAAAGAGTGGTTGAAAGAAGGTAAATAAAAAATAAACAATTGAAAAAAAACATTTTTTTACTTTAAAAAATAAATCAATTTAATATTTTAAAAACATAAAAGAAGATTTGAAAATAATGCTAATAAATAAGACAAAAGTAAGAAAATATATGTCAACCGAAATTTAATATGAAAAGTTCAGGAAGTTGAACATAAAAGTATGAATTGAAGTATGCACACTAACAAATACAATCACGATAACTATGTCCAACAAATTGGCAACCCCTCAACATATGAGTATGAACTATTTGCATAGCTTCATATATAGGCATAACTTGGACTTTTTTCGATTGGGCTTTCCGGGTGCTTGGCCAGGGTTGATTGAGGTGGCTTTTGAGGCCCTATGTCATTTTTTGGGGACTCCAGTCATCTTAGCATTGGACTTGATAGACTAGAAGAGTACTTGATTAGTGTAGTACGTAGTCCCAGTCTCACTTGGATCGCTTTGAACAACATGGTTTGACTGTTTGATTCATGGATTCAAATATGAAATATGTATTTAGAAATATTTAGGAGTGACAAAGCGATTTAGAATTGTTTCCCAACTGGAATAAAAATAAGGAAAAGATATTTAAGGCTGAAAACATAGCATGGGTGAAATGAATGGTGTCACCTTACTATTTGATTGTACCATATTTTGACAAGGTATGTTTGAGGGTTTTGTCAATAATTTTAGACTTAAATTGCATTAATTGTGAGTAAAGTTGTTTGCACGAAATTAAGGTTAGGGGGAATATCATATATTTCATGATTTACCTTAATTAATTGGTTTTTGGAATATAAACTATTACATTATGGGTTTATTTTCTTTGCAGATCAGTTTAGGGAAATTATAGAAAAGACCCAAAATTTCTAGAAACTTAAAATCAATGAAGAAAGGGACCAGAGAACATAAAAGGGCTCATAATTTTTGAAAATTACAGTTTACCCACAAATGTTTTAAAATTTGTAGTTTAGACCCTTCATGAGTTTTTTAATTGTTTTAGTTTAGTCCTTGGTCAAAATGTAGGTATGATTTGCAAGCCTTGTAGCTCGACATTAACACACCAAAAGCGCTAGATTGTAGAGAGCTTCAACACTGGAGAGATCGATCTTCATTCTCCTCCATATCCACCTTCGCTTCTTCCTCACCGGCAGCATCATCTACCACAGCAGGAGCATGTCGGCTTATGCCTTGGTAACTTCTTCAAAATTAAACCAATGATTTCAATAAAGGGTGTAATCTCATATTGTAACCCCCTTCACGCTTAGGCCGAGATTAAGTCCAATAACACGTAATTAATGTGGAATTAGAGACCGTAAATGATTTGGGACTTAATACAACAAGTTTTGCCCAAAACATGCTTTTATAAAACCTTTTCTAAAACATGTTCACAATGGTCTCCTATTCACATTTCAATACACAAATGGCCTGAATAATTTGATTCTATTTATAAATATCAGAGTACTCAGTAAATTTCCGACACACTCGGGGTTCAATTACTAATGCAGGGTCTATACAAGGCACAAAGCCTAAGTAGTTTCCCATACAAGGGGATTACATAACTACTATCCTATATATACATGTAATTCCCAACAAAATATATCCAAATGATTTACAAAATGATAACCAAATTTTTTTTTCAAAATAGACTCCTAGCAATGAGCTCTACTCACTCTTCGTCACCTGCTTTCCTTTCGATCCTTTTGCCCTATCTAAAATGTTTAATTTTGGGAGAGTGAGATTCTAAGGGATCCCCGTAGTGTCAAATCACTCATAATATGTACAACAATAAGGCATGAAATCAAATCATTATCTACACAAGCAACTACAACGGCAGTTACAACGGCAATGGTTAGTATGACACATGTCATCCCTTACGATTGCTCACGCTGCATTGCACAATACAATCCACACAATATATTTCACCACAATTGTGATTCATATAAAGTATTTCATCACACAAGCCATACAGGAAAGATTCAAAACTCACAGCCCATGGCTGGATTAACAATCGCCGCCCCACGGGTCAGATTCACAAAGTTTCATGTCGATTACAACGATAGTTCAACGGCCGACCTAGAGATGCCCAACGTCAATCCCTACACGGCTCACGCTGACCTGTTCGCGCTGTAATGGACCATGGTACATGCAGTTCACAGTTCAATGATAAGTTATGCATACCAAAACATCATACACAACATGAGAGAAAAGTCACTACCTGGTTCCTTCCGTGCGTGCTTTGTCGCAGGTCTCTCCTGAGGAGGGAAAATATCGTATCCTATAATTATAATTAGGGACGAAGAGTTATTCTCTATTCCAATACTCAATTGACTTCAAAATACTTAGATTTGGTTATCATTTATGTCCTTTAAGTAGTTACAATTGGCTCTAATAAAAGCCCTAAAGGATTGGGAAACATCATGTTGGAAACCACTTTTCAAAATCACAAGATGCTGAAAACAGGGGCTGGCTGCAGCCAGAAACAGCACAGAAAGTTTCTGGCTGCAGCCAAGAATTTTCTGGCTGCAGCCAAAAGCAGCACAGAAAGTTTCTAGCTGCGGTCAGAAGCAGCATAGAAAGTTTCTGGCTGCGGCCAAGAATTTTATGGCTGCTGCCAGGAAAATTTTGTTTCTTGGCTGAACTTCGAAAAATCATAACTAATTCTACAAAAATTGAAATGAGGTGATTACAAAGCCCATTGAAAGCTATTTAAGTCCTCTTCATAGGAAAAATATGGGACATTACTGAAAATCACCATAAAAATACAGATTTCAAGAAAAGTCCACCTTGCTTCAGAATTGTTCACAGATTTAACATCAAACTTTGGAAAGTCATAACTCCTAGCCCAAAAATCGAAATGACATGAAATATATGTCCATTTTGAAGCTTGGCAAGTGAACTTTATGACTGGAAAGTTTCATAATTTTCCAACACCATTTACTATTTTAAAACGTCCATGAAAGATCACTGCCAGAACAGAGTTTCTTACTAACCAAAACTTGCCACTTTTAAAACTAAGTTCCCAATGGTTCAAAATTCATATTCAACACTTCGCCCACACAATTTTCCACAAGGAACACAATGAAAATCTCAAAATGACCAAAATCCTACTCCTTTATCATGCTTTGGTTTTGGGCAACACAAACATCAAAATTCCAATCTCATCTAAACATCAAATTTCAATCACCAATCAATCTATCTATCCTAAACTCATCCCAAAATACCATTCTCATGCCAAAACATACCAAATGAATAGTGGCACTCATCTTTGGATTCAAGGCCAAATTTCCAGAAATTACAAACTAATCCATTTGACACAAAACATAGATAGATAGATAGGTTTCACTCACCTTATCAACTTTCTCAAAGGGAGTCTTTGATTCTCCAACTTTCACAATTTCTCTAAAACTCAATCCAGCCCCAAATGCCAAACTATTACCATCAAATAAAAGCTCTTGATGCAAGGAACAACATTAATGAATGAAGTTTTGGCATTAGAGATAATTTTCCCTTACCTTTTCCAACTTTTCTTCCTTCCCTTGGTCTTCAATGGCTGACGAAGAGAGGGAGAAGAGAGGGAACGAGAGAGATGAGAGGGAAGAGTGATGAAGAAGGGAAATAATCATACTCCCTTCCCATTTAAGTTTTTTCAGCGTAAAAGAGGGAAAGAGAGGAGAGAGAAATGCTTAAAAAAACCTTTGACTTTTCTCTCACACACACACACACAAACCAACTTGCCACATGTCTTCTTCTCATTGGCTCTCACACAATAAGCACCCAATTAGCTTATCTAATCCCTCCATTAGTCATTGTAATTACACTTCTCATTTTCTCTTAGTTAGCAATTAATTTTCCCATTAATCACCAACTAATTGCCCAATAATTCCATTCTTCCAATTTCTCAATAATTATGATGTATTAATTAAAATAGTCATAAAACACATAATAATTCCCATTTAAATTCATAAATATCCACACTAATCCTCATTAGCCCTTAATTAAAAATTGGGATATTACACATATCATCTCTTGAGGAGCCTTTTATTAACTACCTAATAAATAAGTGTGATGATTCGTATGAAACAAGCTAAAAAAGATTTCGAGCTTTTTATCTAATAACTAAATTGTAATTAAACTAAGATGCTTTAAAAATAAATATGTTTGGATTTTTGGAATAAAAATTGATGAAATGAAAATCGGTTTAGAAAATATAATAAAACCTTCTAGAATAATGAATTTTATCTATCATTGCTTCAAAAGATAATAGAAGCATGCTAGTTTAACAAAAATACCTAAAAGACCATGCTTGAGTTAAGTGAATTAATTCCTTTATACCGAGTAAAAATTAATCCAGAACCAAAACCCAATTTAAACACTTGCAATTTGAATTAATGAAATGCAATGGCAAGTGTAATCAAATACCCTTGCATTACAATCAGAATTATACATTCATAGCAATTCTAAGCTTAAAAATAACCAAATCAATATACAAGAAATTACTACTAATGAAGTTCAAGTGTCGAAAACATAACATTTAAAATCCAAATACATATCTACCAAAAGCAGTTGGTTGAGGTGGTGAGGGGCTTCACAACCGTAAGGAGAGAACATAAGTTTGAATTTTAGGAAGCACATTTGTTGGGACAAGTGAAAACCATTTGCCCTCTAAACCTCAAAAGGGGAAACCCTTGATATTACCCAAAAAAAAATCCAAATACATATATAATCTCAAGAAATGCATGAAATCCCAATGCAAAAACTTCAGTTCAATATACTAATTAAATTCTAAACCTAGAACTTAACTGATACAAATGATTAAACATAGAAATCAGATTGTAAAACACTCCCTGTGAAGCTCTAAGCTCAAGAATCAATCCTTTACTCTAGGAGAAGAGAGGTTTAGGTGCTGCAATTCATGGACAAAGCTTCAAGAACCAAATCTATCTTCATATTCAAACACCTAATGGTCAGCAGAGATAGCCACAGACTAGGGACTGATGTTAAATCTAGAAGTTGCTCTCTAAATCGAAAATCCCTTCTTCTCAGTTGATGCATCAAAAGGGTGGTGGTAAGGAAGTGTAGGTGAGGCTTACCAGAAAAAATGGAGGAAGTGTGGTGGCAAGGAAGGATGGTGGAGAAGGAAGGTTAAGAAGAAGAGGTGGTCGATTGTTGCCACAGTGCTGGTCCTTCTCGCAGCTGTGCTATATTTTCAGGTCTCCCACCACTGAAGCTTTGGTTTTTGAGAAATAAAGGTCGCCTGTGATAATGGAAGAAGGGACGTCGCCGGTGATGGAGAAGAACAGAGGTCGAGGGAGCGATAGAATGTGAAGGTGAGAGCGATATAAGGTCTTTAAGGTTCAGCAAGGGAGGTTAATTTGTGTGTTTCGTGGCTCCTCTGTCAAATTTGTCTACTTGAAGACTCAAAATCAAACCTAAATTTCTAATGCAGAACACAGCAATTTCAATCAGGATTAAACTGTCATTTTTCAAACTCATGGGACTAAACTGTCATTTTTGAAATTTGAGGCCAAAACTTCCATTTTTAGATTTAGTCCAATTTTTCAACCACCTAAAATTAAAAACAAGTAAACCAACATCAAATCATCTCAAAAATCAATGATTAAGAGTAATTATAATTAGTTTGACAACTTTACCTTGTTAGTTCTAATTTAGTGTATTTACTCTTAACATCAATTTATCACAAGAAGGGCATTTTAAACTCAATAACTATGACAAAATTCCCAAATAAAGTATAAAAATATGTAATAAAATAGGGATTTGTCATTTCCCCCACATTTAAACTTTTACACTCATGGGCAAAACATTAATCAATTTAACATTAAATAAAATGAAAAATTCAAATATTTAAAATTGGAATCAATGAATTAATCAATCTTCACTAATTAAGCTAGCAAAAGTCTTAGCATGAGGTAATGTAAATGGACTATATTAATGCAAAATTAAGCAAAAGTCTTAGCATGAGGTAATGCAAATGGACTAGATTAATGTAAAATTAATCAATTTTTTTTTTTGTTTTTTCCTACTCTTTTTTTTTCTATTTTTTTTCTTTCATTCTTTTTTCCATGCCTTTTTCTTCTAATTCTCTTTCTTCTTTCTTTTTTATATTTTCCTCTCTCTTTTTATATATATATATATATATATATATATATATATATATATATATATATATATATATATATATATCTTGTATTTACATGGCATTTCTTCATACATATAATATCAATAGGAATCTGATGATGTTTAGATATCAATCTAATACAAATGAAATGCATACATAGTGCTTGTTAATAAATGATGGATTTTAGCATGTGAAGGTCTCAAAGGGGGGTTAGCAATGGATTAGTGTATAGGGTTTGTGTTTGGGATAAAGGGTGATGAAATGAATACCCCTATCATGTTCATTAATCTAAATGCAAATGTGATTTTGAAAAAGAATTTAAACAAGTTCTAGAAATACACTAGAATAGGTGACGAACATACATTAATGAATAAAGATTAGACTCAATCATTCCAATGAGGGGTTTCTCTAAAATGCACATTCTCAAATATTAATTGAACACTATCTTAATCAAAATACATTAACTCAACTAATCTTAATGCTAACTCTAAAAGCAATAAGCAATCTTTTCATCAAAAATCAACAAGAGCATCAGTAATTCTCAAAAGTATTTGGACAATTTTCCAAAGCAAGGAGTGGCAAAAATTTAAGAGTGTGGTTTGGATAAAAAATTTCATCATTCAAGCACAAAAATCAACCAATTGAACCAAGAAAATTTTAAAAAACTGTTTTGAAAAATGACATTTTTGCAATTAAGCACAATGAAGAACACAAGCCCAAATCCTAATCTCTCCCCCAAACTTGAATCTTGCATTGTCTTCAATGCAAAATTTAAGTGTAAGGAATGGCAAGAGAATCAAACCCAAAGAGGATGACAAAAAAAGAAATCTACCTCTATACTACTGGATTATGTCCCTCGCCCACACTTATCTTATGTATACAACAATTAAGCTCAAATAATCATAAAAATTAGGAGAGACAACCTTTGTTAGAATGTTTTAAGGCACTTGAAGAAGAAATTCTCATCCAAGATGAGAAACATGATGGTCTTTATGGTACGCACTTCTCCTTGCTTGATTTTCTAAGGTGGTGGTGGTTCAGGATCAATCGGAAGAGGTTTGAGAATGTACGGTGGAGGTTAGTATTGCGAAGGACTCTTCCAATCGTGGGCCTGCAAAAAAGACAAGCCAGAAGCACTAACCAATCCAAAGATATAAACATAGAGAGATTTAGAGTATTGTGAAAACATGTTAAGAACAAAACTCTCCAAGTAGGAATCACACCCAAGAAATTCAATTTGGTTCCCTTCAGTAAGAATCGAACAAGTGGTCATACTTTCAAAATTCTCTTGTGTTTGCAATAGGGAAAATGCTGAACTCAACTTATTGTTAGGACACATCACATCACTTTTGCAATCACAAGAGTTGGGAGGTAAAAGAGTGGAAGAAGAAAGAGAATGGATCAAGCTATCACCACCCAAAATTTCAAAACAAGTATTTTCATTTTCTATATCAAGTAGCAAATCACAAGAAAGAACTAAATAAAAAGATTCATTTTCATTTACAATTTTATCACTCAAAATCATTAAATATTCTAAAACACGCAATTCAGAGAGATCAAATGGTGGACAATTGTCAAGGCCTTTATCAATTGTAGCATGCATTTTGATGTTATCAATTGAACTAGATGAAGAATCAAAGTAATGTGAATTAGAAAGCTAATTATCAATTTCAGCATAAATGACACATGTTACATCACCCTCACATGAACAAAAAAAGAAGAATGTAGGGAAGAGGGAAAAATGAACTCTACATCATGTTCAATAGCATTGTAAAATTCCAAATTATGCTTATCAATATTTGAATCAACAAACAAGAAAGTATAATCGTAAGACCCTGCCTTATATACCACTTATTATCGATATTAATTAGAGTAGTAATGCGTAGTTCGGTGGGCAACACATGAATAACATAAATATATTGATAATATATGCATTATTACAAAAATTCCCCGCAGGGATTGTATATAACAAATAAAAATTATGTGGCCGTACTGGGCCACTAAGGTGTCAAAACCCGTTCCAGTGAATTGCAGACACCTTCCTGTTCCAGTGTAAACAAAACAGAGCTTCATTATTCAAATATGCTCTACACAATCAAGTAAAGCAATCACATACATCACTACACAAGTAGATATATCAAATACATGCAAATAAGGTAAGTTCCCTACCTTAACCCTTTATATCCTTAAATAGGCTGCTCGAACTTTGTGCCTTGATAAGCGTGCCAATCCCTCGGGCTCTCAACTCAGTTCTAAAATGTCAAATATACAAGAATTAGGTTAAAACTCATTCATGTACTATTTTAGGCACTTCCATAGTGTTTTTAGTGGTTATATGAGTTTATTGTGAAAATTTACCAAAATGCCCCTAGCCCGGGCCCCATTGTACTTGGTCCAGCCATACTTTTTCCAAAATTTGACCTAGGCTATTCTTACTTATTTTCACCCATGAAATCTGTTTTTGGCCTCAGAATTATCAAATTCACTGCCAAAAGATGAAAATGCCCTTGACAGCCCCTAATTTAGGGTTTCAAGGGCGTTTTGATCATTATGCTATTTATGGCTTTTTTGGAAAAGATTTAAACTATAACCCCACCTAATTTTCCCTCTTGAACACAATGAAACTATCAGGTTATCAAAAATCCAACCCTAACCCCTTCAAAATAGCACTGGCCGAATCCCAGGATTCTCCAGAAAAAAAAAAATTGGGGTTTTTCACTTCTAACTCTGCAGACTTGCTCTTTTATACTCCTAATCACTTTATTAACTATTTAATTACATTCCCAACATGATTTAGACTCCATTTGGATAGCATAACATTTAGAGTTTACCTTTCCCAAATTTACAATCCACAACAAATCAATCAGAAAATCATCTATTAAACCGACCATAGCAGCAATAACAACCAAAGATTAAAGTTTAGGAAGTTACCTTTTCTTCCTTCTTGATGTTCTCTCCTAAGCTGAATACACAATTCCTTAAACCCTAGAATTTCACTTCCCAAATACCTTGAATCATGTAGTGAGGAAGCTTAGGAGAAAGATTACATAAGTTAGGAGCTAAATCACCGAAGAAACCCACTTATCTTGCAACTTTTGCTCCTCCTTCTCTCTAGAAATCCCAACACTCTTTCTCTCTCTATGCTTGCTGCTTGGCTGATGGAAATGGTACAGAAGAGGATGGGAAATGCTTTTAATAAATGTTGCATTATCCCTTGATTTATTTAATAAGCCAAAATTCATTAATTTGACTTTTTGTGTCATGAAAATGTGATACCATAAGCCTAATTGTATCAAACTAATTCCTTCCTCTCTTGGTCCATCCATATTCACGCCTAGGGTCCTTCCATCAGCCCAAAATAAGCTGATCACAATTTACCCATAATTACAATGTTGCCATCATACTTTTCTTCATTTTAAAGATTATTTGGCAATTTTGGCAGATTTTCTGCCCAAACTTTGAAAAATCATACCTAAATTTGTAGACATCATATTAGAGTAATTCTAAAGGCTATAGAACCCTTATTGAGTCTAGTTTCAAGAAAAAAATATAGCCTTTTGCCAATTGGAAGCACAAAATTCTCAGAATTAAATTCTCTGAATGCTGTTTCAGAAAATCAACAGTTTTTCTAGGCTAACTTCAAAAATTCATAACTTTTTACATATAACTCCATAAATTACCCATTACTTATCAAATTAAATCTTAGGATATCTACGTTCACCCTGTAAAATTTCACAATTTTTGAACTTAATTTGATCTTCCAAAATCACATGACAAGCTCACTGCTTCACCAGAAATCTCACTGGCAGCATAATTACATTCTCCAAAATTCACCAGTTTATTTCATTGACTATTTCCAATAATTACAATACGTTTTGGTGAATAAAATTTGGGATGTTACAATAATCATTGCAAGTGACATTCTCATATAGGCTACAACTATCGGAAGCAATAGATATATCATTTTTATGCTCAAACATGTGAGGAGATTCAACCACAATATCTTCATCCACCTCATCATCACTTGCATCATCAAGAATAGCAGTATGAGAAGGGTTAACTTCTTCAAGAAGAGGAGGAATATTTTCAAGGTTTGAAGGTGACTCCTTTGATAGTTGAGAATGTACTTGCTTCATCTCTATATCTTGTGTGGGTGTAGGTACTAGAAGTTGGGAACTTTCCACTGGTGATGTGGCATTTGGCTCTTGAGCTTGGGCTCCTTGTTCCTCCTTTTGTAGGTCATGTGGCCAAGGGCTTACATCTTCACCTCCCATCTTTACCCATAACATATGAGCATAGTATGCCTTGAAAAACTCATCAATGTATTCTAATTGCTCTTCCATCTCCCTAGAGCTTCCAATTGTTCCTTGATGCAAGAGTAACTAAAGGTATTGCTCTAAGAGTATATCATATTTTCTCGTCAAGGCACTTGTTATAGAACCCATGTTTTGGGATGAGAAAAGGGTATTCAATCCATTAGGTTGTGTGTTGTGAATTTGAAGTGGAGGTTCAAGGTAGGGTGAAGGACAAGGTTCATGAAGTGGTGGGTGACATGGTTGGAATGAAGGATGGTATGATAAGTGAGAGGGTTCATGATATTGTTGAAATGGAGGCTGGTGATATGGTTCATATAATGGTCTTTGTAGTGGATGGATAGGTTCAAGGTATGGTTCATGTTTGTATGGTGGAGAGGAAAAAGAAGGTTTATAGGGTGGTTCACATGGGAGGTAATCAATGGAATTGGTGTTATAGGTATTAGTGTAGAGATTGTGTATGTGATGGTTTTAGGGATTTCCAAGACAAGGCCTCTCATTCTCAAACCTATATATACACTAGTTGACCCACGACGACACGTTTAGGATGGTGGCTTCTCTGACGAGGCCACACTTCACCTTCAGCATCAGTGCCCAGCTCATCACCGTGTGAACCACTAACGCCGTCGCCAATATCCACGCATCACCATAATCCTACTCTGCGCTCGTAAGATTTTCTTGATCGGAAAGTTCATCGAGTATGCCAAGAGCTGCAAAATCTTCCATACCGTAAACACCCCCACAACCTTCGATATCACTGTCATCTCCCCTATTGCTCATAGGATTTGCCTCGCAAAGACGTACAATAGACGCGTTCACGCAAAAATAGAGTCGTCGTGTTCAAAATCACATAATAGACAATAGACACAGATATCATATTTGCCTCCGATATCCCAAGCTGTTCGCATTTAAACTCAAAATCAAAATCAAAATCAATTGAATCTCTAATCACTTGAAAGTTAAACAAGGTAGTTTCTATATTTTACCATGACGCTGAAGTAGAAGTCAGCGATGATGGAGTTCTCAACAAAGATTGTGGCAAGTTGGGTGGAGCCGACATGAGAAAGGGAGTTGAAAGAGGTAGGACCCACAAGGCTTCTTGGACTCGATGAAGAATTGAGTGGAGAAATTTTTGGGAGTGTTAATGGACATTTCAGACTCCTTAATGCCATGTATACACAGGTCAAAAGAGCAATGACTTCAGCTGGCTCAATAATGACAAAACTAATTGCCGTCATCTTGAATTAAGGGAAACGATGACTCTTGCACCTACTTTGTAACCACATAGTTACTTTTGCTCCTCAAAAAAGCATTGATGTTGGGCGCACTTTGTGAAAAAATTCAAGTGTATTTTTGCACCTTAACCCTTTAATTAAATTGCAGTGCTCTTTCAGCTATTAGTTTAAAAGACCCAAAACCACTTTCCCCTTATTTTCATTGCATTTGCATGACATTTAGATCACTGAGGAATCAATAAAATGCTTGAAAAGAGAGAACGATCCTAGGTTTGTCTATACACAATCCTTGGTTAATTTTTGATTATGGACCCCAAGACTAATGAAAAAAAAGTCCTCATCCGTGGCATTATTCAAGGGAATAGCAATAGCAACATCATAGATAGGACGCTTTAATAGCTTTAATATCGCAACACCTAGATGCAACCACAAACATGACAATAATTCCCTTGCTCGATTATGATGATGAAATTATTATCTGACCTGATTTAGCTTTGGTAGTGTCATTTAGCATATGTGACCAATCTTGACTTCACGGGCAGATAATAAAGAGTCTTTCATTTGCCCCAATTGTGAACCCAAGGTTAACGAAAAAAAGTCCTCATCATGGCATTATTCAAGGTAATAGCAATAGCAACATCATAGATAGGAGGCTTTAATATCGCAACACCTAGATGCAACCACAAACATGACAATAATTTCCCCTCTTGATTATGATGATTAAATTGTTATCTTACCTGCTTTAGCTTTGGTAGTGTCATTTAGACATAAGTGACCAATCTTGACTTCACTGGCAGATAATAAAGACTCCTTCATTTGTCACAATTGCATCTTTTGGGGATCAAAATGACTAGTTGAGAACAAACACATACAATATAAATGAAATAGCGAAAAGGCTAGCATCTAGATGACTTGAAGCGAACAAAATATAGATAAAAGGTAGGCTGTTGGAGTGGAAATGGAAATTTCCGATTCTATAGACAATAAATTAGCCAACTTCACAAGTGGAAAATGTGAGATGTTCGGCTGTTGGCAAAAGGACCATTAAGTATAAATATGATGTTTTAAATCCCTCAGTGGAAACGAAGTACATATTTTATCACTAATTAATTGGTTATTTAATTACTTAATATCCATTATTAACTAATTAAATTATTATTTCATTGTATCAAAATACTGTAAACTACCAAAAAAATCAAATATGAAGAATCAGTCAGAGAATGAAATTTAAAATATGAACCAATGTTGACTTTAAAAAGAAGCATAAGGTATTTTAATTTGAAATAGGAAATTTTGATTGACGGTTAATAAACACAATGTTGATTTCAAGAACAATTCAAAATCCTAAATGTAAATATTGAGGGTTTGTGTGGATTATAATTGACAACAAGTGAGTTTTATTTTTACTCAATAAGATGTTTGCATATTGAAATTAAGGTAAAAATGAATTAGTACAATGTAATTTATGTTTGAATAAGCTTTTATTAAAAAATTCAGTTTGACATTAACTTATTTAAATCATATATTAAAAAGTTAGCTTCAAAAAGTTTAAATATCAAGAAAAGTCAAAAGTAAAAGCCAAAAAGGTTACTACCAACTTTAAAATGTCTTTTCTATACCAAACTTTTAGGGTTAAGGTGTAAATTTATCCTGCAAGTTTTTGCTGAAAAGTAATGTTACTTTAAAAGTTTTTTTAGATTCAATATTGCTTTAAAAGTGTTAAAATGAAACAATATTTAAAAATTTAATAGTCAAAGTTAACTTCTTAACAGTATGGGGCAACATTGATATGTTTTAAACTTCTGAGATGACATTGAACCTGAAAAAAATTTTCAGAGCAATATTCCCCTTTAACAAAAACTTTCGGAACAAATTTTTACCTTAATCCAAAATTTCATGTTGTCCTTGAACCCATATATATCAAACATATTTTTTTATTCAACAATAGTCTTATAAAATTGTTTTTAAAAACAAGTTTTGAAAACAAAATAATTTGTTTGGATAGTTGTTTTTTAAGTGATGTGGTGGCGGCCATTGTTGACGATGACATGGTGGTGGTCGCGACTGAGGTGTGATATCGATGGTGGATATGTGTTGGCTTCAAAATATTAAAAATAGAAAACTAAAAACAAGAAAACACATAAAAACTGTTTTGATCTTTTAGTTTTTAAAAACAACTTTTTGTTTTTAAAAAAACTTATTGAAAAAAAAAAATTTAAACAATTTGTTTTTTTTTAAAATAAAAACAGTTCTTAAAAAATGGAATATACCATGCCCTTAATCTCATGGTCATTTAAGTTTAACTCTCTTATATTCTTCAACTATGGCTCAACATAACTCAGTCTAATCTTTAAACTTTTAACTCGTTTATAAATTAGTCCCTAATTTTTCTTTATTCAACTGAGTTACAATTTTTTTTTTGTCTTTAAAAAAAAAAAAAGAAACAGTTCTTAAAACCGGCATGAATCATCCCCCTAATCTCATGGTCATTTAAGTTTTAACTCCCTTATATTCCTCAACGATGACTGAATTAATGTAACCACTGAACAAAAAACCGGACCGGACCGGACCGGTCGGTTCGATCGGTTGAACAGGGAATTGGTCAGTGGTCTGGTCTGGTTTGATGGTTAAACCGGAGAACCGATTGAACCAGTCTGAAACCGGTTAGAACCGGTAAAACTGGTGGTTCAACTGGTTGAACCGGTTTTATTTTTTTATTTTTTTTATTTTTCTGTTTTTTCTTTTTTTAGGGGAAAATTGGAAGTTGAAGACCAAAATTGTAGAGAAAAATAGGTAAAGAAAGAACAAATCTAAAAAAAATGAAGAAGATATTGAAAAAAATTATTTAAAAAGATATAATAATTATAGAAAATGAGATATCATTGCATAAGTATAGGCATTATAACTCATACTAATAGATTTTAAGTATTTTTTTTCTTAAAAATCTTCATTTTTATCTATAGAAGTTTAAAAATATATTAAAATATATTGCCACTAATAAATTATAATATTTTAATATGACTGGTTCATTACCGGTTTAACTACCGATTAACCCATTAACCCTTAAACCTGTGCTGTGACCGGTTCATTGCCCAGTCCGATTTTTTGTTCCTTGAATGTAATTCATTCTAATCTTTAAATTTTTGACTCGTCTTTAACTTAGTCCTTAATTTTTCTTTATTCAATAGTAGTTTTTTTGTGGCCGGACCTCATTTAATAATTTAATGCTTATTCGTATATAACTTATTAAATATAAGTGAGTTTCTCGGGCGCGCACGCGCGCATATATATATATATATATATATATATATATATATATATATATAAGTGGGTTGCATTCAGTTATTATTAGAAAATTGAAACCACCAGTTATAAATGAGTTAGAATTCAAAGGAGATGGAAGGGCACGTTCACAGATTTTCCTTCTCGACGTATTTGCTTAATAACTTCTAATAACTTGTATTGACCATATCGGTATTTGCTTAATCCCTTGACTTCTTAAGATATCCACTTTAAGCCACTAACCTGATCACTCTGTCTCTCTACGGCTGGCTTCTCTCTTCCTTCTCATCTCATCACTTTTCTGCTACAAGAGTTTCAGGTTTTTGCTCTTTTCTTCTCCCTCGTCTTTCATCTTCCATTTTCTTTAGTTTTTCTTGTCTATTTTCAACTTTTACTTTTTCTTTGTTCATTCTGTTTGGTTTTTATATCTTATCTATTTTTAACCTCCTCCTCCATCATCATCTTCTTCTGCTCCGTTCACTGCTGTGGTCTGGCTTTATTTATCTTGCCGCCAAAGTCCTGCGATGGTCCTTCGGGTTTAAAGTTTTGCATTTTTTTTTTATAAGAGCCTGTTTGGCAAAGCATTTGAAGGCAAAATCGTGTGGTAGGAGATGACACCGTGATTTCGACTGTTTAGGAAGGCGGCAAAGTTCACTGGGCTTCTCTTGTAAACATGGCTTTTTGAAGAAGCTCCGTTGTCTTGCTTTTCTCTCCCGCAGTGAGCACGGCAGCACCATGCAGGTGGGCCATCCTCCGTCTAGCAGCTGATTCTTTGTGCTCAGGTGTGGTCATTTTCCTCTGTTTCCAGCTACGTTGGTGAAAGTTTGTGAAGCTTTGGCTCAACAAAACTATTTTTCAGTGAGCTTTTTGGTAGCTCTGTTTTGTAAGCAGCGAAACAGGGGAAACTATTATCCTAACTTTGATCATTATGTGTATTAGAATTGGCGTAGAGGCAAACATATATGAAGATGAGGTGATGGTAAAGAAGGAACTCACATTGAGTTTGAAATCGATAGGATGAGGAGGGGTAGAGGAATCATCGCTGGAAGAGGCAGAGGGAGGCTTGAGATTGTTGTTGGAGAAGAAGTCCATCTCAGGAGGGAAAGAGAGGGAATTAGAGTCCATGGGAGGTTGAAGATTGTCTTCAAGAGGGAAAGAGCTGAGAACACTGGGATTGCGGAGGAAGAAGCTTCTCGCAGCCATGAGTTTTTATAGAGGGGGGGTGAAGTTTTGAAGAGTGGCAGCAAACTGACATAAAAAATGATATATTTAAATAACTAAAATAATTAATTAAACTGACATAAAAAATGGTATATTCTCATTATTCATATAATTACTCGATAAATTTTAAAATGAATAATGTTTGGGATTGGCAAGCACTGCTGTGCTTGCTGGCAGGGATCGAACCCTGATAAGCGTCATACTATGATGGCCACCACGCCACTGCACCACCAAGGTGTTGGCAAAATGAATAATGTTTGTGATAGAATTAGATACCAACTTGTTATTAAAAAATAGTTTTATCAAATTTTATTTATATTTTTTCACTTCACTTCAATTATCACAATATATATAAATAATATATATATAGTATTCAATAAAATT
The DNA here is from genome assembly GCA_963855925.1 of Inga laurina. Classification (NCBI taxonomy): domain Eukaryota; kingdom Viridiplantae; phylum Streptophyta; class Magnoliopsida; order Fabales; family Fabaceae; genus Inga; species Inga laurina. The sequence continues at coordinate 40,852,895 of OY979706.1, read as the reverse complement.
CATGTCATTTTTAGTCATTTCCCATCTAAATGGATTTTTTAAACACTAATCCAAACATATTTCAGGTTAGAAAAAAAAAAGTTACTTCTCCCACCGCTAAGCCAAACACAAATCACATCTACAATCTGACTTTTTTTCTACTTAAATTTTCTGAAAACCCATATACAAAAGACCAGCGCCTTTAGGCGCGATGGTCACCGAAGCACCTTTAGGTGCTTCTCCCCCCTCCCCCATCCGGGTTCGATCCCGGTCGCCTATGTAATCAAAAAAAAAAAAACCCATATACAAAAAAAAGCTCATTCTTCACTATTAATCCAAATAGGCACTAAAAAAGTGGGATTGAAAAACCACTAACGAATCAAGTTCACAGGGCAAAGTTTTTAAAGTTTCAAAGATATTAATATTACTACATTCTGAACTAAAAAATGGATATTATTTTAAGAACCTAATCATTATACTCCTTTTTAGTTTAAGTTGTTATTTTCTTCTTTTTTTCAACTTCAAAAACGTAAACAATGGTTATTGAATGGATTTTTGGTCTATAGTTTATGACAATTTTATAACTCACATATATAACCTCTGAAGAGATGCTCAACATGTAAAAATTTAGCTTATTGTTGTTACTTTGATATTGCCATATTAGATACTGTATCGTTTTCATAGGCTTCCTCTTCACTCTATCTTAATTTCTCTCCTTCACTGCACTTCATACAAGCCACGGTTTCCTGCATCAACTTAGCTTTCTCTATTTATTTTTATTTTACATTTTTCTCCATTTTTCCATCTCAACTATTATATTTAAAATGTGAAATTATAAAAAAAATTAATTTATAAATCCAAGCTGTAAAAACTTATCTAAGCGGTTTAAGATTATAACTAAAAATTAAAAATATTTTGTAAGCTATTAAATCCAAACTGTTCAGAATTTGATTTAGAAAATGTGAAAAACAAAAATTAAAGAGAAGCCTAAAGGGCTGTGTTGGGATCAGCAGAATTATTCAGATGCTGTTGATTCAATTTTCTTTTCTTTTTTTTTTTTTTGTTTTAAATACAAGAGGCAAGTTTAGAAATTGAAGATTACAAAAACAAATCCCCTCGGCCTTCCATTATGGATCAATCTTCAAATGCCTCCTCATATCTTCCCAATCAGAAAATCCCGGTTTAATTCGACATTTTAATGTTTAATAATATTTTGTAGTTCAGTGAACTTGGAAATGGAAACTCACTTGACCTAATCTTTCACTGTTTCTTTAAAAAAATAATAATAATAAAATTTAGCCGGATGAACTAACGGCTTGAGGAATGTAACTAGACTACGAGTCCATTAGTGTAACTTAAGACATTTTTATTGTTATGTTGGATGCACAATTAATCGTACTGATCTTTAAGATCGGTGTATTAATTCTGTTCTGTCTGTAGGTTTGGATTGAGTGTTAAGTAAAAATTCTTCATTCCATCCGAGGTGTGTGAAAATTTGCAAAATATCAGTAAGGTACTCTCAACACGCAATTCTTTTAACTGAATAATGATTAAAATTTCCTGTGTGCAAATGTTTGCGTCTTAACCATTTATACTACAGGACTTATTCTTTTTTAAAGAAACCTATTGTGCTTATTATCAATTATCAATCATCGACTTTTTAAATTACAGAGAGTTATGATTTTTTAAAATTTAGCTTGCATCTCTTTGTTCTTCTCGGAATGTTTTTAATTGAGATTGAAATCATAGGCTGGATTCAATTTTATTAATGGTTTTTGTTTAAAAGTCACTTTGGTAGATGCATTAGTTGCATGGTGACATTTTTTTCACTTTATTAAGGCAATTTTAGTACTTATTATTGATGAAATTGGCTCTCTTATTTTATTAGGCCTCGTTTGATACGCTGGAATTGAGGTGATGGAAATGGAAATGGAAATGGAATTAAAATCCATGTTAAAAGTCTGTTTGGTTTGCATGAATTGGCCTCCATGTGGAAATGAATTCCACCAAACTAAATTGAATTGAATTCCATGCCTAATCCCATGAAAATGAGATGGGTTCCATAGAGGCCATATTTTCAGACAAAAATTTCCCCAGTTATAAAACTTATTGACACTTCAACCCCTTACTCAATTGGTCGGCGGTGAAGTAATGGTGAAGACGACAGTGACGGCGACGGCTCACAAATCTCGGACTTCCTCTTATCGTCACCTCCAACTCGGACTCATCCTCTTCGACTATGCCTCCACTCATCCTCTTCAACTATGTCTCTGACTCATCCTCACCGATGCGAAGCTTTTTCTGCAGCTGCTGAAAAACGGCGACAACAAAACTTTATCCGATTTGCAGAAATCACAAGCTTCATCAGATCTGGGTTTTCAATTTCACCTTCAAGTAGCTCAGAACCTTGTTACTGATACAGCAATGGCGCCTACAAAAAAAATCACTTTCAGCGGCGACATTCAGCGGCGACTTTTAAGGTCGCCGCTGAAGGTGTCACCTTCAGCGGCGACACTTTTGTCGCCGCTGAAAGTCATACTTTCAGCGGCGACATTATTTTGTCGCCGCTGAAAGTGTTTTTTGAAAATTAAAAAAAAAAATTTAAAACACTTTCAGCGGCGACTATTAAAAGTCGCCGCTGAAAGTGAGTTTCAGCGGCGACAAAAGTGTCGCCGCTGAAAGTCTTTTCTGAAAAATTTTAAAAAATCGAACTGGAGGAGAGTCACATGGAGGAATTATGAGGAGGCGACACGTGGCAGCACAACGAGGCAACACATGGCAGCACGGGGAAGCGACATGTGGTAGCACGGGAAGGAGACACGTGGCAATTATAAATTAAATTTTTAAAAAAAAATCGAATTTTTTTAATAAAAAAATTAATTTTTTGAATTTTTTTAAAAGAAAAATTAACACCTTCAGCGGCGACAAAAGTCGCCGCTGAAAGTCACCTTCAACGGCGACACAAATGTCGCCGCTGAAAGTCACCTTTAGTGGCGACAAAAGTCGCCGCTGAAAGTATACTTTCAGCGGCGACAAAAATTGTCGCCGCTAAAACTTTCAGCGACAGTCGCATAGGCGGCGACAAAAATGTCGCCGCTGAAAGTCTTTCAGCGGCGACTTTTGTCGCCGCTGAAAGTCTTTTTTTTTGTAGTGGGCATTAAGTATGTTGAAACAAACCTTGCGATGCTTCTGGTCTGATAACTCTTTGTTTTTTTTTTTTTTTGAATGAGGTGGTCTGATCTCTTTCTCATTAACCAATGGTAGCAAAATATCGAGAGGGCTTGCCAGGGAGGTATATGGGCTTTTTGCCTTTTTATTTTAATAATAAGGATATTTTGGAATTTTGATAATAAAGACATATAAATTTAATTAAAATTATATATCAATTCCATGATCATACCAAACATATATACTTTTAAACCTCAATTTCATATCCATATCCATTTCCATTTTCATTTCTATCAAAATCAATTCTAGCATACCAAACGAGTCCTTAGTCCTTCTCCGGCTTTGTTTTTGGTCTAATGAATTGGGAGAATGAACGGTAAGAATTCTTAATATTTATGCACCCCTCTTTGTTTTTGACCTAATGGATTAGTAATAAGAGTCCTAGCTGCTTGTGGGTAGTCTTTGATATTTCTTGTTGCTCATCCTGGGGCTTTCCTTTTGAAAACATGGGCAAGCACGCTCAAAGAAAGACAAACGATCGTAATGGCCGTCTTGCTGTTGATGATGGTGATAATGATAGGCAATCCCAAGATATCCCAAACACACCACCAAGTATGGATTTATAGAATGCATATCTTTTTTGCTAAATAAATGTTATGCATGATATCTAAATATGGTGAGAACTGAGGCAAGTTTCATGGCGTTGAACAACCAGGGGAGGGGGGATAGAAAAGGAGAGAGGAGAAACAAAGGAGTGGAGCACTTGTAAATGATTGAAGTTGCTTGTTTATTAATCGACGTTGCTAATTGAAAATATGTTTACTTTTGGGTTAATGTGATTTACTTTGATTGCAGGACCTTTTCTGGGGAAAGTCTATGTACACTCCAAAGCTGTAGATGATTTTGATGTTGGAGATGACGTAATTGATTTTCTACAACATTGTGGATTTGAAAATCTGCTGAAGTTTGCTCAACATGAGAAGAGGTGTTGTTGGTTTTTGATTGAATCTTTAGCATCAAAATATGATTATAAGCAGTAGATATTTACTTTTGGCTCGGACGGAGAAGTCGCATTATATTTTAGTTTAAGAGATGTTTTAAATATTATTGGTTTGCCAATTAGTGGTAAACCACTTATCGAACAACAAATGGATGGGCAACTTATAGCAGATAAAGTTTTTCCAAATATTGAGGTTTATAACAATAGGGGATTAGGGCAGTTATTCTCTGGAGCTTAGGATTAGGGCAGTTGTCTTGTATTTATTAGGATGTCTTATTTTTCCACATTCCTCCGGGGGATATACGAGAGTAATATATGGACAAGTTGTGACAAATGTTGATGAGATTAAGAGCTTTGCATGGGGGGAAGCTGCCTTGGTGGAGATCCACCATAGCTTGTTCCAATATAATTTAAGAAAGATGTCATTTCTAAATCTTCAACAGAGAGCAAAGCTGGCATTGGAGGGTGTATGTTTGCTCTAATGGTAAGTACATTTCTTGTGGCTTTAGATTTGCTTTGAACCATATTTACTTTAAACCATATGCAAGTCACATTATTATTTTATTTTATTATTATTTTTTATTTTGTGGGCTTTTGCTTTGCAATATATTAGGCTTTGCGCAAGCTATACAATGTGAAGAAGCTACCTGCATCTTTCCCGCTGGCTTGTGGATGGGCTAGCAAATTAAGCAACCCTATAAAAAATTCACGTCGTGATGCACGCTTGGTGAAAATAACTAGGTGCTTGAATAATTTGAAGTTTGTAATTTGCTATCACTATTCTTATTTTAATTTTATGTAATTACTTTAAAATTTTATATTCTGATGCATGTTCGGTAAATATACAGGATGACATTTATTGGGCTCCCTATGAGAAGAATTTCAAGCGTATGCCAAGCCATTATCAAAATCAAAAGCAAATGGGATCGGCAATACTACCGATGTTCAATCTGGAGAGTGGCCTTTTCCACAGACCCTATGTTTGTAGGAGGCAACTTGAGCTCTCCAGAGCAGAAGAATATGGAAAATGGGCTGCAGTCAAATGTGAAAGCACGCAATAAAAACGATTTATTATCTTGCAAAGGAATAAAAGGTAGAGTTTGCTTTTGATTAAAAGTTACCTTGTTTATGATAGTTTTGTTATTTCATACAATAATTTTTCGCTTCTTTGTTTTATGTATCAGGAAGAGGAACAAGAAATTATTGGGAGCTCTGGAAAAAGAAATTGGCCATGGACGTCAACGCTGCAAGAAACTTATCCACACTGAACCGTGGCTGCTCTTGGAGAAGCATGAGCATGATGGTATGGATATTTAGCATTCATGTTTTTTTTTTTTTGGGTTATGCATGATATTTAGATAAAGAGAGGTTCTAACGCTGGACTTTCCATTATATCTAGCAGCAACAATCAAGGCTACATTAAGTTTGTGGGATCCAATCTTCAATTTCTAATTAGCTTTTGCTTGTAAAGTTTTGTAAGCATATACACCTTATTTTTTCTTCATGTATATAAGTAGGCCTAATAGATCTTTTCTTTGCCAGCTAATAATGCAAGTTTAGGATCCCAAAAAGTTGTTATAGAGATCGAAGACAGTGATCATGATGACGATGACGATTGTATCGCCATTGCGAGTTCGGGATCTCAAAAGGTTGCTATTGACATTGATGACAGCGATGATGATAATACAGCAGCGGTTGATGATACCAGGCGCTCAAGTTCATCAAGACCTGTGGGAGTGAATGATGAGATGAATGAATCTGTGAGAAGAAATTGGTTTCCAGAATCTAGAAATTCATTTGATGGATTGATTAGAAATCTGATCGATGGTTCTGATACCAATGATGAGGATGATAGTTCCAGTTATTCTTCATCCTCTTGGGGGTCTGGAATCAATGAGGTCATCCATCATCTTCCTTCAAATTTTCTTTGTTGCATAGATTCTAAACGAAGGAAAATATAGAAATATTTCTGGATCGTTATGATTCTTCATAGCCATGATTTTGTATACTTGGGTTATGTTGAGCATTATTGAAAGCCAAAAGCTAAATACTTTCTCACTTGCTTTAGCTGCTGAATCAAGAATAGTTGGGTTCCTAATTGAGTTTGTTCATACAAAAGTTAGGCTAAAATTGTTTAATTTTAACGTTGGGCACTGATGTGTAAATTACAGTATTTTGTTGTGATGAGATCAGTTATTAGATAATTTGTTTTTGCGGGATTGGTGGACAATGATCTTGCATTGAAAATTGTGGCTTTTATTTTGACAAGAGCCAAGTGTCATTGTTGAACATGAATGAACCTGTATTAGTTAAGGAGCCACCATTCCAATTCATGGAACTTCTTGTAATATGAATGTAGTAGGCCATTTCTTAAAAAAGGGTCTGATTTGTCTATGGTCCAAATTTAAAATTTTTACTTTGTAATTTTTAAAATGATAAATTTATTTTTATGAGAAGTGTAGTTATAAGATTATCTATATTTTAATTTTTATATATACTAAAATATAAAATTCAATTAAATTTAATTTAGACCGTCTAAAAAAAATTTAACGATGTAGATGGGTGATGAGAACATTTGTATTTATCATAACTAAATAACACATTGTTGTACTGTAAACAAACACAAACAAGCCCTCATTTGGTGTACATCACAGTTATGAGCACATTATTGCTCATCGCTGTGATAATATCTTAACTGTTTATATTTAATTTGAATAGTCAAAATTCAAAAATTTTAATGTATGAGTTTTTAAATGATAAATTTATTTTTATAAGAAGTGATAGTTATAAAATTATCTTTATTTTAAATTATATATATATATATATATATTAAAATAGAATTTTATTTAAAATATAAAAATTGAATTTAATTAAATTTGGACAATCAAAATCAATCTAATGATATAGGTAGGTGATGCGCAAATTTTTGCCCATCACAGCGATGCGCAAATTTTTGTCCGGTGATGAGCAATAAATGTGTTCCCAAAAAAAAAACCATCATTGACAAACCGCAACAAAAATTGTGCTGCCAAACACAAGCAATCATTAACAAACGGCGACAAACATCTCGTTGCCGTCATTTTAATTTTTCAAGTTAGAAAGTAGATAGATAGGTTGATTGATTGTGAGGACTTGCTTAAAATTGAGGGTAACGTATAAATAAGGACTGATTAATTAGCTTTTTTTTTTCCTATTTTTATTATTGAATATAGTAAATAAAGTGTAGTTTGGGCAAATAAAAGGACGAGAAATGACAAAGATGAGGCAACAACATACAAAGAATATAGTTTGTTTTTTTTTTTCCACCAAACAGACACTTGAGTGACTCCATAAATGTCTAAATGAATGATTCATGTTGCTATCAATATTAACATATTGAAATTTTTTATTATTTATATTTTCTAAAGTACTAAAACTACCATATAATCCTCAAAATATTATGTTCCCTCTGATTTTTTTTATAAAATACAAACGGTTGGACTATGTTGATTATAAACTTACTAAAATTAGTTAAAAATAATAAATATAAAATAAATAAAACTCATCAACGCTAATCTAAACAAGTCCTAGGTCATGACTGAATTGAGTCATCCTCCTCCACCGTCTTTATTTATTTTATTATTATTATTATTATTTTATTTTGCTTTTTTGCATAGTGAAGGAAGTGAGGAAGTATTATCTAATCTAAATACCCATGTAGCATATGTTCGATTGTTTTTTTTGGATGATTGAGTATGAAAAAAATAGCTAGGATATATTGTTGTTGTCACCAAATAATACTGCATTTCCTACCTATGTTTGTCCCTTGGGTTGCTGTTTGTTCTCCTTCTAGCGATCTGATTAGTTGGTGTAATTTTGAAGGTTGCTTTTGCATATTTTTATAATGGTTGGAAGCATCTAAGGGCTTGTTTGGTATTAGCAAAAGTGACTTTTATTCTATATGACTTTTACTAACTAAAGTGTGGGTAAAAGTTAATTATTGAAATGTAATTTATGTTTGGATAAATTCTTTATAAAAAAAATTAGTTTGACATAACTTATTGGGTTAAGGTGAAATACATATGAGATTTGTTTAAAAATGTGCCCAGCATGAAATACATACTTTTTTTAGGGGCAAAAGTAACTATAAACTTCTAAAATAGGTGTAAAAATATACATTGATCGTTAGTTGACTATTTGTTTGATTTTTTTTTTTTACTAAAAATGGTGACGTCAATGATTAAGAAACAACTTGAAATAATAATTTGTTGACTGAGTAAGGGAAATTAATTTCCACTTCTGGTACCACGTCTTGCCAACCACTTGAACTTATCCCCTGGTTGGGTGTTCGAGTCGTGGGGAGGTGAAGGAACACGCAGGGGGCGTGGATATTCCTTTGAGTCCAGTTTCACCCTAGGCACTCGCTGTGTCGGTGTCTTGGTGGTCCTAGTTGATCGACGGGGTATGGGCTGTGACAATAAAAGGCGCCTTTTTATTATCACAGCTCGTACCCCCTCGATCGACCGGTGCCATCGAGACACCAGCACACCGAGTGCCTTGGGGGAAACTGGACTCAAACGAATATCCTCACTCCCATAGCAAGTTTCTTCCACCTCTACAAGTATCGAACACTCGACCTGGGGATACGCACGAGTGCTTGGCGATACCTGCTACCATTAGGCTATGGTGGCAAGTATCGCCAAGCACTCGTGCGTACCCCCTAGGTCGAGTGTTCGATAATTGCGGAGGCGAAAGAAACTCTCCAAGGGAGCGAGGATATTCGTTTGAGTCCAGTTTCCCCCCAGGCACTCGGTGTGCCGGTGTCTAGGTGGCACTAGTCGATTGAGGGGGTGCGGGCTATGACCTTTTCATTAGACAGAGTTTAAATGACATAGTACTCTTAGAGTATGTAGGTATTTCTCTCCAAGTTGTTTTTTTAATAATCCACGTAATCCTCAATGTCACCATTTTTAGTCAAAAAGTTCAAACAGTCAACTAGTCAACTAATGATTGTTGTGAATTTTTACACTTATTTTGGAAGTTCACATTTACTTTTACCCCTAAAAAAATTATTTATGTCAGCCACACTTTTGCAAAATCTCGTGTATTTTTGCACCTTAACCCTTAAAATATTTAAACAAACTGTCACTTTTTTTTGGGTTCTTCCTATGGCCCTTGTTTAAAGAAGGGCCGCATGAACTCTTTTTTTTTTTTGTAGAATTTTTTGTTCATATCTCCCATATATAATTACAATATTGCACATTGCATGGTCTAAACATTTTGTATCTATATCCACAGTACAACAGAATGAAGAAAAGAAAACAACAATGATATATAACTTTAAAATGATATAAACAGATGATTAATTAGCTAAATTAGAACATAAAATACTTATACAATATATTGTACGTGAATGAAATACAATAAATTCAACTTAAACACATGCATGACACAACAATTGGCAAGAAACAACACAATAAAGACTAGCTAGTGAATACTATAGCTACATAGAGATTTGCCTAAACACATATCACACCATTCCTAGATCACATTATTAAGCTGATGGTCAGTCAAAGTGTCACAATGTTGATCTTCATAATACTACACATATATACAATCAACCACAAATTAAAACGAATTAAAATCAGTAAAATGTAATTATCAGGCACTAATTAAATTTAATTAAAACACAATATGAAGTACAACTAAATGACTTACTTTTTGAGGAATAAATAGCTGATCATGCATAATTACATCCTTCAAAAATTTTATGATGTAATACCCACAATCATTGCCATTGGGTTGGAAAGGGCACTACAAAAATATAATGCAATATTTAACTCTGTTTATGAATAAAAATTGTTTACTAACAAATTTTGAGTAAATTCATATATTAGTTCCAGTATCTTCTTCCAAGGATAGTTAAGGTGAGGGTTAGCAGCTTTAGAATAGCTTAAGGATACAGAGGACCGATACACAGTCAATACGCTAACAAAACAAATAGAAACTAATTACTTTTGGTTATTCAATCACATATGCAAATATTTACACATACGCACGTACGGTTACCTATTGAACAATAGTAACATATTAGAACTGTTTTGTGGAAGACCATTTTTTAGAGGATCCACATAGTAAATGTGAGGGCCTGAAGGTTCTGCTGGATTGATAACTATCAATATCCAATGGCGTCTAAAATATTTTAAAAAATTTGTTTCAACAATCACGGTATGATTAAAGTTAAACAATAAAAATAAAAATTGCACCACTAATAACTTACCCCGCATTGTATGGCACTAAAAATAGTATAGTTGGTGTTGCTTTCTTTCTAAAGTAATCTTTTAGATCATTAGATTGTACATTTATATCTACTTTACCCCCATAGTAGCCAACGAGATAAGAGTTGACAAATACAAATTGGACCCTGTTTGTATCCATTAAGATCTCATAGTACAAATGTCTGGTATAAAACAAACAGTTTCATGAAAAACAAAAGAAATGAAATGAGAAATATTAATAACAGTGATAAACGATAATGGTCAAGTACCTTATCCAGATGTTAATAGCTGAAGCACTAATCCAATCACGAGTACATATGTCATGCACAACCTCGACAGTAACATAATCAACTAGACCGCCAACATTGTAGATATGTCTTTGAAGACGTATTTCTAGTCCTCGTTCCCCGATCAATTGTGGTGTAATCGATACTAATAGATCACGATATGAGGTCAATCTTCTTTTGCTCTATTGGCTAGCCGATGCTTTCAACTTGGGTTGTGTTGTCGAACACTGTGAGATCTTACCATAAGGTTGGATTTGTTTATCTCTAGATTGTCCACCCTACAAAAATCAGAAAATTAAATCACAATTTTAGATGGAAGTATGAATGAAAAGTGTAGGGAGTTTTAAATGAATGACCTTTTCATATGGCTCGGTAAGACCTATTGACCAAACAACATAGCCACCTACAACATCTTTCACCATTATTTGCTTATCCTGAGACAGGATCTGTAAGAGGGCGTCTTTATTCGTGCAGACGTCAACCCTCACTCGGAGTGTGTTGTCAGGCAACGGTGAATTGTGCAGTATGTCCTTATCAGTGTTGTAGGCAACACCCACTACAACCACGTGCTTGGAAGCTTGATCGGCATATAAGTTGCATTGAAATTAGCCCTATAGAAAATAGAGTTAATATGTTATAATTTGCTAAATTATAATGTACCATACAGCTAAGTTGAGAAGAAATTAATTACAAAAGGAAAAGGGACTTTAGGCATGGAAGTACAATTATCTCTAACACCTGGGCTATCACAGAAGGGAACATTTTGTGTTGGCCTACACTGCACCAACTGTTGTATTTGCATTGTTAATAGTGCATTTTGTTCTTACATCAAACGTATTTGTTCTAAGAATTGTAATTCTCATTGTTCCTTGTAGCTCATTTTTTCTTGAAGTTCTAGCATTTGATGCTTGAAACTCGTCATCTCCTCACGCAGCTGGGAAACATCACTTCTATTGGGGTGCTTCTGACATCTGAAGTATGCTGATGGGGTGACAGCAAAACCAATACCCTGAACACAACCATCATACTCGTGTACTCCTAGCGCTCTGCTCAACAAATCGTCTCAATCAACATAACTCGTCAATGCAGGATCCTCTTGTGTCATTTGTCGCTATCACAAAAAGAATTACAACAATATTAGTTATTATAAATCAAGTTCATTTAAGTAAAGCCAATGATTTATTGTACACATAAACCAATACTTACACAATATTTAGCTACTCTTCTTGCTTCCTCATTATGAATTTCACCTTTCTTATTTGTGACATCGGCTACCCATAGATCATGTCATGGAACTTGTGTAATATCTGAACTTGATTCTTCTATCAACACAGCAAATTTAGTTGAAGTTAAATAATATTTATAGAATTTATCTACAAATGAAATAATCATTAGTTTGTACCAGTTTTCTTTCTAATTATGCGTATGAAACATGTTCTTATGTGTACCGATATGCCATATTGGTCGCGTTTGCATGATTTTTCTCACTCAACTCCTGTTTGGATCAAAATGATTCATATCAATACATAAATGTTAATTACAAGTAATAGGGAAAGTCAAACATATTATATTACCAGGAATTCCGGAGTTGTATGTGTTCTGATAAACTCATCCCATATTTCTTGAGTGATGATTCTTTTATACAATATCGGCGGTGTATTAATGATAATCTCATTATCATCCCTCAAGAAGTATTTAACAAGATCAGAACAAAACTTTCTCATAAGTTTTGCAGCTTTTTTTAGCACGAAGGTCTTCCAATCATCATCAATAATAAAAATGCTTTGTAACAATAAAAGAAACATATATAATATGTAAGATTGAAATTAAGTGAAACAAAGCAAACCAAACAATAATATAATTAATGTGTTACCTGTACTTCATCCAGATGTCATCCTCATAATTTTTTCTTGTCATTTTCTAGTTTTGAACTGTAATAGGGACTTTGTCTCAAACTGTAGTCCCAATCAAGTTATTTAATGAGGTACTGTTCTCGCCGAATGAGTTTCTCTTTTCATTCCACTCTAGTTGTAACTTGATCCCCTTACTTCTCAATTTGATCAAGCTAGCCATAACTGTCCTGCCACGTCTTACGTTCTCCTCAAATCTTTGTCTGCCAATGTTCTTGGGAACATTATCAGTTTTATCGTGTGGTGAGGCCATACTCCTAGAAGTGAAATAAACCAAAACAAAACAGTAGTGTACAATGTCAACCATGTCAACGAAAGCAAATTATTTTGAAATTTATAAAAATGTACGTACAAGTAAACAAGTCAAGGCACTCATTATCTTTTCCTTTTTCTCATTTGATTTAAAATTTTATTCTTCAGAATTTGTGTTGGATTGAGAATTGTGTTTCTTGTGACCCACGTTCCCTCTTCATGATCATGTCTCACGTATATGGGTCCATCTCCATCTCCATCTCCATCTTCATCTTCATCTATACCAATGTCTACTGACCACAAATTCTCAAATGAAGGATCATCATCATTAATGTTCAAATATTCATTACTTTCAAAATCAACTTGTTCTTGACGATTCTTGTTGGATGGGAGTATAATAGACCAATTCTTTTTAGTAGGATCCGAAATGAAAAACGCTTGTTCTGCTTGTGCTACTAAAATAAAAGGATCATCTTCATACCAAACCTTACAAAGGTCCACCTGAACAAAGCCTAAGTCATCTATCCACAATCCACTGTTGTTGTTAACCCACTTACATTTAAAGACAGGGACCCTAAACATAGAATAATCTAACTCCCATATGTGATCAATGACACCAAAGTATGACATTGATGCATAGATAGGGTGTATGTCTTTAGCACTGGATTTATGCCAAGAATCAGCAACAAGTGTTACCCCACTATTCTGCATCGTGCTCTATGAATCATGGTCTTGTATATATAATGTGTAACCGTTGATTACATAACCATTGTAAGATAATACATTTAAGCTTAGTCCCTTCGACAGCCACTTCAATTTTTCTGAAACTTAATCAGGATTCCGCTCCATCTCATCATTAATGCAATTTTTCAACCAGCCTGAAAACTATTTATTGTGTTCTTTTGTTAACAAATTTTCATTCCTATCACCATGTACCAATCGAAGAGCAGCCTTGTACGGTTCGACCTCATCAGTGTTATGTAGCACATACAAGTGGGCTTGCTCCCGTTCAATCACTGATGTCGTTATTACATCCCTACCAGTTGTTTATTTCCTTGATATTTGCCTATCATGACGGGACTTGGGGATCTTTACAAGGTCAACATTTGATAGAAAATCAGCACAGAAGTCACTTGCTTCTTCAACCATGTACCTTTCAGCAATACAACCCTCAAGGCGATATCTATTTTTCATATACCCTTTTAATATTTTCATGAATCACTCATTCAGGTGCATCCATCTCAAGTACACTGAACTGCATAATTGAATCTCTTTGACTAAGTGTACTATTAGATGTACCATAATGTCAAAAAAAGAAGGTGAAAAATATATTTCAAGTTCACACAGAGTACACACAATTAGCCTTTGCAAATCTTGTTACTTAGTTGAATCTACCACTTTACTGCAGATCAACTTGAAAAACACGCAAAGTTTAGTGATGGTATTTCTTAAATTTTTGGGTAAAATGGATCGTATACCAACCGGTAAGAAATTCTGCATGAGCACATGACAATCATGAGAGTCGAGGTTCTTTAACTTCAACTCTTTCACTGATACAAGGTTCTTTATATTTGAAGAGTAGCCCTCAGGAACTTTAATTCCTTGCAGAAACTCACAAAACAATTTCTTCTCTTTCCTTGATAGAGTGTATGCTGCTGCCGATAGATAAGTACGATGCCCTTGCTCAATCGGTGCCGACTCTTCTCTAATTCCCAAGCTCACCAAATCCAACCTCGAATTGACACTATCCTTGCTTTTTCCTTAGATATTGAGCAACATGCCAATTAGACTATCACATATATTTTTTTTCTATGTGCATCACATCAAGAAAATGTCTCACATATAAAGACTTCCAATATGGAAATTCAAAGAAAATAGACTTTTTCTTCCAACCACTTGTCTCAATTTGTTTTGCACAAGGCTTGCCAAAATTGTTATCCAAGTCTTTTACTATGGAATACACCTGGGCACCGATTAACATCTTTGGTGGGCTACCTTCTACTAAGTCACCATTGAACGGCTTTTTCCACCTCCTCCAATGATTTTGTGATGGTAAGAATCTTCGATGCCCGATGTAAACATTTTTCTTACAATGATAAAGTCACAATGAATGAGTGTCATCTTCACATATAATGCATGCACCATATCCTTTGACGTTGTATCCTGACAAATTACCATAAGCAAGGAAATCATTAATTGTGCCAAACAACATGACTTTCAAAGTGAAACTTTCTTCCATGTACCCGTCATACACACTAACGCCTTCCTTCTAAAGCAGCTTCAAGTCATCAATTAAAGGAGCCAATTATACATCTATATCATTCTCAAGTTGCTTTGGCTCATAAATTAACATGGACAACATCATAAACTTACGTTTCATGATCAAGTATGGAGGAAGGTTATAAATAATCAATATCACTGGCAACGTGCTATGTGTACTACTCTGAACACCGTGCGGATTAATTCCATCAGTTGACAGTGCAAGGCGAGGGTTCCTTGCTTCATCCGCAAAGTCAGGGTACTCATGATCAATTTTTTTCCATTGAGGAGCATCTGCAGGCTACCTAAGCTTCATGTCTTAAATCCTTGCATCTGCATGCCATGTCAACTGTTTAGCAATCTCTGCATTACTGTACAGCCGCTTGAATCTCAGAATAATGGGAAAATACCATAGGTCCTTCAAAGGACTCTTCCCTTTCTTCTTCCTATATCGAGATGCATTGCATTTAGGGTACTTGTCTAACATTGCATACTGATTTCAAAATAATACGCAATCATTAGAACATGCATGTATCTTCTCATATCCCATACTAGTTGCAGAGCAAAGAATTCGCTTTGCCTTGTAAGTCTTGGTAGGAAGTACATTTTCTTCTAGAAGCATATCTTGCAATAGTTCAAGCAGTTCAGTGAAACCCGAATTGCTTAATCTATAGCAAGCTTTAAAGTTGTACAACTTCAACACAGCTAGTAATCTTGTGTATTTAGTACTACCGGCATATAATGGTTTCTCTGCATCACCTTTCAACTTCTCAAATTCGTTAGGACAGTTATGAAGCACCCCTTCAACCACATTTAGCATTTCTTCAAGACCATCATCTTCATCAAACATGCTTTGATCAAATTCATCCGAAGCACCACTCGTGGTATGCACCTGATCACTACATGCATCATTCATCTCATCATGCCTTGTCCATCGTATATATGTTTGACCAATATCGTAACACACTAAATGATCTAGCAAATCAAATGGACTAATCCGCTTTCCAAAACGACAAGATAAGCAAGGACACAAGATTTTGTTAGGATCTTTTGTGTACTCAATTGCAAATGTAATAAAATCTTTCACCCCATCTATATATTCCCTTGAACACCGATTAGATGACATCCATTTATGATCCATCTGTGCCTTCAATCTATTTTTAAAAAAAGTATGTACGTTGTTAGTTGTATGACTATTGCATTTACTAATTACTTTTATATTCTCTTACCAATTTTAAAATAAAATTCGCAACATGACATCTTCAAAATTGAAGCTTTCTAAGTCTTAAACCCTATGTTTTAATTGACAAATAATCCATTAATTATTCACAGGTATTATAATAATTTTTCACAACTCTTAATGAAAGAAACCATATTTGCCACAACATATCATAGGTAAATTAGAAAACATTACATGTAAACAAATAAAACACAAGTGTTAAGAATATATAAATAATTATTTTACTTATGCAACTAATCCATAACAATCATTAGAACACCTACAAATTATAACTAACTATTATTAAATTCAACTAAAATCACTTTTTTAATCTCAAAATTTTAAAAATATACCATAAATAGAAGTTTCAATAGACTGATGAGCTGAAACTACGAACACAAATTAAGGATAAAAAAATCAATAAAATATTAGTGGTTGTAATTTTTTTTAATAATAATAATGTGCACAAAACATTAATATATAATAAAATAAAATATGATTAGCTTAAATCAAAAAATATGATTCAGAAAAAAAAAGAAAGAAAATAAAAAAAACAAAAAGGAAAGCATGATCCCAACATTAATTAAATTATTTTTATCTCAATGTTGAGAATATAAAAAAAAATTATTTTTGACTAGCTACTCTGCAAATTATTCTTGGGTAGTTATAAATATGATGCATACATATATATATACATACATACATATAAAGAAAGAATTGAACTAGACACACATATTGTAAAAAAAATATTTTCCACTGTTAATATGCTAGTTTAAAAGATATTAAATATACTTAAAGTTTCTTTTTTTGATTAGGTGAATTAAGTTCGTTTAAAATTTCATAAAATGTTTTACATATTGGAATATAGAACTTTAAGAAAACTTTATATATGAAACAAATATAGTAAAATTTATACACAATATATTTATTAAAAAATATTTTTTACATTGATATATATTATAAAATTTTTGGAAAAAATATTCAATTGAATAAAATGAACTCCTTGTTGTATTCTTTTTTCCCTTACGGTTCTAGTTAATATATTTAAAGTTAAACAATATAGGCAAATTATATTTTATTTTATTAAATATTAACATTGATATATATTGATATATTTAAGTTACAAAGTAAATAGAATTCTTTTACGAGGGGAGGGTATTAAAGTCATTTTATCCATATTTTGAAATCCCAAAATGAGTTAATGACTCAATTAAGGAATTGTTCAATTTACCATCCTGATTTCAATTTTTCCTATTTTAATTGCCTTTAATTTATATAGGATTTTCTCTATTATAATTTAATAAGATAATACAGAAAATTATTTTGTTACCTCCATAAAATGGAACACAAATATATACAACATATATATATACACACATGTGCATGTCATTCAAAAAAAAAAAGCACATCTATACTATAATCAACAGAGAGATATATATATATATATATATATATATATATATATATATATGTTGGCAAAAAAAAAATCAACGCATATATATATTCACACAAGTGCGTGTGATAAAAAAAATAAGCAGAATAACCTGAAAAAAAAACAAGAAGAAGCACGCTGCACTTACAGATTAATTGATCAGTATAGTGGAGTGTGAGACCACGTTGCCCGTTGGTGACGCAATCTTAAGTGAGGAGGCACAAGAAATTTGAGCAGTTGGGACCAACTGAAGTGGGGACCAAAAGTGGAAGAGGGTACAAAGAAAAGGGAACAATAATTGAGACAGGAGTGGGGATGATGACAGTTGGAGCAAAACAAAGATGTAGATTCGATGATAAATACGTGTGCATGTGTGTGTGTGTGTGTAGGTCTATTTTTAAGTGTGAATTGAAGGAGAAAATGGAGGGAGGGGGTCCTTTTTTAAGTGTGCTGGATAGAGATGATGAGAAAGGGAAAGTTTAATAGAGGAAAAGGAAAGAGGAGGGAAAAATTAAAGTGAGTCAAAAAGAAAAGTAGGGCAGGTGGGGGACCAATAGGCAGGAAGTGAAAAAGATAAGTCAGGGGCGGGATTGGCTGCAGATCTAGGAGGGAGATAATTGTTTGGCGAAAAAAAAGGGCTACGTGTGGCAAGCGCCACACTAGCCCCCACGATGAGTCTAGTATGGCACTTGCTAAAGCAAGCGCCACATGTGGTGCTCCACCAGCCGACTAGGTGCCATAACTGGTGCTATTTGCTTGACAAGCAAGCGCCACGTTAGGCACAGACTAGTGGTCAAAAAAAAAGGAAGCTATGGTACTTCTGTAAAGAAGGACCACAAAATAGGCACCACTTTTCACCCTTTTTGTAGTAGTGGAAGGAACAACACTAATCCAAACGTAGGCTAACATGTTGAATTTTAAAAGGAAAGAGGAAGAATGATCTTAGGCATC
Source organism: Inga laurina (assembly GCA_963855925.1). Lineage (NCBI taxonomy): Eukaryota > Viridiplantae > Streptophyta > Magnoliopsida > Fabales > Fabaceae > Inga > Inga laurina. The sequence continues at coordinate 40,834,181 of OY979706.1, read as the reverse complement.
AAAACAAGCATTGATTGACCACAACAAATCCTTCTCACGAACTAGAGATTTGTCATGTAAGTTTTTACTTAAGAGTAATGTTGCCCAAAAATCTTTGAATTCAATATCACCCCTAAAGTTTCAAAAAGTAGTAATGTTGCCTTACCTCATTATAAAAAATAATGTTAACCGTTAAAGAAATTGATGTTGACTATTAACATTTTTAATGGTAAGTGCAACATTATTTCATTTTAACACTTCCAAGGCAACCTTGAATTTTAAAAAACTTTTGGTACAACATTACTCTTAAGTAAAAATTTCCTAGGCAAATTTAAACTTTAACCTAATATTATAATACCTCAATAGTGTAAAGCATACTTAGTATTTCTAAGATACTGTTGATGAGATCATAACTCTTTTTAATTCAAGAAGCTAGGATCACATATTCCAACCACTATTATTGTTGGAGGTACTCCATTGAAAGCTAATTAAAACTCCCTTCACTTAACCTATACTGTCTATACAATTTCTCAAGTAAAAATTTCCTAGGTAAATTTAAACTTTAACCTACTATTATAATACCTCAATAATGTAAAGCATACTTATTATTTCTAAGACATTGTTGATGAGATGATAATTTTTTTTAAATTCAAGAAGCTAGGATCACATATTCCAACCACTATTATTTTGGGAAGTACACCATTTAAGCTAATTAAAATTCCCTTCACTTAACCTATATTGTCTATCCAATTCTAGCATCCCCCCTAAATTGTATACTACTCCTATTCTCTTTAATGTAGGATCTAATTGGAAAGTTAATCGTTGTACTAAATATAAAACTTATTTATCATATTTGTCAATCTTTTCTAATTTAAATCTATTGATGCTACCTCAAGAATAATCAGGTAAGAGAGAGATGGAGGGAAGTAAGGAATATAATTACGATATTTTTTTAAAAAACTTGTCATATTAACTAACTTAACTAACTTTCTTAATTTAATCAAATTAGATATATATGTCTTGTACTTAGAAGTAGTAGTATAGTAGTGTTAGTAACTTTTACCCTCTAAAAAAGAAAGCACTACCTTGGCCCAACAAAAACAAAGAGATATTAAATTTGGGGTTAAAGGCCAAAAATTTCCCAGAAGTTTCCAAAAATGGGTACTAGGCACCAGAAAATTTTCGATGGGCCAATTTTACACTTGGTTTCATTAATCTCTCCTCACAATTTCTTCTAGATTTTCTTTCTGTTTGCTTGCCTTGTTATGAGATTGTGATGCATTGAAGTCGATGCACTGGCTAGTTCCACAGAAGATGAAATCATGTATGGTTTAAGGCTTCAATTTCAATATTCTAGTTCTTTGATTTGGATTGTTTCCGGTGTGGTATTTTTGGTCCTAGTTTGTGGTATAACATGTGGCCTTGTATATTGCAATGCCATCTCAGCATCTATTAGGTCAATAAGCAACCAACTATTCAATCATGAGCAGCCAACTATTCAATCATAGTTGAAGAAATACCTCATCAAGAATTTGACAAACATTGAAGTTGCCATGCCCTTGTTCAAGATCTCAAAAACAAGCTCTTCGGTTATAGCTTCCATTTGGTCTAGAAGGTTAATGACCTCTCTCTCAAATGTGATCATTGGACATAGGTTTGAAGCAAAGCACTTGTCAGCGAACTCCTGGAGAGACTTCCGGGAAGATTGACCAACAGTCTTATTCTGTGAGGAAGACTTCTTCCTGGATTGATTATTGGGGGTGAGATTCTTCCTCCTTTTGGACTAAGTATAGGTCTTGGACTAAGTGGGGGTCTTGGAAGTAGGGAGCTTGGATAGATTGAAGGTCTTGGAAGTGAGGGGTTTAGAGTGATTAGGGGTCTTGGAAGTAGGGGGCTTGTACAAATAGGGGTCTTAGAAGTAGGGGGCTTCAACTAATTAGGGAGATTAAACTTGGTGGCTAGCTTCTTTTAAGTAAGGGCTTCCATACTCTAAGTAGATGGCGAGGCCAAGCAACAAAGCTGGTTGTAGCCCCTCCTACTGTATCTGTGTCTTTGGTGGGCATAGGGAGTAGATAGCTGGGGTCAATATTGATGTTGATTTTTACCGTTACATGCTTAAGAGGGATAAGCTCGTTATAAAGCGTATTATCCTCTGGGCGGTTGAATATGTGGCCCAGTGCAATTGTATGGCGTTTAAGGTTATCTACAAAACACTTAACATCCGTCAAACCCTTAGGCAAATCATGAGGGAAATGTACAGCTACCTCTAATACTTGGAATACCATTTCCCCTACTGCTTTATGTAATGCTCCTTCATCAACTCTTGTGTAAGAAATTGTATTTGTTCTTGAATTTAATCACACTGTTTCTGGAGCTTCTCATACTTTTATCCTTGTTATTTATTCAAGGTTGCCGCTGACCATAATATTTTGTCTTGGTCAATCCAAAGCCTGCACCCCTAAGAAGTTCGTTATGGTTAGGGCCTAATGTCTTGGCCAATACGTCCTTATCTGTAGAAAGGCAGCCCTCCGTGTTGCAACTTCCTGAGACATTTGAAAATAATGTTAATATTAATAGTTAAATGAATACATTACTTCCATAAATTGGGGACTAATATTAACACTTACCTCTTTATTGATGACCTCCTTCACTTGAGGATCGTCATAAAAGCCATCTTTATTTTGGCTTACACCGACTAAAGTTCATGACAAGGAAGTCTACTACTGTCCCCACTCTCAGTGTATTCCCCTACCTTGATAACCGTAATTAAGATTCAAAAATGCATAATTTAAAGGAATTAGAGACCGACGGATACGTTTTTCTCAAATCTCTTTTTTAAAATTCGTTCAACATGGTCTCAGATTCATCTTCTGAATCTAATTACTCTACGCAGTTCAATCACATTCATACATATCAGATTGCATAACCAAATTCCCGGCAACTCTCGAGTTTCATACATGTATAAACTAAGGGTTGTAAGTTCCAACTAGGTGATTACATGACCAACATCAATGTAATGTCTACATTTAAAAAATAAACAGTAATCCCAAGTTCAAATTAGATAACCAAGAACCTAACAACACATCTCTACAAAATCCTAACCGCTCCTGGTGGTTCATTTCTCCTTGGAGCCACTTGCCCTGTTTGAAATATTAGTCAATGGAAAGAATGAGATTCAAAAGAATCTCTGTAGTAACAAATCACTCATACAGTGTATAAATGCATAGCATATATGATCATGTTAAGCAGCATCACAATGATATATGGCTCACACCACATACGACAGCACTCATGGCTATAAACACTATACGTCAGCTTTCACTGCAATCTTAATGCAACAGCTTACACTGTAATCACTATGCGTCAGCTTTCGCTATGATCTCAAAGAATCACAATGTATCACAATGCATGACAAATATACATACAATACTTTACATATAGCATAAGAGAAGAGTCACTACCTGGTTCTTTCCGAACGTGCTCTGGCACATGTCGTTCATGATCAGGGCAAATATCGAATCGTACATATCCAAATGCACTATTTAGGAACTTCCATAGTGTTTCTGAGGGTTATATGAGTCTACAATGAAAATTTATAAAAATGCCCCCAGGGACTGGCCCGGGCCTGCCATACTCGGTCCTGTTGCACTTTTTCCGAAATTCTAACCTGGGCTATCCTAACATATTTCCGCCCAAGGAATCCATTTTCGGACTCGAAATTATCAAATTCAATGTTAAATTAAAAATTTACCCTTGCAGCCCCACTTTAAGGGTTTTAGGGGCGTTTTCATAATTATGTTTTTTCGGCCTTTTCTAAAAAAGTGACGAACTATAACTCCACCTAATTTTCGCTCCTGAACTCAATGGATCCATCAAATCATTGAAAATCCAACTCTAAGACCCATTTCTAGAGCTGGCCTAAATTCTCAAGTATTCCGGGGAAAATTGGGGTTTTTCGGTTTTGGCTCTGTAAACGCATTCCTTTCTACTCCTAACCACTTTATTGACTATTACATTAGGTTACAACTACCATTTAGTACCAATTTGGGCAACATAACAGCCCCACACACCCATTTTCCATTTTTGCAACCAATGACAATCTAGCGAAATTTCACCGATTAAATTGTCCACAACAGCCAGAACAGTCAATATACTAGAGTTTGGAAGTTACCTCAAGCCCCAACTAGTTTTTCCTTGTCTTGGCTGAAACCCTAGCTGTTGTGACACCAAAGGAGGAGCTTCCAAACCTTAAAGAACATAAAGGAGTAGCTTAGGATCGGAGTTATACGCATTAGGAGCTAGATCATATGAGAAATCAGCTTATCTTGCGAGTTCTCTTCTCCTTTCTCTCTCTAGAAATCTCAAACGTTTTTTCTCTTGTTCAGCTGAATAAACTAACAGTTTTGAAGCTTGGAGGAAGAAGATGATATGTTATATTATGCTTATGTCATTATTCCCTTATGATGATGTCATATTTCCAAAATTGACATTTTCGGATTTTCTAGCAGATTTTCTGCCCAAACTTTGAAAAAGCATAACTAATTCTAGAAAAATTTCAATGAGGTAATTCTAAAGCCAAATGAAAGGTATTTAAGTCCTCTTTATAGGAAAAATATGGGCCTTTACCCAAAATTACCACAAACTTCCAGAATTACATAAAACTCTTCGCTGCCCAAAAACAGAGTTCAGTTTCCATCCCAAACTTTGGACAGTCATATCTCCTAGGTCACAGAACGAAATGGCATAAATTATATGTCCATTGTGAAGTTTGGGATGTGAGCTTTAAGACTACAAATTTTCAGATTTTTTAAACACCATTTGCCCTTTCAAAATGTCCATACAAACCGACTGTCCTGCATAGAATTACACTTAACAGTTTTTTCAAATTTTCAACCAATGTGTCAAATGGCTCCAAAATCAACAATCAAACCTATTCCCACACAATTTTTCACAAGAAAACCATTGGAATCACTAAAACCACCAAATTCCCATCACACATTCTCCAAAAGTGTTCATTCAATAATAATTACATCCACTTTTGAAGTATTAGCCCTTAATCACTTTTTGGGATATTACATTTCTTCCCATGTAAAATAAATTTCGTCCTCGAAATTTGTCACACAACTTCAGCCATAAACTTTGGATAACGTCTTCGCATATCCGCTTCCTCTTCCCAAGTTGCTTCCCTCTGAGTCATTCCTTTCCAGATCACCTTTACATATGGAATGCTTCGGTGTCTAAGCCATCATTCTTCCCTTTCAATGATATGTTCTGGCTCTATCGCATATGTGAGGTTTTCTTGTAACTCAACTTCTTCATATTCAATAATGTGAGATAGATCCGGTTGGTACTTCTTCAGTTGGAAAATGTGAAACACATCGTGGAGCCTGCTCAAGTTTGGGGATAGGGCTAATCGATAAGCAACAGACCCAATACTCTCAAGGATTTCAAAAGGACCTATGTACCTTAGGCTAAGCTTCTTTTGCTTGATAGCTCTCCCGATGCCAGTAACTGGTGATACTTTCAGAAATATATAATCACCAACCTCAAACTTTAGAGGCCATCTCCTCTTATCAGCATAGCTTTTCTGTCAACTTTGTGCTGCAAGAAGCCTCTTACGAATGATACGAATCTACGCTAAGGTTTGATCAACAAGCTCCAGCCCATACAGCTTCCTCTTCGATAACTCATTCTAGGACAAGGGTGATTGACACTTCCTCCCATACAACGCATCATACAGCACCATTTGTATGCTCACATGATAGTTATTGTTGTAGGCAAACTCTACAAGTGGAAGAAAGTAATCCCAATTCCCTTTGAAGTCAAGGACACAAGCTCGTAACATATCCTCCAGCGTCTGAATAGTTCTCTCTGACTGTCCATCTATCTGAGGATGATAAGTCGTGCTAAATATCAATTGAGTACCCAGGGCCTCATGCAACACCCTCCAGAACCTCGAAGTGAATCGAGGATCTCAGTCAGAAATGATGTTCTTTGGTACACCATAAAGATTCACAATTTCTCGAATATAAATCTCAACTAGTTTGTCTAGAGAGTAACCAACATTGATCGGTATGAAATGTGCTGATTTTGTTAACCCATCTACAATTACCCAGATTGCATCATAACTACTGATTCTGGGCAATCCACCACAAGGTCCATGGTCACACTTTCTCATTTCCATTCCAGAATCTCAGGACTTTGTAGCAAACTAGGTGGTCTCTGGTGCTCAATTTTTACCTTCTGACAAGTGAAACACCTCGCTACATATTTTGTAACATCACTCTTCAAACCCGGCCACCAATACATAGACTTCAGATTATGGTACATTTTGGTTATACCAGGATGAAGAGTATAACGGCTCTTACACACCTCTTCCAGAATTTTTTGTCTCAACTCCGCCTTAAGTGGAACATAGATTCTCTTTTGATAGTGAACCAATCCACTAGGCGATAGATCATAGCCTTGAGCTTCTCCCTGTTTAATCTGAGCTAGATTACACTGTATCCAGCCATCTTGTCTCTAAGCTCCTTCAATCTCAATTATCAAGTCACTTTTCTCTTGGGAAATAGTATAATTGGCACAGAGGATCTGATTTGACAAATTCAAATCACGAACATCAGCTATTAACTTCCCCTCTTGAATCATCATTACTGCCACCAACACTGTCTTTCGACCAAGAGCATCTGCGACTACATTTGCTTTATCCGGATGATATTTGATTCCAGATTGTAGTCCTTAAGTAACTCCATCTACTGTCATTGTCTCATATTCAATTCTTTCTGATCATACAAATATTTGAAACTCTTATGGTCACAGTATAGTTCTACCGTCATACTATACAAATAATGCCTCTAAATTTTCAAGGCAAACACAATGGCCGCAAGCTCCAGATCATGTGTAGAATAATTCATCTCATGAGGTTTGAGCTGTCGAGAGGTGTAGGCCACCACACGTCCCTACTGCATAAGGACACACCCTAATCCCTGCTTACTCACATCACTATACACAACGTAGGTCAAGCTGGGATTAGGTATAATTAACACAGGTGCCGTAGTCAACCTTTCTTTCAACTCCACAAAGCATTTTTCATAATGTTCATCCCACACAAAACGCTGATCCTTCCTTATGAGCTTGGTCATCGGCAAAGCAATACGTGAGAAATTCTGAATGAATCTCCGGTAGTAACCAACAAGACCCAGAAAACTGCGTACCTCTGCCACAGATTCTGGCCTTTTCCAGTCCAATACTACTTCCACTTTACTATAATCTACAGAGACCCCTTCTTGTGAGATAACATGGCCTAGGAATTTTACTTTCGATAGCCAAAACTCGCATTTACGCAATTTGGCATAGAGCTGCTTCTCACGCAATGTATTCAATACAATTCTCAAATGATGCTCATGGTCTTCTCTACTCTTAAGTATATCAGAATATCATCAATGAATACCACTATGAATTGATCCAGATATTGTCGGAAGATATGGTTCATGTAATCCATGAAAACCGCAGGTGCATTGGTTAGCCTAAATGCATCACCAAGAACTCATAATGACCATACTTGGTCCAAAACGTAATCTTTGGAACATCTTCTGCTTTTACTCGTAGCTGATGATACCCTGACCTTAGATCAATTTTTGAGAATACACACGAACCAGATAGTTGATCTAAAAGGTCATCGATTCGGGGAAGAGGGTACTTGTTCTTGATAGTAATCTTATTTAGTTCTCTATAATCGATACATAGATAAAGACTCCCGTCTTTCTTTTTCACAAACAACACTGGAGCTTCCCAAGGTGACACACTAGGTCTAATAAACCCTTTCTCTAGTAAGTCTTCTATTTGTTTCTTTAACTCCGCCATTTCGTTTGGGGCCATACGGTATGGGGCCTTAGATATAGAACCAGCTCCAGGCACAATGTCAATGGGAAACTGAACTTCCCTTTCTGGAGGTAATCCGCTAAAATCATCTGAAAATGCCTCAGGGAATTCATTTACCACGGGTATACTACTCAAAGTTTCACTAATCTCCCCTTGCACAGAGAAGAATACCATATACCCCTGGCAACCTTTTTCAAGATATTTTTCAGCTTTAGCCGTAGAAAGGAAATTCATACTGCCATTTACAACTTTGACCCTCTAAGAAGTAGGATATACTATCCTCGTGTTCCCACAATCAAGCATCATATTATTCACCGTTAACCAATCAAAACCCAAAATGACTTCCAATTGGTAAAGTGGCAGACAAATCAAATCCACAGTAGATTGGTGCCTTTCTACAGTTATGACACAATTCAGACAAGCTTATGTAGTCAAGGCCTTAACACCCATCGGAGCTAACACTATCAGATCAAATGGTAATTTCTACACATGCAATCTCAGGCGCTTCACGTAATCATAGGCAATGAAGGAGTGACTTGCACCCGAGTCAAACAAAACTTGCAACAAATAGCCATTAAGAGAAATTTTACCTTGTATCAACTTAAGAGATTTGTAGACCTCCTTGTGGATCATAGCGAATACTCGGCCTTGAGTTTTTGGCCTCTGGTCTGGTCGTGACTCTTTGCATTCAACAGCAGTATGTGTAACCCCCTCCGTAATTATATCCAAAATACGCGATCAAAATGAAATAGAGACCTATAAGAAACAAAAATATTTCAAAATCCCATCTTCATGATAGGGTTTTCACAAATAACTTTTGAAATCTAATTTACCTGGTCTCATTTTCAATTTCGAATACAATTACATCACGCGGAATATCACATTTATACAAATATCAGAGTGTACAACAATATCATCCCGGAAATTCCCGGGTTCATACCTTTATATAGAATTCATAGGGCAGATTCGCCCTTTACAATTCCTCAAACGGGGGTTACACAAATCCTCTCAAATGCATCTATAAATATCGTATCCAAACACATGCCAACTCGTACATATCCAAATCTGAATCCAAATAAACATAATCAAATATTCTCATCCAAACATATATTCAAATATACATTCCACAATATATACAACCCTTATCCAAATATGAATACAAATCATCCCAATTATGATAACTAACTATCAAAACCAAACTCCAATGGGAGCCCTAGCCGTCCTTGACTGCTTGCTCCATCCTCGATCCACCTACCCTATCTAAAATGTTGGTGGGGGATGAGATTCGAGAGAATCTCAGTAGGGAAATATAGACCAATATGCATGTAAGATCAGTGTTTAATGCATGACATGCTTGCATCACAATAACACATGCTCACATAATGACATATCTGCGTGCTCAATGTTTCAACAACATACTAATAGCCATAGCATACATAGAAACAGAGCTACAATCATTCATATATGTTTTACATAATCAAGCAAAGCAATATATCCATCAATACACAAACACAAATATCAAAGCATGCAAAAGAGGTAAGTTCCCTACCCTTGTTCTTTCCACGTATGCTCCAGTGCCACTTACTCGTGATCAGAACGAATACCGAACCACGATAGGGCGAATATCAACCCTATAACCAAAGCAAGGACATAGGGTTATTCTCTATTCCAAATCCTTACTTTCATCACACTTAAAGTTGGTTACCATTCATGACCTTTAGGTGGCTAATCAAAGCCCAAACATATGCCTAAAGGCTTGGGAAACACTTGACCAAAGACCACCTTTTAAAAGTCCAAAATGCTGATTTTTGGGGGTTAACCGCGGCCCACAAATCCACTAGCCGAGGCCAAAAACTGCTCAGAAACATTTGGGCCGCGGCCCAGAATCCTTCTGGCCGCCGCCAAGAAAATTTTGTTTCTTGGTTGAAATTCCAAAAATCATAACTAATTCCACAAAAATCGAAATAAGGTTATTCCAAATCCAAATAAAATCTATTTAAGTCCTCTTCATAGGAAAAATATGGGCCATTACTGGAAATCACAATAAAAATACAGAATTCCCAAAAATCCACTACTGCCCCAAAACAGTGTTCATTTTCAACCTCAAACTTTGGACAGTCATATCGCCCAGTTCCCAAAACGAAATGGCACAAATTATATGTCCATTTTAAAGCTTGGGATGTGAAATTTAAGACTGGAAAGTTTCATAATTTTCAGACACCATTTTCCTAGTCAAAAAGTCCAGACGAACAGACAGCTCAGACAGAATTCACACTGGACAGAATTTCCAAACTTTCACAATTGCTTCCAATAGTTCCCATTTTCACATCAAACATCTAACTTTTCATAAGGAATCCATTAGAATCACTGAAAGAAACAAATTCATATCACATTGACATGTTTTATTAATGACACAACATGTCATCACACAATCACAACACAAACACACATTATCATTCCTTTCATTCCAAGTTCTCAAACCAATTCTGATGGCTTTATAACACATTAAGACACCAATTGCCACTCAAACACAAGGCAATTCATACATTTTGAAAATCACACAAAATCAGGGTAAAATTCACAATTCACAATACTTAACCATAATTCATAAAACTTAGATCAAAAGGCTTCAAATACTCATCTCTTCCTCTTCGGTAACCGATCAATTGGTCGGTAACTTTACCATTTTGCCCATAATTATGGCAATTCACACTGAATCACCACCAACATTTCACATCTTTCCAATTATCCACAATATGCGCCTTCCCTCTATTTTAAGTCAATTTAGAGGTTAATCCATAATTGAACTTAAATACAGGGTTTTGGTATTGCTCATAACACAAGCGACTACAATCCACTTTATATTCTCCAAAAGGGTTATTTATCACTAACCACTTCCACTTTTGGAGTTATTAACACTTAATCGGAATTTAGGATCTTGCTAAATTGGAGCTTAGCAATCCAATTATTTCAGGCTTATTCTGTAGCCTTGAGTCTCAAAATTCGAGGTATTACAGTATGCCCTACACATTTACAATTGAAGCATGTTATTCAACCCTCACAAGTCTTACCATGATATGACTGATTACAACGATGACAGATCCAAGGTGTAAAAGGAGTTCTCTACTGAACACGGCTCCAAACTAGTAGGGCTTTTTACCACTCCCAGATAAAGATCCCTGTCCCTTTTGCTTCTATGAAGTACCACCCTTACTGGGTTCATTGCGGTGGCCAGTAGCTTTAGTAAGATATAGTTCTCTTAAATTATTTTCTGTGATCCTATACTCTTCAACAGCCTTGTTGAATTTAGTGAACATATGAGTGACGAATCGCTTCTTCAGATCATGTCTCAACCCCTGAATAAACATTTCAGAACTCTACTCTTCATTATCCTTATACCGGAGGTAGGAGGAATACCGGGACAAATGGATGAAATGGGATAGGTAGTCATCAAAGCTCTCCGTGTCCCCTTGTCTGATATTCAAGAATTCTGTTTCTTTCTCGAGCTACACCGATTTGGGAAAGTATTTCTCATTAAATTCTTGCTGGAATGATTCCCAAGTCAACGATACATTTCTGTTGTGCAGAGTGAGGGAGATATTCATCCACCAGCGATCTGCAATGCCTTCTAACTTATAGATAGCCAGGCGTGCCTTCACCTCGGACGGGCATCCTAGGACCTCAAAGATTTTCTCAAGGTGATTCAACCAATCTTCAGCTGCTTGTGGATCAAACCTCCCTTTGAACACCGGAGGCATAAGTTTACAAAATCTTGAAAGAGGCAAGCTTCACCCAAGAGGGGGTGAATTGGGTGATGTGATAAATTTTTCGCTTGAAGTGGTGATATGAAAATAGTAGTAGACAGAGTAGAGTTGAGAAGATTGGAACACAGAGAGTTATACTGGTTCGGCCTAAAAACCAGGCCTACGTCCAGTCCTCAGAGATCAAGACCTACTGAGATTTTCACTAATCTTCCAAGATTCAATGGGCTCTCAGAATGCCACAAAACAACAATTGTCCTGAACGGACTATGAGCAGAAATATTCTCATACTAAGAAATTTCTCTCCCCCTTACGACAAGCCTTATGTGCAAAAAAACAACCTATGACCTTTCCCACTTGCTTACGTATACAAGTCTTATGAGCAGCAACGTTCTCTCCTGCTTACACCACTGTAAGTCTTACGAGCAGCAACGTTCTCTACTGCTTGTATCTTATAAGTCTTATGAGTTGAAGGTTTAACTAGGAATTATCTCAACTGCTTCTCTCGTAAGGATATCTACCATCTCAAGGTTCCAATACCTTGAGATCAAATGAAAATATAATTTGAAATGTATATAGACTCTCTTACAGAGCAAGTATGATAAACACTAATGATCAATATGAATACAGAGAAGATATGAATAACAGAGACTTGTGAATTTGATTGTGAATTCTTGTGATTCGTTGTTCTATTCGATCTCTCTGGAACTCTGTATTTATAGATGTTCAGTTTTTGCCCGTTTGAATAACGATCATTGTGGAGCGGGACATGTTACTATGGAATAGCATGTGCACGTTTGAAAAACTTTAAATGTAGTAGGTGTGTGCTTATCATGATGTTGTCTGCCGTTGTTTGACTTCCTTCATGTCTGTTACTTTCAACGTTCATCCTCCTATATCATACTTATAAAACATTCAAAATGATGTTAAATAATAATAATAAGTGATGATAAGATAAATAAATAACATTAAAACATATACGGATTGAGTGCTGTGAGACTTGGTGTATTTGGTGTCCTCGCAGAGTATCACTTGAGCATGGATGGGCTCACTCGAGTGAACTCGCTATTTTTCTCCTTGTTCTTCAGTTTTATACTTGCACTCGCATAGGATTTCAGAGAGATAGTTTTCTCACTCGAGAGTGCTGATGTGTCAGTTGGGCATATGAAGCCTCACTCGAGCATACTTGTGCTTCTCTGACCATCATGACTCTCGGCCAAGCACTTGCAGTCCCTCACTCACTAATGCTCGAGTACAAGGCAGCTTTATGCTCGAGTATTGATCTTACTGCTCGAGTGCATCAAAGAAGAATAACAGGAATTGCTCTTGGCCAAGCACTCGCATGTGCTCGAGTGAGAAAGACTCTTCTGCTTGAGTGCTATCTCCAGTGCTCGAGTGAATCAGTAAAAATGACAGTAGCATGCTCTCAGGAAAATACTTTTTGGCTATCACTCGCATCTACTTGAGCATAAAAGAGTTCTATGCTCGAGTGCTAGTCTTATGCTCGAGTACATCAGTTAAATTTGACAGTAGGTGCCACAGAACTTTGCCATATGTATTTGGTAACTTTGTAAACATTCCTTAGACTTATAAAACTATGATTTGCACATAATTGACTTTTGTTATCATCAAAACTTGGGATCTAACATTCTCCCCCTTTTTGATGATGACAAAACCTTTATAATGAGTTTTAAAAAAAATATTGATTAGAGTGAACAGATTTTTAAAATACAACATCAATATTTCCAAATGCATATTTTCTCAAAGGTTTAGACTCAAGTTTAGATTTTTGCAATTATCTACATATGTTCCCTGCAATCCTTCCATTGAACACTTAATAAACAAGATAAGTATAGTATCACAGAAATAATCAAAACTAAATAGAAAAACTTGATAACATGAGAATAGCCATTAATGATAAACTAAGAAACATATAATGGTCAGCATAAATCATAAACTCCCCATAAAACCCGTATACAACCATAATCCCAATAACATCATCATAAACCTACCCCATTACACAAAAGCTACCCAAACACCCAATACATCCCATGATAGCTTAGAAAACCATCACACATCCTTCTCCCCCATTTTGTCAACATCAGAAGGGGGCTGAGGGAAAGTGATATCAGATGATGGGACAAAGGGTACCATGGTAGTGGAAGGGTCAACTGGCACTGGTACAAAGGGTAGAGATGATGGCTGTGGAACAGAGGCTGAGGGTGGTGGTGTAGGCGACCGATCATAGGTGATATCAATGTTAGAGTCTGGATCGGTGAAGAGAACATGTGTCTGTGGATAAGGAGGTGAGGTTGAGGCAGGAGTGGTCTCAGGTGGCACTTCTGAAGATGCAGTCAGAAAGTGAGAACTTAAGAAGATCTCCATATCAGTTATCCTCTGTGACATGTCATCCAGAGTCTTGAACATCAAGTCGAAGTTGGTATTAGCCTTGTCTACCAACTTTATGACCTGTAACTCCATCTTTTCTACCAACTTCTCATACTCAGTTACTAACTCCTTCTTCAAGCCCGACACAACTTGATTGATTACTTTAGTCAAATAGGTGGAGAGTGAAGCATTCAGGAAGGATGGAGGAGGAACTTGTGTTTGAGCAGATGACTGAGCCTCATCACCTCTGGATGGAGTAGCTTCCCTCTGAGATGTAGCCTTGGTTCGACTCACTGGAAGATTGATACTTATATGAGTCAGCTGAGTCTTGCCAAATCTTGGAATGAGCACCCTCTCAGTTCCTTCCAAGTATTATATCTTATTCTTCATAAGGATGAGAGATACAATATGAGGATATTGTATGGTCACGGATTTTAATGAAGAAAATTGAAATCTTCTCATCTCATTGAAAATAATCTCCCCCACATTCCTTTATTATCCGGCTAGGAAGGGGGCCAACATGTAATAATCCTTTTAAGCAAAATAGGTAAAGTTTTTGGACTTGTTAACTATGCTCTGGGAATATATATAGTGAAGGGCTCTGTGAGAATCAGGCATGTCAATAGGTTTAAAATTAAGGGGGCCTACAGGGTCTTTCGGTCTCAAAAGCTGGAAGGCTTTATTGGCTAAGAAAGTGGGTGGATCTGGAGGTGGTGCAACATACCCTAGGAAGTCATTAATAATCTTAGCATATATCATAATGAATTGACCTCTAACAGTAGTGGATACTACTTCCTCAATCAATTCACCAACCCTAGACTTAATGTTATGGGTTTTCATATTGCAGTAAAAGGTTTTCACAACAGAGGGTGGATATGGAATATAAATGTTTAGCCAAGGAGCATAGAAACCAAGATAAGGAGATAAATCCAAATTACAATTCGTCTTCAAGTACTCTAAGTCCACATAAACTACAGGACAGAAATGCCTATGTGCAAACTCAGTATCAAATACCTTCTGTGGTAGTGCCTTTAATTCCTCAACATTGAAACCTTCAGGAGGACTTGTAGCGTGATCATCCTCTGGAACCCTTGAGGCAGAAGGTACCCCTGAAGCAACCGCACTAGATTGCCCACCATGATGTGAACTTGAGACATCGGCTTGAGAAGCAATTTTCCCAACCAACTTTTCAAGTTTTGACCTCTCCATTGCTTCCTAAAGTTGCATGTTGAATGTGTCATCGGAGGAAGAAGAGGATTGTTGTGGTTGCTCAGTTTCCTTCTTCTTTCCTTTTCCTTGGACCTCTTTAGATTGAGACCGAGTAACCATAGGTTCTTTGAACACCACACCCTTTGGTTTCTTTTAAGGAGGTTAAACCTTCTTTGTTGTTTGAGGCTTAGGATGAGGTTTCTTGGCCGGAGTTCTCTTTTTGGTTTTGGGATTAGGAGGAGGAGGTGTAGATGAAGAAGACATTTTAGGAGATGAAGGAGTTGGTACCGGGGTTGCAGAAGCACTAGCAGCAGAATGAGTAGGAGAGGGTGAGTGAGATCTTTAAGAAATAGCAGGCATTTTGGTTCTAGCCATTTTAGAAACAAAAGTGGAAGAAATAAGACTCTCAGATTTTTTTGAGAATAAAGAAGAAAAATGCAGAGGCTTAAGGCACCGAATGAGAGAAACAGAGGATAAATCTCACCTTTTAAAGAGGGTTGAAGAGTTGTAATGGTGATTTGAAGCAAATGGATACGTTTGATTGATGAGAAACGGTTGGAGATGAAGAGGTGTGACCTTCGAGTGACGAGACACCTTGAGTGAGAGCAGGAAGTGCGACGGTCTGAGCTATCGTGTAACTGATATAAGTGATAGTGCTCGAGCAGAAACCCTAGTGCTCGAGTGGTGTTCATATTGTGCTCTAGTGTGCTCATGCTGTGCTCGAGTGATATACAAACAATTTTGATAAAACATGTAAAAGCGTACCTGGTTTATGGATTTCTTGCTATATTTTTCATCTTTGTACTCAAATCCTCCAAAATCATTTGAGTAACCATGTATTTGGTAGACTCTTGAAAGAAGTTCCTCCTTTCTACTTGAGTACACATTCTTCACTTCAAGCATGTTCATATCATGCTCGAGTGAGGGTCCTTCTTACCCGAGTGAGCTCAATTTTCACTATTGCATTTCAGTAGTCTCTTGGTGTTTTTATCTCCTCTGTTCACCCCTGTTATACATGCTAAGAAATAGAGTATTTTCAATGGTGTTGTGCTCGAGCATAGTTAACTTGCTCGAGGGAGCATAGCTTGTCACTCGAGTGACAATTTCTGTGCTCGAGTGACAGACCTGCAAAACAATTTTTAATACTCTGATGCCAAAGTCAGTATGGTTATCATCAAAAACACATTTAATTAAGATAATTAACAAGAAAACTTACAACTCATTGGGATTAACCATTCCCAATTCTCTTCGAATATATAGGAATTGATCTTTAGCTATTGGCTTTGTGAAAATGTCAGCAAGTTGAAGATGAGTTGGTATGAATTCTACTTTGACATCCTTCTTTTGAACGTGATCTCGAATGAAGTGATGTTGAATGTCTATGTGTTTGGTCCTTGAATGTTGTACAGGATTTTTGGCTAAGCTTATGGTGCTAGTGTTGTCACAATAAATTGGAATCTTATTTAAGTATATCCCCAAATCTTGAAGTTGTTGTTTCAACCATAATACTTGAGAACAGTAACTTGCTACAGCTATATATTCAGCTTCAGTCGAGGATAATGAAATTGTGTTATGCTTTTTGCTAAACCATGATACCAGAGATCCTCCAAGGAATTGACATTGACCACTAGTACTCTTTCTGTCAGTTTTATATCCTCCATGATCCGAATCTGAATATGCCATCAAGTACTTGTTTCCTCTTTTTGGATATCATAAGCCAAGCTCTGGAGTGTCTCCTAGATATTTGAAGATTATTTTCACTGTCTCTGCATGCGATACCTTAGGAGCGGATTGATACCTCGCACACATTCCAACGCTGAACTGAATATATGGCCTGCTTGCTGTAAGATAGAGTAATGAACCAATCATTCCTCTATACTTAGTAATGTTGAAGCTAGGACCTTTAACATCAACATCCAACAAGGTTGTATAACTCATTGGAGTATCAGCTCCATTAGCATTATCTAATCCATACTTCTTCAACAACTCTTTCAAATACTTTGTTTGAGACACAAATATACCACAGGAATACTTTCTCTCTCACTTGTGTTCTTCAATTTCTTTCCACCTTCTTTCTTCTTTCTTTTTCTCTCTATTTTCTCTTATTTTCCTTTTATTTTTGCTACCTTGGATGAAATTTAATGAATGTGGGAGGTGTTTGATAATTTAATTTCCCGGGGTGCCAAGAGCTCTTCTTTTCCCGGGGTGGTAGGCGCTCTTCTTGAAATCTAATCTCCTTCCTCTCTTTTATGATTGGTCGACCTAATGGTCAGAGGAAAGGAAGTCCAATGATTTTTCCCCAACTTTCATATGTAAGGTCAGAGGAGGACAAACTTGAGGCTCGACCAGAGACTAATGAGTTGTCCCGGCTAGGGGCTAGGTGGCGTCCCACCATTGAACCAACCTAAAAGAAAAAAATTGAAGGGGCTGAGGTGTCGACATCTCACAGTTCTAACCCAAAAGCTACTTTATGTAAAGCTACTTTAATAAAGCTGCTTTAATCAGTATAGGCCTTAGATGGTGACACGTATATACCTATACCTCAGGATTTTGCCACATGTATGCTTGTGTATCCCAAACAAATGGTGCCAAGTCTGTGTCCCTTCAAAAAAGTGAGTGTATATGTCTACCCTGAAAATGCCATATGCACACCCATACTGGCATATTTTATTAGAATAATTATTCATATGTTTCATGAGAGAGCTAGGTGGCACCTTGTGATGAAGCCAACACAAAAGAAAAGTTAGGTGGTGTCCAAACATGTGGCCAACCAAAGAGTTAAGGTTGTCAGAAGTCATCCTCCCACAAGATGGTGTCACATATATGTGTAGGTGTCAAGGAAACGGTGCCATACACTTTAAAATATGCCAAGTGTCTGTGTATGTATCCATAATGGTGCCATGTGTGCCTCATGGTCATAAAGATAGCACCAAGTATAGATTGGCACCAGTAAGTTTCGTTCCAGTACATACACACACAAGGCAACATCAGTTACAAATTTTTAGTATGATACAACTGCACCATATGGAAATAGCTTAGTTTTTACGCTTTTTTCTTTTTGTGTTAATAATCAACAAAGTGCTTGCTTTATTTCTCACCTTATGCATTTTAATATATATATATATATATATTATTGAAGTTTCTATCATATTTTTTGTTTATTTTTTGCTTGCTTGCTTTCCACTTCCTTGGAGTACTTAAACCATGTTTGTGGGTTGGATGTATCTCACAATTGTAGTTAAACCAAGGGAACCTGCTTGCGACAATCAAAATTAAGGGTAGGACTCTAGAATTGGGTTATGATCATTGATCTTTGGCATTGTTATCCTTCTAGTAATAGAATGAAACCTAAGTCTACCATACCACTTGCTTTGAATGACAATGGAGACAAGGAATATTTAATGAACTGGAGTATAATGGAATTAAATTTAAATTTGCAAACAACATTTCGAATAGATGATTATGATCATGTGGAGGAGGTCTTGGTTGCCAAGGAAACCAAGCTGAAGACTAAGATTAAGATACTAACAGATAAATTGGAAAGGCTGGAGAGTGTGAGCGTTCAAGATGAATTGAGGAAGCAATGTAAGATGAGAAAAGATGCTAAAGATAGATATGCGAAATTGTTAGGAGCTATGAAGCAGGATAATGACTTAGATGATGAAAAACGCATGGCTGGTGAGTTCTGGATGAAAAATTTTGAGGAGTTCAAAGAACAGCTCATGATTTTGCTACTTTGATATGCATGGTTGATTTTGGCTTGCAAATTTTTAAATGTGATAGAAATGATAGGATGAATTAAAATTTAATAAAGTAGTTTTTGGGTTAAAAATTTCTACTCAGTAGCTGCGTTAGGCAGTGTGTAATTCGTGTATAGAAAACAAGACATTTGTAGTGAACAAGTGATTAATGGATCCAGTTTCCATGCTCGGTGTAAAGCCCCAAATTTTGATTAAGGGCTAATGATAATTATTGTGAATGATTTGGAGAATTAAAGTTGATTGAGATCCAGATTAATTATTGGAAATGCCCAAAATCATGTACTTTAACATAATTATTTAGGCTAAATATGAGGGAAATGGCTCATGAAGAAGAGGAAAATAATATAAATACATGTTATGTGGCAATTTAAGCTAATGTGTCAAAATCAGTGGACAATTAGAAAGAATGGAAAATTGTCGGTTAATTAGTCAGTGGTTAATGAAGAAATTAATTACTAACTAAGAGGAAATGAGATGGTGACTAAATGGCTAATAGAGTAGTTAGAGTAACTAATTAGTTACTTACTTTATGAAAGCCAATGGAAATATGGCATATGGCAAGCTTATAGGATGAGAGAGAGTGTTGGAAAGTCAAAATCTTATATTTTATTGGTTTCTCTTTCCTCTCTTCCTCCTCATTTTTGGCTGCAAGGTATAGGGGCATGGGAAGTGTACTCATTCCATCTCATTCAAGCTCTCATCTCTCTCATTCTCTCTCTATATTTTCGAGCAGCCATTGAAGGTGAAGAAAGAGAAAGTTCTAAAGTAAAACTCTTGCCATTTGACCCTTTAGATGACCTCTAATGCCAAAACTCCTTTCTTTAATCTTGCCCCTTGGATTGAGGGCTTCATTTTTATTGGTGGTGTTTTGAGCACACAAGGAAATCTAAGGATTGGTGAATCAAGGAACCTCTTTGAGAAAATTATTGAGGTAAGTGAAACAAACCTTCCTATATGAGTTTTGTGGCATTTGGTTAAGTTTTGAATTTCTGGGATTTATGCCCTGTTTTTGAAAATTAGGGTCATTGTGTGTATGGCATGTTGTGGTCATGGAATGGGTGTTTTGGGATGTGATTTGGATAGATAAAATTGGTTTGAGGTTGAAATGACAAGTTTGGCAATTTTGGGGATTTTGTGGTGGATATTGCCTAGAACAAAGCATTATAATGGAATAGGAATTTGGTAGTTTTGATGTTTCCATTAGATTCCTTGTACAAAATTATGTAGGAATAGCCTTGGTTAGGATTTTGGGATCATTGGAAACATATGATTAAAACTTGAAAAATGATGTCATCTTTGCTGCGTTCTGGCTTCTGATAAGCATCACTCGAGTGATATGGGGTCTCATTCGAGTGTAGCATTGAATATTCCATTTTTCCTTCAATTTTTTTGTACTTCTGTGTAAAAAGCAAAAATGTTTGTCTGACTTGTGAGTGTTATGGGTTCTCACTCGAGTGAACCCTGTCTTACTCAAGTGAAGGTGTATTTGACACTATGAACTCGCATCTCGGGTTATCACTCGCGGTCAATTTTCAAGAGTGTGTCTTAATACTCGTGAGTGTTAAGCCATCACTCGAGTGCCAAAGTCCTTGCTCGAGTGTTGTTCTTTTTTAAAAGTTTCTTTAACTCTCAGGTGAGTACTTCCTAAACCTCACTTTGCAGAACTCAGGTGAGCATTAGGCTATCACTCTGGTGTTAACCTTTATTCTCAAGTGCTCCAGGCATTTCTTGTCTCTGTCTGTGCTTTTTGCCAAGCACTCAGATGAGTGTGCTTTTCATGACTTGAGTGCAAGTCCATCATCACTCGAGTGAGGCCTTCTTCACTTGAATGAAACAGTGAAAATCAGTACTTGTGGGATCTTTGGTATAGTTCTTCCAACCCTTTAGGGCTTTTGTTAGAGGCATTTATAGCTACTTAAAGGACATTAATGATAACCAAATCTAAGTATTGAAGTCATTAAGTATTGGAATAGAGAATAACGCTTCGTCCCTAATCATGAATTATAAGATTTGATATTTGCCCTACCCGCAAGAGACCGGCTCTTGAGCAAGCACAGAAAGACCAAGATAGTGACTTTTCTCTTGTATTGTGTATGATGCTTGGTATGCATGACTTATCATTGTGTTGATGTTGTAAAAATGTGAATGAGAAATGTGCCATAGTGCATTACAGTGTGAGCAGCCTAGGTGGTGATGAGTGTTACACCTACCCCTGCCACTGAACTGCCGTTGTACATGCCGTGGCGGTGTTTTAGAATTGTGAATTCCTACTTTGAGAAACATGCCAGTGTGGCTATGTATTGTGACATGATTTATATGAAACCTAGATATGGTTAAATATATGATGTGAACCATGTTATGGTGCAATACAGCGTGAGCAGGTGTAAGGGTGATGCACGTCATACGTACCTCTGCCGCTATAACTGCCATTGTGATTGCTGTGTGTGGTGTTATGATTTGCTTGCATACTTTGTGGTTATGCATACTATGAGTGATTTGTTACTACGAGGATTCCTTAGAATCACACTCTCCCATAAAACAAATTTCAGACAGGGCTAGTGGTTCTGAAGAGAAGCAGGTGACAAAGGGCGGATAGAGCTCTGGGCTAGGAGTTTAATTTTTAATAGAACTCGAGTGTGTTGGGAAATTTTATTGCACTCTAATATTTATGAATGGAATCAAATTGTACAGGCCATTTGTATATTTGAAATATGAATATGAGACCGTGTTGAACAGGTTGTTGAAAAGTTTATGAAAACCCTATTTGGAAAATGAAAATTTTTAATAAGTTATGATTTAGCATGTGGTCTCTAATTCAACATAATTATGTAATTTTAAACATAATCTCGGCCTTGATGAGAAGGGGGTTACACTCGACGCAACAATAGGTAAGGGACACTCGTCCACTCTACACATCGTTTCATTAAGAAGAGTGATCTTAGCTGTTCATTCGATTTTAATCTCGACCATTCATTTATTTACTTTTTCCATTAAACTATTAATATCTATATATATCACTCCGCACTCCATTGATCTCTTCTCCACCCTAACCAACCTTGGCACCAACTTTTAGAGGGAAAGGGAAAGGAAAAGGGCTTTTTGACTTAAGCTTCATGCCATCGAAGATTGGATGAAGGTGTCAAGTTACGCTTTTTCATTACAAAGAAAATTTCATATTAAAGAAAAAGGTTATTCTTAATTTTCCCTCCTTCTAGTTGTTTATTTAGCATATAGATATATATATATCAGAATTCCAAAGATTTTATATGGATATAGAGAGAAAGAGAGATATAGGATATAGATATCAGATATCAGATATCAGAATGCCGAAGTCTGTGTTAGCAAAAAGCAAAAATGAAAAAGAATGCCCAAGTCTATGGTGTGTTTGTGTTTATATATATATATATATATATATCTAAACTAAAAGCCATAATTATCAAGAATTTTGAAATAATACTATTGTGAAGCTAGAAATAATTTTCAGCAAAAATAGTGGAAAGACGTTGCCATTGAAATAGCCATAGACAAAATCACTATTAGATTCTTTATTTATTGAGGTAGGTTTTATGTGGATGTAGTTATTTAATTTTTTTCAAATAATGTATACAATAAAATATATTACTCAACTCCTTTATTGTTCTAGAAAGTTGTAGGTCAAATTTGCTGGCAAAAAAGTTGTTGGTCATATTTATATTTTTGTTGGAAGAGTGGTATTTGAAAAATGTTCATGTTTTTTTATATTTGGAATAATTATAAAAATTGGAAATTATTGTTTAATCTTTTATTATCATGATATTTTTTTTAAAGATGATAATTTTAACATTATAATATTTTTGTTGTTTATAGGTACTAGCACCACTCAAAAAATGCCACTTAGTAGCGGTTAAAAAGATGTATTTGTAGTCATTTTAACCACTACAAAAAAATTAGTAATGGTTGACAAAACCGCTACAAAATCTACTGTTGCAAACATTTTTGTAGTGGTTATGTAAGTAACGAAACCGCTACTACAATTGTAGCGGTTTCTCCCAAGTGCTACAATATTCAATAGCGATAACTTATCTTCCGTCAACATTGTAGCAGTTATAGTTGGTACCAATATTTTTCGTGGTGGGAAATGAAAAATGAAAATTAGCTCCATGTTTGTAGCAGTTACAAAATCGCTACTAAATTGAAATTATAAAGTTTTAAAAAAAGGCGCTAAAAATTAGTAGCGGTTGGAAAACCATTACTAATATCATATGAAATTTCAAATTTGATGACAGAAATTTAAATGTGTAGCGGTTTTATTTCTTAAAACCACTACAAATATTTAGTGAAATTTTAAAAAAATATATTCAATTATCTGCCTCCATTTTATTAATATGGGATTGAATAGCTTATTAATTAAGCAGTTTAGCTGATAGTAGTTATTATTTAAAAAGAATGATTTAATTAAATTGGATAAGGATAAACTTTATATTTGTAATACTATTGAGGATATGTAGGTAACAAGAAATTATTATATTGTATACTACAATGTGGTTATCATTATGTAAGGAAAATAGAAAACGATGAGAAAAGGTCCTTCAATATCTTCAAAAAAGGAAAATTAGTGAGAATAATTATTATGTGAGGGAAAAAATAATGAAATGAAAAAAAAAATTGTACCACATTTCATCACCTAGTTCAACTTCTTAGATCTTAGAAAAAAATTTGTAAATAAGATAAAACGAAAGAGAGGTAGGGTTGAAAGAAATGGGGGAGTGTTAAAAATAAGGTGTGGTGGGGTATTTATAAGGATCTGCGTAGCATTTGTAGTAGTTAAGGTGACAAGTTTTGTAGTGGTTTAATTATGTAGCAATTATTGTTTGTTATTTGTAGTAGTTTGTGCTTTTGTAGTAGTTTTTGGGTGATCTTGTTGCAGTGTTGGAACTGCTACAAATAATGTCCTGAATTTTTTCTTAAAAAGTATACACCAAGGGTTACAAAACCAAAAGAATAATTTGTTTAATCATTCTTCCTTTCTATCAGTACAAAAATTGTGTGAAGAAATTGTTAGTGTGGTATTATTTTGTAAAAAACTTAAATTTAAATTATGTTAACTTTAAAAAACGCACTGAACTAGAGGTAAATTGTCATTGCCTTCAAGGAAAAATTTTTTGAAATTGGTGGGCTGAACTGGTTCACTCTCGTAGGTGAAGTTATCGCCATCACCCATATCATAAAGGTCTCGAGGCTTCAAATGAACCACCATGTGCAAATCCTTGTGCCTCTCATCCTTGACATAATAAACCTGATGTGCCTTTAAGGCAAGAATATATAGCTCATCATCTTCAGAATGACCAGTGTGAATTGGCCGTGAGAATTTTACTGTTGTCATGCCTAAGTTGTTAGTTGTGACTCCCCAAGAAGTAGTGGTATTTGCCCACAAACACTTGAACAACGTCACGGTGAATCGGCCTAGGTAATTTAGTTCGACAACATCAAGAAGCTTTCCATAGTAAAGGATGCCTCCGAACTGCATGTTGGTGTCACTGCTGCTTGCATAACTCCTTGTCCCAAAGGTGCCATAAACACCCGAATTTTGAGTTTACAATCCTTGATCTCGTGAAACCATGCAAAACTTGAAACCATAGACACTGTATGTTGTAAACCTTTTTATATGGTCAAGAAGGCCGATTGCGAAAGCTCTGAAATCTGGTGAGTGTGGGTTGCGGTCATTTAGTATTCTGCTTGCAAACCAGCTTGGGAATTCTCTGTGGACCTTTTTATCAACTTTAGAGGATGTTTGTGTATGGATCTTGAGTTGACGTTTCACATGACTTCTGAATTCCCTGAAATTAATCATGGGAAGGCGATCATGAAATATAAGTAAAAAATGTTATGAAAGATATAGAATAACATATGAGTGTACAATTCTTACTGAATTAAGGGTTCAACTTGAGTGCAATTAATCAACACATGTTTATGTGCTTGCAACTTCTCAGTTGCTGTTAGTTTGAAGTTCTCAACTCCTCCAGCTAGTTTACTAACATGAGGGATAAATTCTCCTGATGTTGGCGCATGATCAAGACAACCGTCTACACGAGTCAAGCTATTAAAAGCCATCTCAATGTCATCAAAATACCTTGAACATAAATACAGGACCTCATTCCCTATATAACCTTCAGCTATAGAACCTTCTGGTCATGCCTTATTCTTTATGTAAGATTTCAATTTCCTAAGATACTTAGGAAAAATGATACTAAATGCTAAAAAGGGTGACTAGCAAACATAGGAACTAATAATGACGCACATATGTAAAAAAAGTACCTCTCAATAGGATACATCCATCAATATTGAACTGGTCCAACAAGCTTTGTTTCATGAATAAGGTTGACTATAAAGTGAACCAACATAGTAAAGTGATTGAAGCCCATTGAAGTGATTATGTTGCAATCTAAACTCATGCCTTCCATCAAGAAACCTCCGATGCCCCAAGAAGCACCACTTTCGGCTGTAGGGAAGGTGCACTGCGTCAGAGTCAAAATTGCAAGTTGGACACAGTGACCTAGTATGTGCATTTCACTGGGATAATGTTCCCAAGCTAGGAAAGTCACTAATCGTCCACATCATAGCTGCACGCAAGTTGAACAATGTCTTCCCATATGTGTCAAATGTGTAATATCCCGATTTGTGATTAGGGCTAATGATTAAGAGAATTATTGTAATAAGTGTAATTAAGCACTTTTGAAATTAATGTAATGTGAATTTTGGAATTTATGTGTGTGGTATTTAAGATCAAGGGTTGTGATTCATTGACCATGGGTCAGAATCCTGTGCTTTATGGTGATGTGAGCTCTTTGAGGGAGTGAGTGGATGATGACATGTGGCATAGTGGAGGCCTTTGGATGAGGCACTAGAAGACAAAATAGCACTTTTTCCCTCATTTTCTCTCCCCTATTCGGTTGAGTGTGTGTGGGGGGGAGAAAGAGTTGACTTCATCATCATCATCATCATCATCATCTCCTCCATATCTCATTTTCTCTCTGTTCTTCCTCCATTTCTGGCGCACAAGCAAGGGAAAGGAAGAAGAAAAGCTTGATCTTTGGTAAGTAATGATCCTCCTTTGCTCAAAACCTCTTCTCTAATATTGTTCATCTCAATGAGAGCTTTATGGTGGTGGTTGTAGAATCTTGAGAAGTGGTGATTTGTGTGAGTCGAAATTGGAAGATTGGAGAATCAAGATTCTGGATTGAGCAAAGAGAAGAGGTAGGCATTTAGAGCATTTTGGTATATTGTTTGTTATGTTTGGCTAAGTTTGGTAAAATCTGGAAAATTTGCCCTAATTATGCCAAATGTTGAAAATGTGGATTTTATGGTGTTTGATAGTGGAAATGGTTTAATGATGAGTTATTTGATGGTTGGATATAATCTGGAATATTGGAAATGAGTTAAATAAAATTTGGATATTGTGTATCATAGAGACCTTAGTATTTGATTGTGGTCAAAATGGTTTTTGGAGTGTTTTTGGAGTTGCCATTGTGTTCCCTAGTTAGTGCTTGAAATGTATGAGTTTTGAGAGGAGTTTGGGAACCATTGGGCATGATTTTGACCATCTGGCGTTTTTTGGTTTTTCTGCGTTTTTTGTCTCTAATACACATCACTCGAGCAGAGGAAGAACGTACTCGAGTGATGCGTGAGTTTTTCCCTGTTCTGCTTCGAGTTCGTCTGGGTTTTATGAATAATGCTCGAGTGCATCGCTTTGTGCTCAAGTGAGGGAAGAACATGCTCGAGTGAACTTGGGTCTACTCGAGTGATGTTGCGAGTCCTGAGTGAAGGGTTTCTTTCGGGTCTTCACTTGCGGGCTGATGCCAAGAGTGTGCTCTGACACTCGCGAGCATAGCCGTCTCACCTGAGTACTGGGGGTCATGCTCGAGTGAGCTTGTGCCTCTGGTGTGGGTGGTGCTCTCGGGTTGTCACTCGCGGGTAAGGTGCACGAGTGTGCCTTCTCACTCGCAGGTATGGGGTGTGTGCTCGAGTGCATATGGTTGTGCTCGAGTGATCCTGATCTTGGAGAGCTTTGTGTGCTCTCGGGTGTTCACTCGCTATCTCTCACTCTCTTGTGCTCGAGTGATGTTCGTACTTGTGCTCGAGTGAGAGCTTCTGTGCTCGAGTGAAACTGCCAAAAATCAAAGTTTTGCCTTCGAAAAAGGGGTCTTTTGGGTAGTGTCTTCCAACCCTTTAGGCATATGTTTAGGCCTCTAATAGTCACTTAAAGAGTCCTAAATGATAACCAACTTAGAGTATTATTGAAATATACATATGGAAAAGAGATTGATTGGTTGTCCCTAATTGATATAGGATTTGACATCTGTCGCCCTCGTGAGGCCACGGTGCCGGAGCCAGTCAGGAAAGATACAGGTAGTGACTCTTTCTTTATATCCTATTTGATACATTGTATGTGTTCAATGTCATTGAGATGAAATGGGTTTTCGTATGCTGCATGTTTGTGAAAATTGTGGAAGCACCGCTATACCGATAGTCCCTGAGTCGCTAACAACGGTTCGGGTAAGGGCTGTATGCCTTCCTGACGGTAAAAAGGGATGAGGTTAGGGTGTATACGTGATTATGTAGGCCGAAAGGCTATTTGTGAAGGCCGACGGGCCATTTGTGAAAGCCGAAAGGCTATATGTTAGCCGCAAGGCTATTCGTATGCACTGCCACGCCAATAGTCCCTGAGTCGCTATCAACGGTTCAGGTTAGGATGGTGTGCCTTCCCGGCGGTAAAAGGGGATGAGGGTGGAGTGTATTTGTGTTGCTGCTGATATGAGATGATTTGTTTACATATTATGTGATTGCATGTGGTATGAAAAAGTTGTTACTACTGGGATTCTTTAGAATCTCACCCTTTCCATATGACTAACCTTTTCAGACAGGGCGAGTGGCTCGAAAGGAAAGCGGACAACCAGGAGTAGTTAGGATTACTCTGAGACTTAGTGTAGTTGGTTATCCTTATTTTGGTTTTGGGATTACCAAGTGTACATGAGAATGTAAATGAATATTTTGGATATGTAATCCCCATTTCGGGAACCTGTAAACCCATGATATAAATATATGTAGATGAACCCGGGGTTTTACCGGGATTTTAGTTTCCGCACTCTGGTATTGCTTATGTGATTGGATTTCTCAAGTAGTTATATCCGCCCGTGAATGTGAGACCATCAATGAGTATGTTTTGGAACTGATTTTTGAAATACCCCATCTCTTGGATGTGGGATTATAAATTGTTGTTTTCTTTTATTGGTCTCTATTTCACTTAAATTTTGTAAGCCGGATGTAATTACGGTGAGGGGTTACAAAATGTCTTGAAGCCGACATTCCACAGGTCAAGCAATTCTGCAATAAGTGATTGGAGATGCACATCGATGTCATTACCTAGTGTCTTTTTGTGTGGAATAATCATAGACCAAATGAAGGAGGTCTATTTCATACACATCCAGGGGGTAAGTTGTAAGGAACTACGACTACCGGCCAAATACTATAACTTGTGTTAAGATTCCTAAATTGGTTTAAACCGTGGATCACTAAAGCAAGCCAAACATTTTTGGGGTTAGCCGCAAAAGATGGAAAGTTGTTGTCAAACATTTCCAGGCATCTGTATTACGGGGATGTCTTAATTTACCATCTTCATTCTTATGAACGTCATGACACCTCATGTACTCTGTCATTTTGGATTACACAAACAATCTTTGTAGGCGCAGCTTCAAAGGAAAGTACTTGAGAATCTTTATAGCCTTCTTCTTCTACTTTTTCCCTTTCTAAATTGTCTTGTAGCTCATTGTGTGACATCACTTACAAGTCTCCTTAATGGCATTGTCTCCTTAATACAACATACAATTGTTGGGGCATGCATTAATTTTTTGGTAGTTCAAGCCTAATCTGTTAATAATCTTCTTGGCATCATAGAATGCTGTAGGAATCTCTGAGTCAGGGAAGGTATCTTATAATAATTCCAGCAACATTGACTTCCCTTATCTATGATTCCACACAAGCACTTCATATGATACAACATGATCAAGAAAGATAATTTAGAGAATTTTTGACAACCTTACTATAAAGGACGATCTACTTCATTCATCAAGCTAAAAAAATCCCAAGCTGGTTTATTCCTCAAGAACGGTGGCTTTAAACCCTGCACTTCTTCATTGAAGTTGTCGTCTTGAAAACCAATCGCATCATGCACAGCATCATTAATAGGATCATCTTCATCTAGTTGAACTCCTACTTGTGAACTTCGAGGAAGAGCATCATCATATCTCATACTGAACTTCTCACAATGAACTCTCCAAAACGTATAGTCTTTCAGGAAAGGCTTCACAAGCAAATATTCCTTAATAACATGTTTTGCATGCCACTTCTTGAA
This sequence comes from Inga laurina, assembly GCA_963855925.1. Taxonomy (NCBI): domain Eukaryota; kingdom Viridiplantae; phylum Streptophyta; class Magnoliopsida; order Fabales; family Fabaceae; genus Inga; species Inga laurina. Next base: position 40,804,815 of record OY979706.1, on the reverse strand, counting down.
CTTGCATCTCCGACATGGACAGATGATTTTGCCATTACAGCTGGCATAAGAGTATACAAAATCCAAGAAATTGTTTAATTCATACAAATATTCTGGAGAATTGTGTGGCAACATGATCCATGACTTATCTATAGTTAGTGAGAAAATTTACTAAAGAAGACGAGTGAATAGAGAATGACGGATGCCTGGAAACTTATATTGAACTTCTCTAACATTAACATTTTGTAGCAATTATGAAACTGCTACCACAACTGCTACTGAGTGTTATTTTGTATCGGTTAGCTTCAAGGCAATCTCTACAAATTTTCATGACCATTGGCCATTAAAACAAATTTTATTTTCACTTTGTAGCAATTTTTTAAATAAAACCGCTATAAATTTTCATAACTGATGGCAGGATATGAAATTCAAATTTCAAATGTTTGACACTTTGTAGTGATTATGACAAAAAAGCCGCTACAAACTTTTATGACCGTTGGCCAATCAAAAAAAGTTTATTTTCACTTTGTAGTGGTTTTTTATATACACCATTACAAATGGGCTAGCAACTTTGCAGCGGTTTAACTGAAAACCGCTCCAAAGCTGCATGGCGGGATTTTAAAAAATTCAAAATTCAAAATGCCTTTTTATAGCGGTTTTTGTTGTTAAACCCTCTATAAAGTGTCATGACTGTTGTTTATGTTTCTAATTTGTTTTTTCAACTTTGTAGCAGTTATAATTAAGTATCTAGTACTCTTGCCATAGACCATACTAGGTCTGGCACCTATTCCCATCCTCCTCACACATATAGGGTGCTCAACTGGACCCAAACTTGCTTTTAATGGCGCAGTGGGGTCTAGAGACCCCTGTGACTCCTGGATCTGGGTCTCTCGCCGCTCAGCTTGCAACTGCTTCATCCACTCCTGCCATTTTATGAAACAATTAATTATTATTATTCATAATAAAGTAGTTTTATAAACAATATAACAATAAATTATTATTATAAAATAATAAATTAACTTACAATGGCCTCTTTTGCTTGCTAAGAGGTAGGAGTCCCATCACGGTGTCTATGGGTGATAGCGAATAACTCCTTGTAATCTGTCGACGGTTCTCCTGTTATGCCTTCCTCTCCTAAAACAATTAAAAAATTAAATTAGTATCATGAATAACAAAACACTAAATTTATAATATGAAATAACCAACAAAAAGTAATTAACATTAGAAAAAATTACCAGATCACTATAAGTGACAGCAAAGGTCTTCGATCCTGCCGTGTGGTAAATCCTCTGCTATCCTCGACACCTCATATTACTCTAAGAAAATGCATGCAAAAAAAATATTAAAAGTATTAAAATAATATAAAACAATTATAATTATTAAAAGCATACAATTTATGAAATTTAAATTATAATTATAATTATAAATAAATTACCTGCCTCTCTATGCTCCTCCTGAACTGGATAAAACTCACCTAGTAGTTTGTAGGACGCTGTACTAGACGTTCTTGATCAGCTGCTACAGAGAAATCATCCCATCCTTATTCATACTATGGAAGAGACGATTCCTCCTATTCCTCCAACTGTCGCCCATCTTTATCAAAGTGTATCTTTTTTGGTTGTCTCGAACGACAAACCTAAACTATAACATAATTGATTAAAAAATAATTAAATACAACTAATTAAAAATGATAAAATTAATAAATATTAATTAAATACAATTAATTAAAAAATATATAATATAATTAAATATTATAAATTACCTTCACAACCTTGTCCCACGCTATGTCCTTCTGCCCCTTAAGAACATTCTTCCATATCCTGAAGTGTAAGGGGAACCGCATCCAATTCGAACCCTGCTCATTCAAGAAGTGGTTGAACAGGTGACCCTTATTGTCGATGGGCTAGTCTGTGGCCTCATTCCATGAAACTAAAACTCATAGTGTCTGGTCCAGGCTGTTCAGGCTGGCCACGTCCAGTGTCCTCATAGAAATGTTCCCTTGCTCATTTGCACAATTTACCATATAGGTTAGATAAATTTAAATTCACACTTAACAGGTCAAATTTAAATATTTAATTTATTAAATAAAAAAATATATTTACCTTGGACCTGAACCTCAAACCTAGTAGACTGGGAAGACAACCATCGTGGGTTATTCTGGTCCCGTGCTTCCTCCTCATCCAGGAACTGCTCCATGTCATTGAGCAGAATTGGGATCTCAAACTCCCCGTTCTCGTCATAGTCATTGACATTGAGCTCACCTCCCTATCCTAAAACAGCCTCAAGCACTTGTGGTGCGGTCGCCTCTTGTGGGGTTGTCTCCTATGCCCGTGATGGGGCCAACTCTTATGGCTGCTATAGGCCATCTGCTATGGCACAGTCGCTCTCCCTCTGCGCTACCCCCTCCTCTGCTACTGCTACTCAACAAAAGCGGTTTAAGGGGAAGCTCGGGCTTCTTGCCCCTATCCCTCCCTAAAGCCATATCAACTGCAAAAAAAAAAATGAGTCACATTTATATATATAATATTATAATAATAATAATAATAATAATAATAATAATAATAATAATATAAAGTAGAAAGAAAATATGTAACTTTCATACCTTTAGTGAGAAAAATGTGAATTGTTGCAGCAAAACTCTTAGAGAGACATCAAAAAGCTCAGATCTAAAGGAAAACCTAAAAGAACCGTTAGAAAACAAAATGGCCAAATGAGATAAATGAAGGGTCGCGGGCTATTTATAGAGCTGAATTTTGTACGGGTTATTGATCAAACCGCCACAAATTATCTCAGGCAACGGAACACTATAGCGTTTACCTCTAACCGCTACAAATATAAAGACTCTTAAAGTTTTGTATCGATTTCTACCAAAAACCGCTACAAATGTCATTTACATTTGTAGCAGTTCTATGAAATAGCTACAAGAAGGCGACTATTTGTATTCCATAGCAGTTTATGTCCTCATAACTACTATAAAATAACCACCACAATTGTCGCGCTTGATTCATCCCATTTGGCGTCAACTTGGCACCATATTTGTAGCGGTTCACATGATGTAACCACTACAACTTATGGCGGGAAATTGGCGGAAAATTTGTAGCGATTATATTTGTAAAACGCTACAAATAATATTGGCTTACCCTCGGGCTTCTTGGCATAAAGTATACCGCAATTTATATACAAACCGCTACAAATAATATTCTTTTAACTGCTACAAAATGTCATTTTCTTGGTAGTGTAGATGATGGAAGATGACCTTAAACTTGAAATAGGGAAAGAAATCGAAAGCTTGGATGAAGCATTGAAATTCTAGAATGAGTATAGGAAGAAAATGGGGTTTGGAGTTAGAAAGTATAATGAAACAAAGAGTAAAAAAGATGGTTCAATTATTACATATAAATATGTATGTTGTAAAGATGGTGCTCCGAAAAAAGATAAAAGAGAGACAAAATCTTCTAGATATCAGCCTGAGACACAAACCAAGTGTGAGGTGAAAATAATTGTATCTTGTGTTGGTCAAACTCAAAAGTTCAAAGTCACCAAGTTTAATGAAGAACATAATCAACTTCTTCATACAAAAGAAACAAAGCACTTGTTACCATCATAGAGAAATTTAACAGAAGCACAAGCTTGTGAAATAAATCTTGCAAATTAATCTAAGCTTGAACCCAAGAAAGCTTTTGACTTGATAAGTACATATGCTGGGGGTCAATAAAATCTAGGTTACAACATGGTGGATGTAAGAAATTACTTGATGAAAAAAAGGCGAAGACATATAAAGTCTGGAGAGGTTGGGTGTCTAGTTGAATATTTTCAAAAACAAATTGCTGAGAATCCTTCATTTTACCACAAATACCAATTAGACATGGAACAACATATTACCAATGTGTTTTGGGTGGATGCAAATTGTAATGCCTCAAATTTTGATTTAGGGCTAATGACAATTATTGAAAATGATTTTGGGAATTAGAATAGATTTAAGATCTGAATTATTATTGGAAATGCCCAACACCTTGTATTTTAGCATAATTATGTGATGAAATAATTATTTGGGCTAAAATAGGGGTAAATGGTCCATGAAGAAGAAGAAAAGAATTTGATTATGTATTATGTGGCAATATTAATTAATATGCCATGATTAGTGGAAAATAGAAAGAATGGAAATTATTGGTCAATTAGTTAGTGATTAATAGAGAAATTAATTACTAACTAAGGAGAAATGAGATGTATAACTAAATGGCTAATGGAATGGTTAGAGTAGCTAATTAGTTACTTGCTTTATGAGAGCCAATGAGGTGGAGACATGTAGCAAAAGGTGAGGATGAAGAGAAAGGAGTAGAAAAGTCAAATGCTACATTTTTAAATGATTTTCTCTTCTCTTTGTCCTCTCTATGAGGCTGACATGTATGGGAGGGATGGGAGTGGTTTATTTTATCATCATTTGACTCCTTCTTCAAGCTCTCATCTCTCATTTTCTCTCTCTCTCTTGTTCGACCTCCATGGTAGCCTAGAGGAAGGAAGAAAAGCTTTGATAAAAGGTAGGTTTTTGACCCTCCTAATGGCCTCTAATGGAAAAACTCTCTTCTATAAAGTTGCTCCTTGTGTTGAGAGCTTCAATTTCATGGTTTTAGTTTGTCCATTTGGTGGTGTTTGAGCTCTCATGAAATTGTAGACATGGGTGAATCAAGGAACTCCTTTGGGGAAAGTTGTAAATGTGAGTAAGACAAACCTTTTCATATAGGTTTTGTAACCATTGATTGAGTTTGGATTTTCTGGAATTTTTGCCCTAATTTTCGTGATTTAGGGTCATGGGGGAGTATGGTATGTTGTTGTCATGGAAATGGTGCCTTGTTTAGTGTTTTGAATTAATTGAATTGAATTGAAACCTAAATGTAAAGTTTGGCACCTTTGTGTTGGTTTTGTGTGTTGGACAAAAACAGGGCATGTCAATGGGTTGTGATTTTGGTCATTTTGAGGTTACCATTGTGTTCCTTGTGAAAATTTATGTGGAAATAGGCTTAATTGTTAATTTTGGAGCCATTGGACACTTTGGTAGAAAATTGGAAATATGTCAAGTGTAAACTCTATTCTAGGCAGTCAGTTTGTATGAAAGTTTTGGATAACCAAATGGTGTTGAAAAATCCTACAACATTCTAGTCTTAAAGTTCGTATCCCAAGCTTCAAAATTTTGTGTTATTTCGTTTTGTGAACTAAGATGTATGCTTTACCAAAGTTTGGGACTAAAACTAGACTCTGTTTTAGAGCAGTGGTGGATTTTGTGTAATTCTAGAATTGTGTGGTGATTTCTAGTAATGGTCCATATTTTTCCAATAAAGAAGACTTAAATAGATTTCATTTGGCTTTAGAATAACCTCATTTTGATTTTTCTATAATTAGTTATGATTTTTGAAAGTTCAGCCAAGAAACAGGATTTTTCTTGGCCACGACAAGTGGATTCTGGGCCGCAGCGCAAATGCTTCTTACCTATTTTTGGCCACGGCTAGTGGATTATTGGGCTGCGGCCAACCCCTAAAAATCAGTATTTTGGACTTTTAAAAGGTGACATTTGGTCAAGTATTTCCCAAGCCTTTAAGCATGTGTTTAGGCTTTGATTAGCCACCTAAAGGTCATGAATGGTAACCAACTTTAAGTGTTATGAAAATGAGAATTTGGAAAAAAAATGATCCTATGTCCTTGATTTGGTTATAGGGTTGGGTATTTGCCTTGATCATGGTTTGATATCCACTTGGATCGCGAGTAGCTGATGCTGGAGCATACGTTGAAAGAATAAAGTAGGGAACTTACCTCTCCTGCATGTATTGATATTTGTGTTTTTGTATTGATGCATATTATTGTTTTGTTTGATTATGTGAAACATATATGAAGGATTGAAGCTCTTTTTCTATTTATGCTATGGTCATAAGTATGTTGTTGAAACATTGAGCATGCGGATATATCATTATGTGAGCACAAGTTATTGTGATGCAAGCATGTCATGCATTAAACACTTATCTTGCATGCATATTGGTATCTGTTTCCTACTAGGATTCTCTAGAATCTCACCCTCTCCTACCAACATTTTAGACAGGGAAGGTAGAACGAGGATAGAGCAAGCATCCAAGGGCGACGAGGACTCCTTCGGGTTGTCATTTTGGTAGTTGGTTATCATGGTAGTTGGGATTATGTATAATTGGATATTGGATGTATATTGGGTTATTTGGTTATGTATTGGAGATGGATTTGTGTAATCCCCGTTGAGGGATTGTAATGGGCAATTGTGCCCTACATATCTTTAGTGAAGGTATGAACCCGGAATTGCCGGTATTATTATTGTGCACTTGATATTTATACGAATATGATTTATCTTCACGAGGTAATTGTATTCGAAATATGATTGTGAGACCAGGTTAAAGTGTTTGTGAAAGAAATTTGTTAAAACCCTATCTTAAGGATGGGAATATAAATGAGTTTTGATTATTATTGGTCTCTATTTCATTTTAGTCACGTATTTCGGATATAATTACATAAGGGGGTTACACAAATGCTACAAGACTATGCACATTTTGGTGAGGTTGTATCACTAGACACAACATATAGCATAATTAAGAATCATCGACCCCTTGCACTCTTTTCTAGTTTTAACCATAATAGAAGTACGGTCATTTTTGGAGCAGCACTGTTATAGGATGAGACTATTGAGTCTTTCAAATGGTTACTAGAAACCTTCTTGGATGCTCACACACAAAACAAGCCTCAAATTGTGTTTACTGACCAGGATCAAGCTATGGCAAGAGTATTAGAAGAAATGCTTTCTAATATAAGACATTTGCTTGTGCACTTAGCATTTGTTGCCAAATGGCATTAAACACCTTGAGAACTTGATAAACGATGGCTCACACTTTCTGACCGACTTAAAATGCATGTTTGACTATGTTTAGGTAGATAAGTTTTAAGAAGTATGGGGTGAATTATTATCATCTTATAACGTTCATGAAGTAGGGTGGTTGAAATCCACTTATAACATTAAGGAGAAATGGGCCAGGTGCTATAAGAAGGATGCTTTTACATTAGGTATGAGAAGCATACAAAATAGTGAAAGTGTGAATGTTGAGGTAAAGAGGTGTACAAAGCCAAAGTTAGACATTAATAGATTCTTTATGAGGTTTGACAAACTTGTACAAAAGAAGTGATACAAGGAAGTGCAACTTGAGTATGAATCTCGACAAAAGATACCAAGTATGGTCAATCAAAGTGCACCTATCTTGCGTCAACTTGTGCAATCTTATACCCCCACTGCTTTTGATATGTTCCAAGAACAATAAGATCTCTAATTCTCTGTAGAGTTGATTGAACGAGATGAGAAAAAACAACTGTTTACATACACGGGCCATATGATAGGTGAAAAGGGAGAATGGAAAATTGAGTACAACCCTGATACACATGAAATTTGTTGCAATTGTCAAAAGTTTTAGACTATGGGGATATTGTGTTTCCATGCATTGAAAGTATATGAGTCCAAAGATATAAGAGTTATGCCTGAGCAATATATTCTCAAGTAATGGACCAAGGAAGCAAGAAATGGAGTTGTACATGATGTCAAATGAATTGAGATACAAGCTGATCCTAGACTTGACATAACAAGAAGATACATGTAACCCCCTGCCTTAATAGCTATGATTAAAGTTCACAAATACATAATTATGTTGAATTAGAGACCAAAGGATAATTTGAAACTTATTCAAAATCCCAGTCCCAAGATGGGGCTTTCAAAAAATTTTCCAGAACCTGTTCAACGCGGTCTCATATTCACATTTCAAACATATTTGGCCTGCACAGTTCGACTTCATTCATACATATCAGAGTGTAACAAAAATTCCTAGCCACACCTGGGTCCCATTTATTAACTAAAGGCTTTACGGGCATTTTCTCCCTTATCAATTTCATATTTGGGGGATTACAAAACACTATCCTAAACTTGCATTTACAATATATACAGTAATCCTATCCAAAAATATGACAACTAACTATCAAAATTACATCCCTAAAGGAGTACTAGCAGCCTTTGATTCCTTGTTGTTCCTTTGGCCACTTGCCCTGGCTATAAGTTGGTCAATAGAAAGAATGAGATTCAAAAGAATCCCAGTAGTAACAAATCACTCATACAATATATAATCACAAAGCATGCAAGTAAATCACCCAAACAGCAACAATAGCAATGATTACAATGAGGCATCTCACAGCATACACATGGTCTTCACAGCATACACGTGTCAATGACAAGACATACATACATTGTATTACACATAGTACAAGAGAATGTGTAGGGCAAATATTATTCTTTCTGGGTGTGCTCTGGCACTGGTTGATAACATATAGGGCAAATATCAAATCCTAAAACCATAATCAAGGACGACATGTTAATTTCTATTCTTAGTTCTTAATTTCAAAACACTTAAAGTTGGTTATCATTTGGGTCCTTTAGGTGGCTATAAGAAGCTCAAACAAAAGCCTAAAGGCTTGGGAAGAACTAGACTAAAAACCACCTTTTAGAAGTGCAAAATGTCATTTTTGAAGGGTTAGCCTGGCCAAGCCATCCACCAGCGCGGCCAACAGATTGGCAAAAAATTTTGGGCCACGGTTAACATCCTTGGGCCACGCCCAAGAAAAGGTCAGAGAGTTTTAATATGCTATGCAATTCATTCAATCCAAAATCACACAAAAATCAAGGCAAAAATCCAGAAATTCAAAGTTTCCACAATAGCCACAACACATATGTCAAAATGAAGCTTTCACTTACCTCTTTCACTTTCCAAAACTAGTTTCTTGATTTTTTGACCTTCAAACTTCCTTAAGCTCTAAAACACCTCATATTGAGAATCTAAAACCATAGGGTTAAATCTCTCATCAACATGAACAACATTAAAGAAGAGGGTTGAAGCATTTGAGATCAAATAGAGCACTTACCTTGAATTTCTTCTTTGTCTTCCTTCTTACTCTTAGACGAAAATGGATTTTGGAGAGAGAGAAAATGAGATGAAGGTGAAGATGATGGAAATGATCAAAGTTCCTACTCCCCCATGCTTGTCAATCGAATATGAGAGGAGAGAGGGAAGAGAAATAGATTAAATAATGCTATTTGACTTTTCAACACTTTTCCCTTCATCCTTGTAATGCCACTTGTCATAATTCCCATGGCTTCTCTTAAAGTAATTCACCAATTAGTTACACTAACCAAACTTATTAGCCCATTAGTCACAACTCTTACTCTTTTAGTTGTTAATGGATTTCCTCTTCGGTAACTGACTAATTAGCCAACAAATTTTTCATTCTTCCAATTTTGCCCCTGACTATGTTAATTCCTTCTTAAATCACCACTTAGCACCTTTTATACTTCATTGCATCATACCATGCGCCCTCCCCTTAATTTAATTCAGTTTAGATTTTGATACCTTAATTGCTTAAATACAAGGTTTGGGCACTGTCTACGGCTCATAATTCACATTGTATTCTCCAACAGTGCTTATTTAACATTAATTACATTCACCTTTGAAGTCATTAGTCCTTAATCACATTTTGGGGCATTATAATACAGGCATCTAGTGACTAAGATGGTAAGACTAGCAATAAAGGCTGCCAATACTCCTGAGAGATTTACTCGTGTTCTTAACTGTATCATTGAGTTAGACATAAGATTCCTGATGATGATGAAAATGATACTTCTAAATCCGTTATAGAGACATAAAATATGCCAAAGTGATTCAAAAAAAGAGAAGGAAAATCAAGAAAGATCCGTTGGAAAGGTTGGGAAGAGAAAAATCGACAAATAAGAAGAAACATTATATCAAATGTATTGAATTTTAATTTATATATAAGGAACAAAAGAAACTAATACTTATTTTGTATTTGTGTTAATTCTTGTAGTACTCTCAAGAGGCTTCATCATCTAAGAAGCCATATAGGAAAAAAGAAGAGGCACCATTACAGGAAAAAAATGAAGGGTTAACAAAATGAAAGATTTACAAACTCAAATTTGAACAATTTTATATATAGAAGCTCCAACACTACCTGCACAAACACAAGATTCAGCATCTTCATTCTCAGTTGCTCCATCACAACATATTTTCCACCCTCTACAACACAACCATTGTCATTTACAAGCTTATTGATGGTACGGATCATTAAATCAATTACTACTAAGTGTTACACTTGGCTATTATATTTTGCTATTGCTGCCACTAATATTTGCAATTATAGGCTCAAGGTAGTGAAATTCCATCACTTGAAGCCATAGATCTCATGGCAAACTACACACAAGGTAATGAGTAGGAAAAATGGGTACACATATTTGCAAACAAATAGATTTTATTCCTTTCAAGAATGTCAAACAATTTGCTTCTGATATACATAATCAATCTCTGTACATTCTAATCAGTTACAGACTTTACAGGTTACAATCCTAACTAGATACATAATTTCCCATCATACATGAAAATAAAATACACATTGGACTCTTTTTGAAGAACAGGGACAACATTGCATAAGACAACTTTTGAATTATGGCTTTTAGGGACAACATAGACTACATGTTTTGGTTTTGCCTGCTATGCTTCAATGGGTAATTTTTGACTTTTTGTATAGCTTCATTGAATTGTTTTTGACTTTCTGCACAGCTCAAAGGACAAATTCTTTTAGGATGGTGCTTGCTTTGTTTCAATCCTCTACCTAGAACATATGTAGAAGTTAATATTAAGCAAATCAATTCCCTTCCTTTATTATACAACTTTGGTCAAGTTCTAGCTAGTGATGTAAAATCACAATGTCCTTTATTTATGAACTTTAAAGCAATGTATGTCAAACTATACAATTTAGTGTGATACCAACATCTAATGAGATTAAGTGTTTCTTATGTCTCTAATATTTTCAGCAAGTGATGTATATCAAACTATATAATTTAGACTTGTCTTTGTGAACTCTGGGAGTCCATGGTAGTCCTAAAAGTTATGAATATGTTTAATCTAGTTTACTCTTTCAGATGTACAAATGGAGGCATTGGTTACTATGGGAAACTGAAGAAGTAAAAATGGTTGTTATCACATAGTAAAAATATGTCATCAATATAAGATGCACAATACTAGCAAAAAAAAAGGTGCATAGTAAAAATCTAACACTCAAACCCCTCGTCTTCTTACCAGGTAATTATTGATCCCAAGCCTAGTATTAATTACAAATACACCATCTGCCATCTTTAGTCACTTGTTTTGATTTTGGAAATAATAATGAATATGCCATTCACCAAGCAACTATTTGATACAAAGGTAAAGATATTGCACTAAAACGAAAATTAAAACAGGGAGAGACTATAAGGATTGAATATTTCAGGTTTGTAAAGACATTTATCATAATAAAATTATGAAGAGATAACCAATTAGGAGGATCCCATGTGCTCTCAATAAAACACAACTAATTCCAGACACCTCAGCTGGTAATGGACATTAAAACCTCAAGCCAATTGCATTGAATAAAATAATGAACCCAAAAATTTCAAGTTAAACTCATCAGAATTTTGAAAGGCATGGACGTATAGCTTATAATCATGAATCAAAAACAAAGAGAAAATAATCTAGGACATTTAGGAATTAAACCTCCAAACCCATCACAAAAAATGAATCTTAAAACTAAAGGTAATATAATTATATTACATGCTCTCACTAAAGTTGGGAAAATATGGATCACAAGTAGTAACCTCTCTCACACGCTCTTCTCTCGTAAAGGTAACATTTACGTTATTGGGAGTTGCAGCTTTTAGAATACCATGGAGATAACCATTATTTTGATTTCTTTTTTGGTTCTGTGTAAAAAAAAACATAATAGTAGCATTCTAAATTGAATCTAAACTGAAAATTTGAAGATTAAATCCTTACCCATCAAAAGAGATATATGCAAATCTTATAAGCATCATTGAACCAGATTCACCATAAGCCATCACCTTCTACCTCCATGTGTTGAAGTGCCAAGCTCTACCTCCATGCACCGTCCAAGGACAGTCAAGATTGAGTCTAAAGTAACTCTGTAGAATTGGGGGTAATATTAATGGTTTAATGGAAAAAGTAAATAAATGAACGGTCAGGATTAAAATCGGATGAATGGCCAAGATCACTCTTCTTAATGAAACAGTGCGTAGAGTAAACGAGCAACCCTTGTCTATTGTTGCGCGGAGCATGGAAACAAGATCCATGATTAATTGGGTCCATATGTTGTGTTGTACATAGATCTTTGGGCCTATGGAAAGGTTCTAAAGTTTTTTTTAAAAAAAAGTAATTTTGGCATAACAAACCATTTCTTTAGGAATTTAGAGGATAGGGCTAATAAGGTTGCTTAGATTTAAGGGAAAATAGTTACATACCTTCTGTTTGGAACTTTGTTTAAAATACAAGGGAAATATATAGGTAATTTGTTATATATCTAGGAGGCAATAGAAACAGAGTGTAAGCTAAGGTTCAATACAATGGTAAGTGGGAATTAATCATTCCATCTAAGGTGTTGCCATTTGTGGTTGAACTACATGTGAAAATTTCCAACATATCAATAGGGTACTCTTAACACTCAATTCTTGTGAAGGAATAATGATTAAGCTGATGTGATTTTACACTAAAGAGAAGAAGCATTTAGATATATAAAATTTACTTATGCAGATGTTTTTTGTGAACTTTAGTCTACTATGCATTTCTTAATCATTTATTTATGTTCTATAGTACTTATTTTTAATTATCAATTGAATAAAATCTCTTCTTTTAGTCCTTCTATGGCTTTGTTTTTGCTCAGATGAATTGGGAGAATTACTGTGAATAGGAACTTTTAAATTTTGCTTGCATCTCTTTTTTCTACTTGGATAAGCATGGCTAATACTTCACAGGAAGTTTTTGATAAAGGTTGAAGTGATATGATGGATTCAATTTATTGATGTCTTTGGATTAAAGTTGTCACTGTGGTACTTGTTAGGATGGCTTTCATAGTTAATGTTCACTACAAAAAACCATGCTATTACTAAGGGAATTACCTATGAAATTGTTTGCGTAGGTAATTTCCGATGAATTTTTTGTCGGAAAAATTACCGACGGATTTTTAAAGGAAAAATTTTGTCTGTAAATTCCCTCAAAAATAAAATTTCTTATGGAATTCGACAGAAAAATATTCTATCTGTCATTATTGATGGATTATAGATGGAAAAAATTTCATTTGTAAGTACCGACAGATTACCCATGGAATTTTTTCTGTCAGTAATTACCGACGGATTGTGTCAACACCCGTTTATATTTCGATATGCGTAGAGTAATAAAGACCAAGTTCCATAGGCATACAGAAAAGTACAAGTATACTGATAAAAGTATTTGTTTACATACAGACATCATCTCCTCATAGTTCAATAATATTTACGAATTTGTACAAAATGTCCAAGAATAAACTACATATAATCCACTAGCCCTATCATGGGATTCATACTGTCAATTTTCTGGGTCTACCAACTTGCCTTTGGATCCGCTGGTTCCCGCTAGCTTATTATCATTTATGAAAAAGAATGAAATTTCAAGGAATCCCAGTAGCAACATACTATCATTCATATAAAACACAAAAAGTAGATATGATATGCACCATGTATGCACCAATTAATGAACAATATAATAACATGCATACATGAGTAGGGCTTTAACCCCACTATCCGTACACTTTGATTGGATTGTTACCCAACAACTAGGTGAAAATGCAATTCTCGCACTAACTGCTCCTTCTCGGCAAACCATGTTGATTACTTAAAATACAAACAATCGCATACACAATCATTTGAACCATAGCATAATGTATGAAGGATAATATCACTACCTTAGACCTTTTTCAACTTTATACGAGTTTCTGATATGCGTGCCAATAACTCGGGCTCTCAACTTGGTCATAAAATGTCAAATGTACAAGAATTAGGCTACAACCCATTCATGTACCAATTTAGACACTTCCATAGTGTTTCTAGTGGTTATATATGTCTTAGTGAAAAATTACTAAAATGCCCCTGGAACCCGGCTCGACCCCGCTGCACCCAATCCAACCATACTATTTCTGAAATTTTGACCCAAGCTATTTTAACATATTTTTTTCCCAAGAAATCCATTTCTAGCCTTAGAATTATCAAATTCACTATCAAAAGACAAAAATGCCCTATGCTACCCCTAACTTAGGGTTTCGGGGGTGTTTTGGTCATTTCGCTTTCTAGGGCTTTTCTGGAAAAGTGATCAACTATAACCCCACCTAATCATTCCTCCTGAACACAATGGAACTATAATTTCATGAAAATCTAGCTCGTAGCCCTCTAATTGGTCCTGACCAAAACTTAGGAATCTCCAAAAAAAATTAGGGTTTTGAGATTTAACCGCAAATCCTTACTCCTTTCTACTCCTAATTACTTGATTAACCACTTAATTACATTCTAAACATGATTTAGACCAAATTTGGACAGCATAACAGCTAGGGTTCATCATTACCCAAATTTACAATCCACAGCAAATCGACCACAAAACCACCGATTAAACTAACAACAACAGCAATAGCAACCAAAGATTGAAGTTTATGGAGCTACCCTTGGCTTCTCTTGCTTTCTCTCGCTTAGCCAAATACTCAAGCTCAACAAACCCTAAAAGTTACCATCCCAAACACCTTGAATCATGTAGAAGAGTAGCTTAGAGGAAAGTTTAGACAATTTAGAGATCAAAGACCAAGATTAGTAAGCCTACCTTTGAAGTTTTCCTCCACCTTCTCTCTAAACTCACACAAGCTCTCTCTCTCTCTCTCCCCCCTTTGCTATGGCAACGGAAATGGTAGGATAAAAATGAAGAGAAAAGCTTTATGAAATATCTTGCCTTTTGCTCTAATTTAATTAATTACCAAATTTACAAAATGTGGACTTTTTGTGTCATAAGTTTATCTCTAAGTAAATGTTGTCATAAGCCCAATTGGTGTGTAACTAACTCCTCTTCTCCATTGGTCACATAAATATATGCTTAGGCCCTCCTTTAATCAGCCCAAATGGCTTTTTCCCATTTATCTCATAATTTCAAAATTTCCATCACATTTTTTTCATTTTTAGATTTAGTGGCAATTCTAGCAGATTTTCTGCCCAAACTTTGAAAAATCATAACTTAATTTGTAGATATTGAACTGAAGTGATTACAAAGGCTATAAAACCCTTATTGAGTCTAATTTCAAGAAAAAATATAACCTTTTAGCCAATTGGAACCTCAAAATTTCCAGAATTTAAGTTTTTGGATGTTGTTTCATAAAATCAATATTTTTTTGGGCAAAATTCAAAAATTCATAACTTTTTACATACAGCTCCAAAAATTGCCCATTACCTATCAACATAAAGTTTAAGATGTCTACTTTTATTTTGTAAAAATTTCATAATCTTCTACCACTATTTGGTCATCCAAAACCCCATGACAACCTCACTTCCTTATAAGAAATCTTCACTGGCTGCAAATCCTCATTCCTAGGACTCTTGCTAAACTATGACTTAGCAATCTACTTGATTCAGGCTTATTCTCAAGCTTCCAATCCCAAAATTTTGGATATTATAGATTGCCCACGGAATTCCATGTGTAATCCATCAATAAAATTTATAATTTTTATTATTATATTTTAATAATAAAAATAAAATAATATATAAACAATACAAATATTTAAATATCATAAAATTAATATTTAATATAATTAAAATATTAAATATATATAACACTATTAGTAAAAATTTTAAATGAAATAGGAAACTTAAAAATTTTAAACTTTATATTATAAAAACAAAATATATAATTATATATAAATATATATTTAATATTAATATTAAATATCCAAATGAAATAAGAAATTAAAAATTTTTAAATTTTATGTTATAAAAAATGAAATATATAATTATATATAAATATATATTTAATATATTATATATATTATGTGAATAAGTAATGCGAGGTCAAAGCAGCTAAACTGGCAAAGGCATCAGAACACACACCAAAGGTCCAAGGTTCAAATCTCACCTTTGTCACAAAACGTAATAATGATCACATAGGGACATGTGGCGCAAGGTTAGAGGGACATGTGACCCCCGCCTAGGGGCTGTCGGGGCCGGATGCCGAACGGCTAGTGGGGGGCCCTCCGGTGATGTCCATGTGGTGTCTTTTAAGGGCACTACATGGATTTTTTTTAAAAAAGTTAATATTAAATTACCGACGGATTACCCACAACAAAATTGAATCGGTAATTATCCATGGAATTTTTTCTGTTGGAAATCCATCAGTAGTTACAAACAAAACAATTTCCATCAGAAATCTGTCTGTAAGTTTTGACGGAAAATTCCGTCGATAATGTTCTATCAGAAAATTCCTTAAGTAATTCTGTCAATAATTTCTGACAAAACAAAAATTCCATTAGCAAATCAATTTGCACGTACTTTTTAGAGACGAAACATATTTCATCGGTAATTACATTTCCGTCGCTAATCTATCGATAATTCCATTGGAAAACTGAAATTCTGTCCTTAATTCTATGGATAATTCCATTGGTAATTTGATTTTTTTTTTTTGTAGTGTTTTAAAGACCAAAACCTTGCTTTTTAAAAGATTTATCCAAATATCCATTGAGTCTCTCAACCAAACATGCAAATTTTGATTAAAATACAATCAATTATGTTTCTCATAAACAGCCCGCATATTTTTCAGGTGCATTTGGATTAAATGTAGCATTTAGGTAAAACAGAGCTTAGATTTGGCTTATATGCATAATTGATTTAATGGGCTGTTTGAATAAAATTTTTAGAAAAATATAATTGAAAACCTGGTATTGTCACTCCTCACGAAATTGTTGTAATGCTTGTAAATGAAAACAAATCTAAGATTTATAATGTTGCTTCCTTAGGTATAAATGACACTCTTCAACTGTAGCCCTCTGCATAAAACATTCCTCATCTTCAAAAATTTGAAAATAACACTTTCAACTTTCATAGTTTGGCTTTTAACCCCCTATCATTAAAATAACTAATAAATCTAATATAGTAGATGTCACATCAAATTATTTGATGACCTATAATTTTTATTCTTTCACTAATATACCCCAACTTAAAACTCATAATTGTTAGAGCAAGCGTTTCACCCAAGAGGGGGGTGAATTGGGTGATATTAAAAATTCGTTGCAAATATAAAACTTTGACAGTGAATTTAAAACAGTAAAGAGTAAGGAGAAATATCACCGAAGTGTACACCGGGAGTTATACTGGTTCGGCCACAACCACTTTGACCTACGTCCAGTCCTCAGAGCTTCTCTGAGTGTTTCACTATAACTTCCAAGATTCAGTGGGTTCTTGGCACCTCAGTACAAGCAAGTTCCTTCACCTGGACACTCGCTCCCCCTTACAAGTTGTAATCCAATTCCAACTCAAGGTTCCACAACCTTAAGTTATCTCAATACCAAATATTGAGTTTGAATGAAATATCTCTCTCACAGAGTGAATAAGAATCACTGAAGCATAGAATTACAAATATAATGTAAAATAGAGTAATGAACTTGATGATACGTTCGTGAGTGTGTTCTACTTATTTTCTCTGTTTAGATGTTCCCATATATATAGATACGTTGGTAATGATTGCTGGAACATATTTCTTCATGTCCGTTGAAGTGTGCGCAGCTACTATTGACTTTTACAGTATTTGAAAAACATACGTTTGCGGTAGGTGGCGGTCGGTGACATTTGAACGTTGCATTTGAATTTCCTTATTTGGTAAGATCTCTTCATTGTTTATCTGTGGATATGCTAAGAATAATAATATAATGAAAGGTTAATCAAATAGGAAACAAAACAATGAGCGTTGGAATGATTTCTGAATTTCTGGGTTTGCATACTCGAGTAGCTACTCAAGTATTCATTAAAGTTTACTCGAGTATCATCGTGAAAACTTTGATGAACTGCAAGTCAACACACAACTATAAGATTACTCGGGTAGTGCATGGAATAAACAAAATATCAAACCTTTGGAAATGTATGTTTACTCGGGGACCTACTCGAGTAATGCACTCTTTTCTTCATAGGTTACTCGGGTACCAATTCGAGTAAACCTTCAAATAAACTTATGTTACTCGATGCTTTACTCCAGTAATGTTGGCAGGATTTCAAGGCCGAGAACACTTCAAGTTTGATTACCTTGTTACTCAAGTACATACTCGAGTAAACATAAATATTCTGCATAGCTTACTCGGGTAATGACTTGAGGTTTTCTTCAAAAAATAATTCTAGATACTCGAGTACATACTCGAGTAATCCACTTAAAAAGAGTCATTAAATACCTGCATACTTGAGTAGAACCTCGAGTGAAGTAAGATAAAAATACATCAAGTTATTCGAGAACTACTTTCAGGTTTTTGTTTAGCACAGTGAGTTACTCAAGTAACATTGGCAGTGGTACAAAATGCTGAGAGCAACACATTTTCTGAAACAGAGTAACTCGAGTACATACTCGAGTATCATTGGCAGGCCGAGAGCAACTGGAAGACTTTCACATGGTTACTCGAGTAGGTACACGAGTAATGTTGGTAGGCCGAGAGCAACTCCAAGTATTTACCTGATTACTCGAGTAGCTACTCGAGTAACATTGGCAAGCCGAGAGCAACTTGAAAACTTTTACACTATTACTAGAGTACTTACTCGAGTAACGTTGGCAGGTTACTGGAAGGTGTCTCTGGTTACTTCAAGTTTTGTCTCATTACTCGAGTACATACTCGAGTAATGCCTTAGAAAAATTGCTCCTGTTCAAGTTTCTCAGCTTTTTCTCTTGATCTTTCCTTATTACTCCAATGCTTACTTCAAGTGATGCTCACTAGTTTCTAGATCGAATTGGCTCGTCTAGCAAAACATACGTTTGTTAGATATGACTAGTTTTGATGATATCAAATATAGATGCCAAATATTAAGAGCAAAAAGTTTGCATAATGCATTTACCTCCTACATTGACTAATTACTATATTTAATGTGAAATAACTTATAAATTAGTCAAGTAGAAAAAGAGAATATCAAGTTAGATTATGATAAATGATGATGAAGATAGTGATGGGAGAAATAATCAAATAGAGGGAATTGAAATCAAGAAAATAAAGAAGTTATTGAGAATGATCAAGAGGACGAGGAGGAGGAGGAAAGATTGAATTCATTGTATTAGTTAAAGAAAAGAAAGAAGCTATCTAATGAAGAAAGGGTGTTTTGGAGAATGAAGAAAAAGAAGAAGAGATTGAAGATTTTGCTAAAGAAAAGCAAAGGGTTATTAAAAGGGAGAATTACATTCAAGTCCCATATAAAGGGAAAAATGAAGAAATTGTCCCTAAAGTTGTCAATAGACACCCCTCAACTTATCAATGGACACCCTTCGACTTGTTATTAACAGCTTCAGGGAACATTTCTTTATTTTTTCTCTTGTGTGGGACTTGAAGTAATTGTCCCTTATTAAAAGGATTGTGGAGAATAATTATGAAGAAGAAAAAAAAAGATTGAAGAAAGAGGAACTTGCAAGATATAATGAAAATATTAAGATTCAAGTTTTTAGATGTAATATTAAAAGTCTCTATGGTCAAATGGAAGTTGGAATGACTCAATTTTGAAGTTAAGATGTATTATACGGAAGTTATACTAACTTTATTACTCAAGTGGCACATCTGGAAATGAATTTTTTTTATGATCACTCAAGTGGCCACTTGAATGATGATCACTTTGTTGTGCTATGTTTTCATTCCGTATGATAGATGTTTGGCAATTTAGACGTATCTCACAAACTACATATCCGATTGTGATAAACTTATTTCATATGAAATTAGACTCTAAATTCGAAACAACAACACCACGATAAAGCTCAATGGCTTTCAGATGAGAAATATATGAATTTCTCACATTATTCCAAACCAGGTTTAGTAATTTAGACATATCTCCCAAACCACAAGTCTGGTTGAGATGAAAGTTGTTGCATATGAAAATAGACTCAAAAAGTGATTCAATGACGTCAGGATCAAAGCTCAAAGAGGTTTGGATGAAAGAGAAGTGAATTTTAGAATTTGACCCTTAAATATGACATGTTCCAGAACAGCAGACATTCTTTGAATCATAACTTTTGGAATACAATGAATTTTGAGTTGATTATTTTTGCATTGGAAAGTAGACTTTAAGAGCTTTCTGATGTTAGGTCACTTACTAGATTTGGATTTAAAATGAGTTTATCACTAGTCAAGATCACTCTAATGATATGAAAATAATACACATCACTTCCAGCACTACTTCATGCACTGTTTACTTTGATTACCACTCAAGTGATCTTATTTGCAGTGATCACTATCACATCACCATGGTGATCCTAGAGGGTAATGTTCTACACAGTTTTTAATCACAGTCTCGGATTTCACGAATATATTCAAAACTTATATAAACCTTGATTATGTTGTTTCTAATCATTCCTAATAATCACTAATCAAGTTTATATGAAGATTACATATGATTAAACTTAGATTAAGCTTCAATGGCAAAAAAACAAAGTGAATCAACAAAAGAAATATGCCCAACAGTCAAATACTTTTTCAACTATAAATCGAAGAAGCACTCAAAACTAAAGATTGAGAGCTTATGCCTTTGCCATCAATATGCTAAAATTCACCAACTCATATACTCTTTGTTTCTCTATGATCATATAATTTACTTTTTATAGAGAGAGATTATTTATATTGTATTTCAATATTGATCTTAATTCACTTCTGAGAGATACGATCATTGTAATCTTATATCATCAAAGTTATATCTTTACGGTATGTAAGGGGGGAGTTCTTACCTTCGTGTGAGGAAGTTGATGTTAAATAGACTAAGGGCGTGTTGGTTTGAGGGGGGAAATTACAATTTTGGATTTAAGAAATTTAAAATTTACCCTCTTATTCTTTTAAATTTTGGATTTATGCTCAAAATTTACCCCTTCATTCTTTTTAAATTTTGGATTATCGCTCAAAATTTAAATTCTTTCAACCCAAAAAGGTAATTTAACCCCCTCCCTTACTCTCAAACCAAACACACCCTGAGAGTCTATGATTTCTAAAAGGTTTCGCAAGTGTTCATTTAAACTTGTGAGATTGTTATGGCTTTTCTTATATCCAGATTAAATAAATGATATTTTGTAATTTTGTTTGGCCCAAAAAAGTTTTGAAATTCAGTCCTCGCTCGCTCAGGGCCTCGGAGGTCAGACCTAAGTCATCGCTCTATGACTCTTGATCATCGGACGACGAAGCTAGCCTCTCCGCTCTAGCGTGCGCATTGGTCCAACGCTCTCATTCTTGGATTATCGCTTTCGCCCTTTGCGGCTCCGCTATCGTCTCTCGCCTCTGCCAGATCAAAGCCACGCACGCCTTCGCCTTCTGTAACTGTAAGTTTGCACTTCTTTCCTTTTGTGTAATTTGATTTTGGGGAATGCCTTCTCTTTTGGTAATGGCGTTTGGTGCTTAGATGTTGGTCACGTTGTTCTTCTTTGATTTTGGGAATTCTGGAATTTAAAAGTGTTCAACTTGTTTTTGCTCTCTTTCTTGGGTAATATATTAATCAAAGTGCTTGCTTGATTTTTCAGTGCATTCTCCACTGGTTTTTTGCAGGTACTTCCTCCATTTTTTTTTTTGACGCTTCCGCAATTTTTATTTATTTTTTCGTTGCTTCGCTTGCTTTTAACCGTCTCGGGAAGGCTGAGATGATTTTATGGTCACTTGATGGTTTGCTTGATTTTTGACTGGTAACTAATGCAGCAGATGTATGCTACTGTTTCAAAGGAAGCGGTTTCTTTGGCGACCCCGTCAAGTCGAAGGCAGCCACTCTTGGGCTACCTTCTCTAATGAGTTGTATTTTGAATAGCATTAAAATGGAACCTGGGTCTAGCCCACCAGTTGATGGCAATGAATACAAAGAATATTTGATGACTCTAGGTATACCAGAGTTAATTTCAAATTTGCGAACTGCATTTCGCCCAGTTGATTTTGACCGTGTGGTGGAGGTGTTGTCTGAGAATGAAACCAAATTAAAGTACGAGATTAAGGCGCTAACCGAGAAGTTGGAGTTGGAGACGTTGGTGAGGATGAGTGCTGAAGAGGAATGTAAAGGGAGGAAGAATGCAGAGAGATCTGAGATACTACTGGAATCGGTTAAGAGGGATAATGAATTGGATCATGAAAACACTCTTTCTGAGCTAAGAATAAAGAATGCTAAATTGGAGGAAGAAAAACGTTTGGCTGAATCAGCAGCCGAGTTTTGGAAGAGGAAATTTGAGGAGTTGAGTGAACGACTTTTGATGGTAGAGAAAGTTGTGAACTCATTCATGAATGGGGATGCTCATGTAGGAATTGGAGGAAAAGCTGAGGATCTTTCCAGCATGCGAGGGAACACTCATCCAGGGGTTTCTAATGAAGTCATGGATGAAAAGAATATGAATGTTAATGATATATGTGACAATGAGCAAGGAAATACCACTGCAGGGTTCTCTCCTTCGCAGAGAAAGGACCTCAAGTCTGGAAATACCCATGTCTCTACTGCTGAAGTCACTAGGCAATCCCCGGACTCTCCAAACAAGGCTTTGCTTGGTGCTTTAGGTAAGTTTAGCATACATCTCCTTTTACTGTTTTGATAAGTAAGGCTGACTCTTGCTTGCAAAATCTTTAAATGTGATAGAAATAGAGGTTGAATTCAATTTTAATTTAGTAATGTTCTTGGGTTAAAAATGTAAACTTGGTAGCTGTATTAGCTGGCCCTTTGACATTTCTTGCTTTATTATGGCAATATGTGATTCCAAGGAACATGGCTATTGTAGTGAGCAAATGATTAATTGGGTCCATATGTTGTCCATAGATCTTGGGGCAGTTGGAAAGGTCGTAAAAATTTTTGAAGTAATTTTAGATTGATAAATCATTTGTTTAAGAATTTAAAGGACAAGGTTAACAAAGTTGTTTGTATTGAAGGGAAAAGGGGGAAGATATTTACCTACTCTCTGTTTGGAACATTAGTTAAAATGGAAATAGATCTTTCATCATACATTTAGGATGTAAATGAACAGGTGTGGAAGGCAAGGTTCAATACAAGGGTAAGTGTCAATTTTTCACTCCTTCTAAGGTGTCGCACTTTTTGTGGTGGAACTGCGCATGAAAATTTGCAACATATCAGTAGGGTACTCAAAAGGAGGCTCGATTATTTTGATGAAACAGTGATTAAACTAATGTGATTGTGTACTGAAGAGAAGAAGCATTCAATTCTATAAAATTTGCTTTATGCAAAAATTTTTGTGAGCCTTATTGTGTGTCTGGAAATCTGTTGGATTTGGTTAAAACACGATTTTGACTAAAATAGTGTTGGTAGTTTTGCCTTGTAAATTGCAAAATTAATTTTACAACGTGATACCAAATGAGTCTATGGCTTTGTATATTAATTATCTATTAAATTAGCTCTTCTCTAGTCATTTTATGGCTTTGTTCCAAACAAATGAATTGGTAGAACGACAGCAAGAATACTTGAGTTTAGCTTGCATTTCTTTTTTCTACATGGATAAGCATGAGTAATGTTGCTTGGAAACTTTTTGAATGAGATAGAAATGATAGGATGGAATCTATTTATTATTGTTTTTGGATTTAAAATGTTGCTTTGGTCTCAGTATTAGTTGCATATTGACATTGCTTGCTTTATTAAGGCAAGATATGATACATAACTGTGGCTAGTTTAAAGGAAACATGACATTTGTAGTGAACTAGTGACCTGTTTTGTCTGTGTGGCATGTAGATCCGTTTGAAGGATTGATATATTATATGAAAGTAGGATGACTAATTACTGTTTCTTCATTGTTCATCTATTATTGTTAATTTGATCGTTGATTTTTTTGCTTGCAATTAATTTAGTTTTATACATACTGTGTATTTTTTTTAAAAAAGAAAAAATGAATTCCTTTGCAACTGCTTGAGGTTAAGGCTACTCGTATAAAAATTTTTATTTTGGTATCACAAACCATGTGCTTAGGATTTAAAAGGATAATGTCAAGAAAATTCTTTATATTGAAGGGAAATAGAGAGATGTTTTCCTACCCTGCGTTTTGAACTCTAGTGAAATTTCTCTGGTAATTGATCTTCTATTATACATTTATGTGGTAAAACTAACACAACTGAGGCAAGTTTCAATTTAGTGATAAGTGGGATTTTTTCCACTCCATCTTATGCGTTGTACATTTGCAGTGGTACTGTATAGAAAATTGTAACATATGAATTGGGTACTCTCAACTCAATTTTCTTGAAGGTATAGTGATTAAGCTGATGCAATTGTGTATACTGAAGACAAGAAGCATTCAAATTTATGAAATTTTCTTTTTGTATAATGAGATCTGTGAAATTTGTTGTGGCCAAATGTTTTTGTGAATATTAGTTTATTTTGCATTTCTTAGTCATGAACGCTTTATAGTACTTATTATTGATTATTGATTATTGATGATTATCAATTAAGCTAGCTCTCTTGTTTTTGCCTTCTACCGCTTTGATTTTGGCCAAATGAATTAGGAGAATGACAAGTACGAATTCTTATATTTGGAGATTAGGATTCATCTTGCCTCTTTGTTGTTGACCTGATGGATTAACCACAAGAGTCCTGCTTGTGGATAGTCTGATATTTAATGATGCTTATCCAGGGATTT
Source organism: Inga laurina (assembly GCA_963855925.1). Lineage (NCBI taxonomy): Eukaryota > Viridiplantae > Streptophyta > Magnoliopsida > Fabales > Fabaceae > Inga > Inga laurina. The sequence goes on along the minus strand of OY979706.1, from coordinate 40,780,081 downwards.
CCACTAAAGACATGGACAAGCAGGAAGATAATGAAGTTGATATGGATGACCATGAGTGTGGAAATATCACTGCAGACAATTCTCCATCTCAAACAAAGTCTGACGATTGTGGAAATGCCCAACTCGCTGTTGAAGATGATAATAGACAATCCCCAGACACTCCAAACACGGCTGGGCCTGGCGCATCAGGTATGGATATTTAGCACGCATCTCTTTTTTATGCATGGATATGCATGATATTTAGATAAACAGAGGATCTAAGGCTGGACTGTCCTTTATGTCTAGAAGCAACAATCAAGACTGTATTCAGTTTATGAAATCTAATCTTCAATTTCTTAGCTTTTTGCTGGTAAGTTTTTGTAGGCAAACCTTATTTTTCTTTGTGTGTATTGGTCTAATACATCTTTTCTTTGTCAGCTAATGCAAGTTTGGGGTCACGAAAAGTTGTTGTTGAGATCCTAGACAGTGATGATGATAATGATGAGTGTATTGCAATTGAAACTTTGAATGGAAAGGAAGCAAGTTGTGATATTGCACCAGCAGTTGATGATATTGGGCGTTCAAGTGTCTCAGGATTATTTGAATCTCTCAAAAGAAAATGGTTTCCAGAAGGTGGAAATTCATTTGATGGATTGAATAAAAATCTGGTGGATGGTTCTGATACCGACGATGATAGTTCCAGTTCCACATCCTTTTCGGAGTCCGGGATCAGTAAGGTCCAGCTTCCTCCAGATTTTCTTTGTAGCACTGGTGCGAAACGGAGAAAAACATAGACCAGCATGGCCTTGGAGTTAAGCTCTTTGCACAGTTATACTTTTAGAAATATTTTTTGTTATTATTCTCTATAGCCAGGCTTCTGGATACTTAGGTTATGATGAAAATGATTGAAAGCCAAAACCTACTGACCAAAGTTTCTCACTCACTTTAGCTGCCGAATCAAGAATAGTTGGCTCCTAAACCATCTTGTACAAGTTAGGCTAAAATTCTTTATTTTTAACCTTGGGGGCTGATATGTACTTTGTGACATTCTTATTTTTAGCACTTTGAGTTAATTGTAGCTTAAGTTGCATTTAGTCATAAAGTTAGAATAAATTAATACTTTAAAAAGAAGTATCAAATTCAAAAAAAAAAAAATCTATGAAATAAAATAATACAAATGAAAAACAACTTTAAAATAATTATTTTAAATATATAGGTATGTGTGTGCAAGACCTTAGACACGACATCAACAAAGTCATTAGGATCAAGATCTATCCCATCTGCTACCAAATAAATTTTAAAAAAAATGTAAATGATGCAAAATAGGAGCATGTTTTAGACTTTTAGTCTAGATAAGTTTGAGCCTTATCATCTCTTTGCTCAAGGACACTTTAGGACTTCCAAGCCATAAACAAATACTGGAGTTCATCGTCAACCTGTTTCTTAGTACTTTCTCAGGATCATGGTTGGATTCTTTCTGATGCACAGGTTTCTCGTAAAGAGGCAAGTGCAAAGCATACTTGAATCTTTCTAGAGAGAAAAGAAACATGTAAAGAACTCAGGTTTTCAAAAGAAAAGAGAGAAATTTAGAAGGAAGACATTATATTTCATAGAGCAAAGATTACAACTGATTGTTCGATGATCCCAAATGAATTGAGGATCAATCCTTATATATACAGACGGTCTAGAAAGAAGACAAACTTAATACTGTTTATGATACAGACTCTTGAACTATCATGATAAGCTCGTGACTTAAAGGCTGGACACCTCGAAAGTAATACAGACCTTTTTGACTTAGCACGCACATGGTACAGGTAAAATAAAAGCAACTTTATACTGAGTGATACTGCCGACACTTTTAGATGGTTGAGATGCTGCCGACACTCTTGGAGCTTAATCTTTGAATATTGGCTCGTGATCATCATTAGGAGACAGATTGTCATGCTCATTATCTCCATACATTATGTCATGTACATACTGCAGTAAATTCCAATAATATCTTTTTGGAAGGGGATCCAATGGCTTGTCATCATAGCGTTTTTGGATAAAGTAAGTCTTGGGCCTTATGGATTGAGGCATGGGTACAGTATGGTGGATCGTCCGATCGTCCTAAGATGAAATGGGCTGAGGCAAATTAAGTCCTTTGGGTTGAGGATCCTGGAATGCTTGAGAGGAAGTTCGTGGAATAGAAAGGCTAAGCTTAGGATAGTCTTTATACAGATCTTGTGAGTCTTGAAATTTGGGGCCTAGGATTCCTGTAGGAATTTGACTAGACTTACTTCAGAAGAGAATCCTTGAACAACATAGCCAGTTTATAGAGGAATGATCCCTTGAAATAGGTCAGTCTTCTCCTGGAATAGGACCTAGGATGTGGCATTTAGTTTTTAGGCGGTCATTAACTTGTCCCAGGTAATAGCCAAGCTCCTTGAGGATTTGGGTCTTTTGGCGAACCCAATCAAAAGGGGTGTCCTATAGTTCTACATTACTGATGAAATAAAGATCATCGGACTGAAGTTGATAAGACCTGTCAAGCAAGAAAACACAAGAAAATCTTTGTTTTTTCTTTGGGTTAATATAATTTTTAGTCCCTGAAGTTTGATTCAATTTTGGTTTTGGTCCCTCAAGTTTGAAATCGGTGATTTAGGTCCCTGAAGTTTCACCTAATTTTGGTTTCAGTCCCTCAAGTTTGAAATCAGTATTTTTGGTCCCTAAAGTTTCACCCAATTTTGGTATTGGTCCCTCAAGTTTGAAAAGGACTTGGCAACCCGTTTTTGAAACCCGACCCGACCCGGAAAAAAAATCAAGTCCTTTTAAAACTTGAGGGACCAAAACCAAAATCGGGTAAAACTTCAGGGACCAAAACCACCGATTTCAAACTTGAGGGACCAAAACCAAAATTGGGTAAAACTTCAGGGACCTAAACCACTGATTTCAAACTTGAGGGACCAAAACCAAAATTGGATCAAACTTAAGGGACCAAAAGTTATATTAACCCTTTTTCTTTTCAATATGTCAAAGATTATTATCACAAATAAAATTATAAAGTTTTCCTTTCCAGTAGGGCAGAGGAGCAAATAGTGCCAAAACTGATGAAGAAGGGAATTTTCATGATCTTTATCACAAAGGTAGTGGTATATGGGTAATAGTGTGAAGGCTACGACACTAACATGGAGAATGGTCAAAGACCAAAGATACCAAAAGAGTTCGTCAAACATTGGTCCTTGGAGAATGTAAGGTTGTGTATGGAGTGTTTAGGCTGAAATGTTGGGCTTTGGGGACAAGTTCAGTCTTGACAAAGAGAAGATGAAACCAATAGAAAAGTTGTTGTTGAGCAATCTTCTGGACCTGAGGAGGTGATGTGAGATAAGTATTTAGAGGAAAGAGGGTGGCTTTTATGGTATAAGGCATGGTTGGCTGTGCTTCTAAGATGGTTAAAATATACAGAGGCTTTGGAGAAGGCTTAGGAGGCAAGACTTTCTGAGGTCTAGATAAGAAATCTGCAATGGTATTGTGGTGACCATTAAGATGGCTAACTGTGAATTTAAAGTAGGAAAATTAGTCTTTCTATCAGAGTAGTTGGGCATCTGGTAAAATTTTTTTCTTTGGATCAAACATCTTTGGAAAAGGTATATTGTCCATTTCCACAGTAAAGTAGTAGAGGCTCAGATGAAAATTGAACTTTTCAATCCCACGCTTGACAGCAAGAATTTCTTTGTATGTTGCATAGTAATGCTTTTCTAGTTCTCTAAATTGTCCACTAGCATGTCCATAGTAGTATTTTTTCCATTAACTTCTTCAAAAAGTTTTGTACCCCAAAATTCATTACTAGCATTCGTTTGTAAAATCCTTTCTCCTTGATTTGGAATTTTCAATGATGGAGGATTTTGAGTGATTTTTTTGAGAACTCAGACAGCTTTTGTTTGTTGTTTTCCTATTGTGGAGAATTCTTTTTGAGTAGTTTGGACAATTGGCTATTATGACGAGACACATGAGGAATAAATTCTCTAAGATAATTCACAATTCCAAGAAATTGTCGGACTTGTTTGGGAGTAAAATTGTTATTAGGAAAATTTAATAGTTCCTATGCAATATGGGGTCCAGGACTATACTAACCATCTTTAAAATGCATGCCCAAGAATTCAATTTCTTTAACACCAATCTCACTTTTCTTAGAGGATAGCATGATGCCATATTGTTCTACAATCTCAGTGAATTGGGTCAATAAGATTTTATGAGATTCTTCATCTTCAAAGAAAAGAAGAATATCATCCATGTATATCATGACATCGTGAAGGATAGGTTCAAAAATTCTGGTAATGGCTTTTTCGAATAATGATGGGGCAACTGAGACCAAAAGGCATGGCAGTCCATTGGTACTGGACATTAGGAATACAAAAAGCAGTTTTGGGTCTATCTTCTGCGTGGATACCCAATTGCCAAAAGCCAACTTTGAGGTCAAATTTTGAAAAGATTTGGGTTTTCTTAAGATGGGCAAATAAAGTATTGGGCTTTGGTAAGGGAAACTTATCATCTTAAAAAAAATGGTTCAACGGCTTGTAATTAATGACAAGTCTCTTTTTTCCCCTTTTTACTTCTGATCTTTTTTCAACATAAAAGGCTTGGCAAGCGCAATCAAACTTTGTGGACTGAATAAGTCCTTGTTTCAATAAAGCCACACATTCTTCTTTGGCTAATTTCAAGTCATCAGGATTTATACCTGGATGAGAAGCTTTAATAGGATTGATATCCTCATTTATCTTGAAAGGTATCTTAATAAAGAATTTCTGATTTTTCCATAAAGGAAAGGGATGAGGAAATTGATCATAACTGTTTGAATAGTATTGAAGTAGTTTATCCTTGATACTTAAGTATTGAGACGGAGCTTGTTGGAGTTCAAACAAGCTTGGGATTTCTGTATAAGGACTGAAATTTCCTTTCCATGTAATCCCTTTAGGCAGGATTATGAGATTCTGAATATGATGAATGCATCAAATCCCAAAAGAATATCTTTGCCTAGAGGATCACTTCCTAACACTTTGATTTTTAAAGTGCATCCTGAGAAGAACTTGATACCCATCTTTCTTCTGGAAATAAGATTTTTTGAAATTTTTGTCATCAACGGCGAGAAAATACTGGTCATAAGGAACCCATTCTTCAAAAGGAAGAATATGAGGTTTCATTATTGCTTGCAATGGTAAACCATGGTCTTGTGTCTAGTTTGTAAGAAAAATTATAAGACTGAAGTGGATCTATAGTTTGATCAACATGAGATTTCTCAGGTTCACTGTCATCATCATTTGGTTGGACCATTGCAATTCTAGTGCATTAGCAAAATGATCTTCTGAATTGTCATCATCATCATCATAAGCAGATACAAAAGAATCACCTGATTGAGAACAAGATGAATTCATGATAGGCTCAAAGGGATTATGGGTTTGGAGGATAGCCATGGTCAAGTCTAGTGGTTAAGTCTGAGATACAAAGATGGTAGGCTGGGAAGTCTGGGTAGTTTCAATTTGTTTTTGTTTTTTGATGAAATGATTGGCTTGGTGAAGAGTTGGGAAACAATAGGTTCATTGATCTTTAAACCTTGTTGAAAAGGTTATGAGCGCCTGAAGTATTTCCTGGATGATAGGTGGAGGAGGAAGGTCTTTTTGGGGTATGAAAAGTAGGTCTTGAAATGGGTTTAGGCTATATTGGTGGAGGCTGTTGGAGTTGTTTGAAAATAATATAGTTCATTTTGAAAACTCTACTATAATCAGTTTCTTCAGGATAAGCAGGGAGCGATGCTGGGTATGCAAAATTGGAATAGTAGGATATGAGGGATAGGATTCATATATGACTTGAGATTGTTTTTTGGCCATATTTAGTTCTATTCTTTGTAAATCTTACTGGATTGCTGATAACTCCCTTTTGTTGTTTTGAAACTCTGGTCCCATATAACCAGTAGCAATAAACATTATTAATTCTATCACACCATTATCTCAATTTCAACCTTTTTCAGAGTATTTGCTGAAAACGATATGCAGTTCGGTAGGCAACACATGAATAGCATAACTATACTGATAATATGTGCATGATTACGTAAATTTCCCCATAGGGGTTTGTACATGATACTTACGATTAAGGTACCCGCACAAGGTTACTAGGGTGTCTAAACTCATCCCAGTGAAACGGAGACTTCTTCTCGTCTTCGTTCCACTACTGTAATCCCCTCGTACGGTACTCTGCATTGTTGTTTGCATATCTTCTGTTGTTTCATGTCTAAATTGTTGGTAGGAGAAGGTGAGATTTGAGAGAATCTCAGTAGGAAACATATACCATAATGCATGCATGATTGATGCTATATGTATGTCATGTTAGCTTTATCTAGATGTATGCCCCATAATAACATTTCTGCATGCTCAATGTTGCATACAACATGACTATGGCCACAGCGAAAACAGAAACAGAGCTTAATTTATTCAAATATGCTCTACACAATGAAGTAAAGCAATCATATACATCATTACACAAGCAAAGATATCAAATATATGCAAGTAAGGTAAGTCCCCTACCTTAACCCTTTCCCGCCTCGAAACGCGTGCCTCGATCTACGTGCAAACATCTCAGGGCTCCATATTCGATCCTACAATGTCAAATGTACTATTTAGACACTTCCATAGTGTTTCTGGGGGTTATGCGAGTCTATCTTAAAAAATTACTAAAATACTCCCGGGTACCCAGCCCCATCATACCCGGTCCAGCTGTACTTGGTCCGATCATACTTTTTTCGATATTTTGACATGGGCTATTCTTACGTATTTTCACCCAAGGAATCCATTTTTGGACTTGGAATTATCAAATTCAATGTCAAATTATGAAATATCCCTTGGCAGCCCTACTTTTAGTGTAACCCCCTCCGTAATTATATCCGAAATACATGATTAAAATGAAATAGAGACCAATAATAATCAAATAACATTTACTAACCCATCACATAATGGGGTTTTCACGAATACTTTTTGAAATCATTTATAAACATGGTCTCATATTCACATTTCGAATATAATTACTACGCGAAGATAAATCACATTCATATAAATATCAGAGTGCACAACTTAATCATCCCGGCAATCTCGGGTACATACCTTCGCTAAAGATACACATGGTACAATTGCCCATTACAATTCTTCAAATGGGGATTACACAATCTCATCTCGAAGGAGTCCTAGTCGCTCCCTCCACGAGCTACTTGCCCTGTCTAAATTGTTGGTAGGGGAGAGTGAGATTCGAGAGAATCTTAGTAGGAAATAGATACCATAATGCATGCATGATAGATGCTATGTATATGACATGTTAGCTTTATCTAGATGCATGCCCCATAATGATATTTCTGCATGCTCAATATTTCATGTAACAACTATGGCCACAGTAAAACAGAAACAGAGCTTCATTTATTCAAATATGCTCTACACAATCAAGTAAAGCAATCACATACATCACTACACAAGCAAAGATATCAAATACATGCAAGTAAGGAAAGTCTCCTACCTCCAGTCTTTTCTCCTCAATTTGCGTGCCAACAACTCGGGGCTTCACATTCGATCCTACAATGTCAAATGTACCATTTAGACACTTCCATAGTATTTCTGGGGGTTATATGAGGCTATATTGAAAATTTACTAAAATACCCCCCGGGACCTGGCCCGGCCCCGCCGTACCCTGTCCGGCTGTACTTTTCTTGAAACTTTGACATGGGCTATTCTTATATATTTTCGCCCAAGGAATCCATTTCCAAACTCGGAATTATCAAATTCAATGTCAATTTACAAATTTACCCTTGGCAGCCCCACTTTAAGGGTTTCAGGGGCGTTTTCGTAATTATGCTTTTTCGGCCTTTTCCGAAAAAGTGACCAACTGTAACCCCGCCTAATTTTCGCTCCTGAACTCAATGGAATCATCAAATCATTGAAAATCCATCTCTAACCCCTCCAAACTAGGCTTGGCCGAAATTCTCAATTCCCCGGGAAAAATTGGGGTTTTTCGGTTTCGGTTCCGTAAACGCATTCCTTTCTACTCCTAACCACTTTATTGAGTATTCCATTAGGTTACAACTACCATTTAGTACCAATTTGGGCAGCATAACAGCCCCACACACCCATTTTCCATTTTCTGAACCAATGACAATCTGGCGAAATTTCACCAATTAAATTGTCCACAGCAGCCAGAATAGTCAATACACAAGAGTTTGGAAGTTACCTCAAGGTCCCACTAGCTTTTCCTTATCTTGTCTGAAATCCTAGCTTTTTTTAACACCAAAGGAGGAGCTTCCAAACCTTAAAGAACATAAAGGAGTAGCTTAGGATCGGAGTTATACGCATTAGGAGCTAGATCATCAGAGAAATCGGCTTACCTTGCGAGTTCTCTTCTCCTTTCTCTCTCTAGAAATCTCAAACATTTTTCCTCTTGTTCAGCTGAATAAACTGACGGTTTTGAAGCTTGGAGGAAGAAGATGATATGTTATATTATGCTTATGTCATTATTCCCTTATGATGATGTCATAATTCCAAAATTGACATTTTCGGATTTTCTGGCAGATTTTCTGCCCAAACTTTGAAAAATCATAACTAATTATAAAAAACTCAAAATGAGTTGATTCCAAATCTAAATGAAAGATATTTAAGTGCTCTTCATAGGAAAAATATTGGCCATTACTAAAAATCACCACACAATTCCAGAATTACATAAAACTCATCACTGCCCCAAAACAGAGTTCAGTTTCCATCCCAAACTTTGGACAGTCATATCTCCTAGTTCACAAAACAAAATGGCACAAATTATATGTCTATATTGAAGCTTGAGATGTGCAATATAAGACTGGAAAGTTTCAGAATTTGTAGACACCATTGGGTCATTCAAAACGTTCACACAAACTGACTGCCCAGAATAGAGTTTCACTGGACAGAATTTCAGATTTTGCATCTTTGCTTCAATTGGTTCCATTTTCATACCAAACATCATTCCCATATAAATTTTCACAAGGAATCCATTGGAAACACCAAACCAATCAAATTCACATTCCATTGACATGTTTCACCAATAATCACAACATGTCAACACAAGTCACAATTCAAACTCACATTGCAATTCTTTACTTTCCAAAGTTCCAAACCAATTCCAAGGAACTCACACACATGGGATTCCACCCACTCAATCTCACAACAAATCAACCCTAACAATTGATCTTCAAGTTACCAATGAGTTTCCTCTTCGGTAACTGACCAATTGGTCGATAACTTTACCCTTTTACCCCTGATTATGGCAATTCCTCCTGAATCACCACTAAAGACATCATACTTTTCCATTTAGCCACAATATGATTTTAAGTTAATTTAGATATTAATCCATAATTGAACTTAAATATTGGGTTTTGCAGTTGCTCACAACGTATACGCATCACAGTTCACATCATAATCTCCAAAAGGGTCCATTTATCACTAATCACGTCTGCTTTTGGAGTCATCAACCCTTAATCACAATTTGGGATCTTGCTAAACCGGGGCTTAGCAATCCACTAATCTCAGGCTTATTCTCTAGCCTCGAGGACATTTGGGCAGCATAACCCCTAGGAAAACCCATTTTCCATTTTTACAACCAAGGTTAATCCGGCGAAATTTCACCGATTAAACTGTCCACAATAGCTAGAATAGTCAATATACAAAGGTTTGGAAGTTACCTCAAGCTCCCACTTGATTTTCCTTGACTTGGCTGAACCCTAGCTCACTTCAACAAGCAAATTTGAGCTTCCAACCCTTGAATCACATAGGAGGATAGCTTAGGAACGGAGTTATACGCATTAGGAACCTATTTACCGAAGAAATCACTTACCTTTACAAGCTTTTTCCTCTCCTTCTCTCTCTAAAAATCTCAACTCTTCTCTCTCTCTCTAAAACTTAAAATAGTGTCAGTTATGGCTGCTGGAAGGAGATGATCACTTTTTATTTTAATATCTAATATCATATTTCATTTATTTGATAATTTCCCAATTTTCGGATTTTTGCAAATTCTGGCAGATTTCTGCCCAAACTTTGAAAAATCATAACTAATTCGAGAAAAATCGAATTGGAGTGATTCTAAAGCCTATAGAACCTTTATTGAGTCTAGTTTCAATAAAAAAAATATAGACTTTTGCTGAATGGAATCACAGAATTCCCAAAATTTTAATCTTGCATGCTGTTCGAGAAACTTCACAGTTTTTCTTGGCTGAATTCAAAAATTCATATCTTTTTATATATAGCTCTAATTGAGTCATATGACCTATCAAATTAAAGCTTAGGATGTCTACATTTATCCTGTAAAATTTCATAATTTTTGCTCATCATTTGATCATTCAAAATCACATGACAAACCCACTACCTCATAGGCAATTTCACCAAAAACATAATTATATTCTCCAAAATTTACCATTTTATTTTCTTAATACCCCAAAGATATTAGAACCATTAGGGGATAAATTTGGGCTCTTGCTAAATTGGGGTTTAGCAGTCCACTTAATTTAGGCTTGTTCACAAGCCTCCAATCCCAAAATTCGGGATATTACAAATTCTGCATCCAATTTTTGAGCTTGCTATGTCTGAATAGCATACAATTGTCTGACTTAAGTAGAGAGTTGTCACATCTAAGAAGTCAAACCATCAGTCTTGATTGACAAGGAATCAAGCTTAGAATTTATTCTGGTCAAGGTAGTATTTTGACAAATAGCATTTTAGGTTTGCCAATTCAGAACTTCTTCAGCTGCAATTGCTGGTCTAAGATTTCTTTGAGAATCAACTGTATTTGGAACTACATAAGGTCAAGTAGAGACCTTAGTATTATCATTTGTTTTTCTCTCAAGAGGAAGAAATTCAGAATCATAAGGGTGTCTGATAATCCCTATGCAAGGAATTAGTTATGCAGATGGAAATGGAATAGCTGGAATCACTGGATCTAGATTTCCAGGTAGATCTGGAAAGAACTTCTTGACAAGATCTATATGTCTTGTTTCTAACATTAATTCAACAAGAGACATATCTTTAGAAGATCTTTCAAGAGGAGGAGGAGGTTTCCATCCTTATTTTGCAGGAGTTTGTTTGGGGCCATGATCATTATCATCATCATCTTCATGGCAATGGTGAAACCTATGTGAACAAGAAGATCCTTTAAATGATTTGTTTTTCTTGGCCTACTTGGTTGTGTATTTGTATGGGTAAAGTCTTTGTTCATCATCATCGAACTCTTCTCACCATTTTGGAGTATCACACTCACAGTCAAGGTCACAAATACCTGAACCCGATACATCCCATAAAAAGTGGTCATTTAAGTGAGAAACATAGCAAGGGGTTTGCATATTGGTCTACCCATGCTTTAGGTGTATCTTTTCTAGAAGATGTATAATCAAGAGAGAGAGTAAGAATTCTTCCACAGGGAGCTGAAGGTGCCTGCGTGCTTGGTCTTTCAAAGGTAGTCTTAATGGTACCATCTGGTAGTCTTTAGATAAGAGGAGGCATGATTGTATGAACATCTGGTTGAATCCCATGGAAAAGTTTTTTATAATTGTTGATCCACTCAAGTGGCATCAATTGGGAAAGTTCTTCTCAGAGGATTTGTTTGGGGATTTGGATGATAGAAGTATCATCAAATCTATTTGAGATAGCAAACATGAAATCTTTTGTAGAGTTTGGAAGATGAAGATCAAGAGAGTAGTTTTGCAATTTGTAAACCACCTTGTGTTGCAAAGTAGCCATAATGGTGTTGGGGTCTTGATTAGCTCCACTTGAACCCTAAACCGATGGATAAGGTAGAGTCAAGCAGATTGATGTTGAAATCTGGCTAAATAGTGAGGATAACACCTCCATTACTTAGAGTGGTCAGAAGAGCACCAATAAGAGCATTAGGATAGTGTTTGTAGGTAGAGTCAACAAAAACATTTCTGGCAGTAGCGGGAATGCCTTTTCTTCCATGGAGAGTAAGGGCCCATTGGATAGCTCCCATATGAAGATGGGTATATCCTTCATATCTCCAGTGGTTAATTAGAGGTTGTGTAATCTCTATGATGGCATACTGTTCCTCTGTTGTGGTTGGAAGATGGCACTGTTTCAGCTTTATGGTTTGAACAACCTCTTTGGCATGAGGTCGCCTGTGATAAAGAGGGTTCGGATATTTTTCTTGAGATGATTAGATCTGTGATAAACATTGTACGAACTAAAAAGAGAAAGATTAGTTTCAGATATTAACGCATCTTCTGGAAGAAAAGTAACTTCTACAAGGTTTTCTATTTTATTGGCAAGGGTTCTTTTCCATAGAAGAAGGAAGATTTCTAAGAATAAACAAAGATACAAGGGTGGTATGACAGTCTGAAGAGCTAGATGGTTTACTCATGATTTCTGGGTTTCTTCCTAATCGCCTTTGTTTATAACATTTTACTAATGTCTCTTCAAGAAAACTATTGGCTCAGATACCACTCAAAAGTTCTTATTTTCCCACTCAATGTGCAACCCTAGGATTTGCAGGTTCATTTTCTTCTCTCATTTGCTTTTCAAATTCCTTATTTCCATAGCTCTCAAGTTCTAAGCCATATCTTTTCAACTGTTCATTCCTTATTTTTCTCTTTCCATGTCTTTAACATTTTTCTTGTTTTGTCATGAATACCATTTCTTCTTTACCTTAGAGAGTGTGTGGGTATTTTTATTTATTTATTTGTATCTTTATGACCCCACATCCATTAATGTGTCTTTAATGCTTCACAACCCATGATGTTTTGTTTTTCCCTTAATCTTTTCCTGACAGTCGCATATTTTACTCTCTCATGGTCTTTTCATCCAACTTGTATGTGAACTTTATTTGTAATTCTTGAACCAACTCCAACTATATGTGTGTTGAATGTAAGATTCATATTTTCAGTGGTTTAGATCAATATACACATATTATATTTGTTTTCACACATTTAGATCTTATGCATTTATATAATGATTTTTAATTATATACATATATATATATATATATATTTATTTATTTATTTATATTTATAGAATATAATTGTTTTTTGCAAGGTAGATTTAGGCTTTAGAATAGTATTAGAGTAACTCTAGAGTAGTTTTTAGATATACATTAATAAACATTTATGTTTGTGACTTTGTAGACTCTTATTGAGAGCTTTAAAGTTGTTTTTTGTGTGATTACCTATGACTTCTGAATATTTTTTCATATATTTGTGAATTGTGTATGATTGTAAATAACTATCTTTTATAAAAAAAAATGGACTGAATTATATGTATATGTGTGTGTATAGTAAATTCTCAAGTAAGTAATGTCGCAGATAAATTTCTTTATAACTCATTTTATTCACATATTTAATAATTTAATTATAATTAATGTATTATTAGATTATTGTTTCCACTTAGGTATGTTTGAATGAATATGTATTTGATATGAGTAGAAGTATGATTTATTGTGCATTGTCTTTTAATGTATTATATTTATTGATGATTGAATATAACTATCACGATGGTTGTATTTATGATAGGTTGGAGTAAGAAGAAGGAATTTGCAAGGTAATTAAACCTAAACCGGCTATCGAACCAACTGGAGTACTAGTTTAAGGGTCAGTGAGTCAAACCAGAGTCAAACTAGAGCTAAACCGGGACCAAACCAATAAGGAAGTGAACTTAAACAATAATATTTTTTTGAAATAGTTTTAGAATTTGACAATTTTTTAGCATCAAATGATAATATTTTTTAGTGATTCTTTTTGTATTAGAAAGTAGACATCTCAAACTTTCCATAGAGTCCTTATTTGTAATTTTTGAAAATATGTAGAATTAGATATGAATTTTTAAAATTAGGAAAATCTTAATAAATATTACATTGGTCGAACCGGATCGGTTAGATAGCTAGTTCATGGTTCCTATGGTCAAACTGGATGGTCCGGTCCTATTTTAATCACGTTAGGAATTTGTATGATGAGTTCTTTTACCACATGGTATGCCATCACTCAATGCACAGTGGATAATACTTGTTAGGGCCTCTTCTTCCAAGTCTTCCTTTTGGCAGGATTGTATTAGAGCTATGGAACATGTGACACCTCCTTAATTTTGTTCTTTTAAGGAGGGGAGCCATAATCCATATTTAAGTGTTACACCTTTGACTGGGTGTATCTTAAGAACTGATGAGCTTGGGACAATATAATTAAATCGATAAGTTTCTGTTGGACTATATGTTAGTTGTAAAATCCTTTTCTTAAAACTAAATTATCCATACATTTGATCAAATCTTCAGATAATAAACAATACTAAGGCAGAAAAAAGAAACTTAAATCTGAAGGTCTACTATAGTAGAAAAGATTAAAACTCTTTTTCCAAAAGTTAATCAAGGTAAAAAAAAAAAGAGTTAAACCAACTATTTGAAAACACTACTATGGTTATAAAGAATTTAAATCACTGTAGATATCTATCCATAATAGAAAGGAATAAATTAGTCATTTAAAATTTATCATGGATGATAAAATTCTTCTCATTGCATCACAAATTAAACTATAATTAATCAACACACTGGGCCTTGGATTTCTCACTTGGGCCTTGGATTTCTCAAAGTCTAGAATATAATTATTCAATCACAAGCCCAATATCAAACTCCATTATCACATTACTTAAACAACATTTTTCTCAAATATCCATATGAGTTACTTATCCATAATGGAAAATAGTATAATCTAAAACATAATATCATATCAAAGTATGCAAGATGAGCCTTGCAGTGGCAATATGCAACAATTCATCACATAAATAAAAAGGAGGAGGGTTTATAAAGATTACCACAATAATCAAGCCTTCAAAGCCTTCCCCAATTAACTCGCAGAAGAATTATAACATGAAAAATGTTAAATCAGCGGGATTGGACAAAAATCTCAATAACTAGCTATCCAACTCGTTACACATACTAATATGTGCTTGTGAGGTGTCAAGTGGAACAATTTATATAACAAAGTATTAGATATATAATTTACAAAATTCCATATCACATATTCCATTTCGCAAACTCCATATCACAAATCCTGTATCACAATTTTCATATCACAAATTTCATATTAGAATTTCTTTATGACAAATTTCATATCACAATTTACATATCACAAATTCTATATCATGATTTCTATATCACAATTTCCATATCACAAATCTCATATCACAATTTCCATATCACAATTTTCATATCATAAATTCCGTATCACAATTCCCAAGTTTTCTCTCATCAATCCAACCGAACCGCCTTATTTCTGCCAACTAGACCCATATGTTAAGTTACTATCCATGTTACTGGCCACTCAAAAGCTCAATGGTCATGTGATGAGAACCGGCCAAAATCCACAGAGTATATGCCCAAACCATGGGTCTTTCCCATTCATTGAACCAGTAGAGTATCGTAGCCTCTCATTGAACCAGTAGGGTAGTGATAGAGCTCAATATTTATATATTTTTATTAATTAATCTTAGGTTTTTTTGGGATTGAATTGAATATTTTGGACAAAGTCAAGTGTTAATGTGAGATTTTAGTGAAAGAATAGTTTGAGAATTATAGTGGCTAAATTGTTATATTTTCAATTAATATTTATTATTCCTATTATTTCTTTAATTGTGAGCACAAAATATTGCCTTTATGAATATAATTTTGTAGGTGATGATATTACACAACTCACTTTTAACCTAGAGAGAATTGAAGGAAAAAAAAAGAGGCAAGTGGGGACCATGGGTTTTGTATTGAAGAGGTAGCTGTTTCGAGAATACAAGAAGGAGCCTAAATGGTTGAATAAAGACAGAAAGAAGTTGGACTAAAGTTGTTAAACCAAATGAAAATTAAAGAAAGAGGAGCTGACAGAAATAATTGAATAAAGGAAGCTGTTGGACAGAAATGAAAGAGGTAGGAAGCAGCTGAATTATGAGAGATGCTGGACCGAATGGGGACCCACATGAATGAAAGAAAAGGGCCTGGACCAATTAAAGAGAAGAGGATGATGGTCTAAATAAATTAAGAGAACAGCTGTACCGATGGAAAAGAATTGAAGGTGTAGGCTGAATTGAAATAAAAGAAAGCAAGGTGGACTAAGTTAGGAGAATTAGAGAGCTGACCCAAGAAGCTACTGGACCAAATTAATAGAAAGGAGCGGACAATTGAGAGATACAAGGGTTTGGTGACTGTATAAAAGAGGAGAAGAGAGCACCGAGTAAAGGGGGAGGAAAAACAAGAAATAAAGGGAGGAGGAGAGGCGGCTGTTGAGGTTGGAGGGGCAGCCGAAATGAATAAAGAAAGCATGGAACAAATTGATGAAGGGGGAATCGTGAAGGCTGTTGACCGAATGTAAAAGGGGAGAAAAGGAGGTAGAGACGTGTAGAAATGAAAGAGGAAATGATTAAAGATTGAAGAAAGGAGAGAGGCAATGGCTATTGAAGGAAAAGAAGAATGACCAAAGTGAAAAAGGAGCTGTAACACGTTGGGAAAAGCTTCAACCGAATGGAATAAAAGAAGAGAGGAAGAGGTGAGAACAGCCGAAATTGTTGACCAAAGTAAATTGAACAGCATGAATGGAGAAAGGAAATAAAGGGAGGCGCTACACCTGCACTTGGATAGTCATTGGGTGTAGCATTTGAAGACCGATTCTGCATCTTGTTTTTGATTCTCCGTGGCTAAATCCTTCTTCTTTCATCAAGCTTTATCTTCCTCCTCCTCCATGAGTAGTTAAGTTTTGGTGATTTCCTTGAGTTGAGTAATGGTTTGAGCTTCTAAACTTCAATGGAATTCCTTTAAGCTCTCTTTCTAGTTCATGATTATGTAGCTTGGTTAAGTATGTAATTGTGATCTAGATTGTTTTATACCAAGTGAATAAACTTGGTGGTTGAGCTAGGAGTTGATTAATTACGCTTTCTATGATTCAAATTAGGAGTAGTTTGAGTTGTTTATTCCAACTTTGTTAAGTAGATTGTAAATGACTAAACCGAATGCTTTGAACTTTTGTAATGGTAATTACAAGCTAGAATTGGAAGTTGATTATTCATCTCCTTGAGTCTGAATTATTTGGTAGTATTCATTTAATTACTTCGGTAGAATGAATTAAATGATTATTACAAGTATGGAGCTAGTGATAGATTAGTTCCATCCTCTTGACTCATTATGGAATTCATATCATTAGCAAGCAAGGAAGACTAAAACCTCAACTCAAGAGAATCTGATTCCATCATTATATTAGTTAATTGAATTTATCTTGTTATTAGTGTTAATTTCAATTCCTTTTGCTACTTTATTTTAAAAACTGAAAAATACAAAAATATTGCTTTAGCTTAGATTACTTCATTAGTTTAAAAATCAAATTCTCAAAATGATTTCTCACAACTTTAAGGTTTTTTATCACTTTACTACTTAGGAACTTGGAAATTAATCTCCTCATAAGAACGACCTAGGTTGAGCTACTACGCTACATTTTCTAACCTAGTTTTATTTTGAGAACTCACACGACATGGGTCCCTTATTGAACTAGTAGGACTATAGAAAGCCAATCATTATGAAAAATGAAGGCTGTAATACATGGTAAAATAAACTAATCCATCTTATCAAATCCAATAATTACAATACTATTAATAAATAGCTCAACAAGATTTCTCAAGATTTTTACATTCATACTATGATATTCAAATAATCTTTTTGTACATGACATAATGTCTCATTTCTCAGCTCTCTCACACACACACACACACATTATAATTCAAATAAGAAGGTTCTACAAGGCAATTTCTATTAAAATACTTATCAACATCATGATAACTTTCTCAATCTCAATAAAAATTTCAAAGTACTCATTGAAGTATCTGAACAATGTTAATGTACTATTTTCATTCTCATAATTTTTTTACAAAATACTCACAAACAACATATCAACAGATATAACAAGTGGAAAGTAATTACTTTTCATCAAAGCTAAGTTTACTACAAGAATTCAAGCTCCAAGATCAACCACAATTCAAAAATCAATGTATAATAATTAGTTGAAACTACAATTTAGTATTCAAACTAATTGAGTGGCTAACAAAAAAAAAAAACAATTTAGAGACTTGAAAGTCTTTCTAGAAGTCCCAACTATTATCTTTGACCATTTCCAATCAACTCAATTACCAAACCTTATTTTCATTAATCACATTGTCAATACCAACTCAAAATGTACAAATCAAACTCTATTTCAAATCTATATATAACTTTCAAATTGTTCACTTTAATATAAATTCCCAAAATTCTCAATTCACCGTCATAATTCAATTTCTCTATCCCAAACATATATCTATCAACAAATAACTCTATTCCCCTCGTTGCAATTGTTGGCAATAATAATTGGGAAAATCACTATGAGGTCCCAAAGACCATAAAAAATTATAAAAATATCCTAAACTAAATTCCCCTATAAAAAAGTCCTTAGGGACTGCATTGTGATTAATTTGGAATGTGAAATTACATTGTTGCCCCATTGAATAAAAAAGGAAAGGAAAAACATATGTCTTTTTTGACAATGCTTATGCCTATTTTGACAACTGTAAGGGCTTTTTTGACAAGTACATTTTCCTCCCTAGATAAGTTTTAAAATTTTAAAACTTAATGTCCCTACTTTGACAAGTGCATAGGCTTTTTTTGACAAGTGCTTATACCTATTTTGACAACTGCATGACCTATTTTAACAAATTTATTTTCCTCCCTCGACGAGTTTTGAAATTTCAGAACTAAATGTGCCAATTTTGACAAGCCCATATGCCTTTTTTGACAAGTGTTTATGCCTATTTTGACAATTGCATAATCTATCTTGACAAGTTCATTTTCCTCCTTGGAGAAATTTTGAAATTTCAGAACTTAGTGTCCCTATTTTGACAAGTGCATGTGCCTTTTTTAACAAGTACTTATGCCTATTTTGACAATTGGATGAGCTATTTTAACAAATTCATTTTTCTCCCTAGACATGTTTTAAAATTTCAGAACTAAATGTGTCAATTTTGACAAGTGCATGTGCCTTTTTTAACAAGTGCTTATGTCTATTTTGACAATTGCATGAGCCATTTTTACAACTTCATTTTCCTCCTTGATAAGAACAAGATGCATAAATGAAGGCACAACCTATGAGGAGCTTTGAAGAATTATATTATCTATAATTGGAAAGAAAGTAATGAAATTTGTTTAAAATTCAAAGTTATCCTTGAAATTTCAAAACTTCTTTATGAAGGAAAATGAACTTGTCAAAATGGCTTATACATTTGTCAAAATAAGCATAAACACTTGTCAACAAAAACATATGCTATTCTTTTCCTTTTTTATTCAATGGGGGTAACAAAATAATTTTACATTGTAAATTAAGTACAATGTAGTCCCTAAGGAATTTTTTTATAGGGAAATTTAGTTTGAAACTTTTTTATAGTCCTTGAGACCTCACAGTGACTTCCTATAATAATTCTATCCAATCATAATAAAATCCCTAAAATTTTGCTGACTTTAATCCTATTAAAAAATGCCTATAAATTAACTATTTTTCAAATCATCATCACAATCTCATTTCTTTCTCCCATTAGTTCTTGCTCACTTCTTAGAGTTATTAATTAATCACAAATTCTTCGATTTATTCAAAAAACACCTAATTTTCTACATTTGAAATTCAACTAAAAATCCTCGATATTTATTACCATGTACATATTTCTCAAAAATAAACCATAAATCTTCAATACAACACCAAATAAATCTCACTAACTCATAAAAATTTGAATTTAGTGACCCCATTAGAAAAAATCATAACTTCCCAACTAAACCTTAACT
Source organism: Inga laurina (assembly GCA_963855925.1). Classification (NCBI taxonomy): domain Eukaryota; kingdom Viridiplantae; phylum Streptophyta; class Magnoliopsida; order Fabales; family Fabaceae; genus Inga; species Inga laurina. The sequence goes on along the minus strand of OY979706.1, from coordinate 40,760,251 downwards.
TTATTTTCTTCAAGTCAACGACTCAAATAAAAATCTAAACCATACAACTTTTATTCAAATCCCACTTATATCCAAAAATAGTAAAATCATCAGCTAAAAACCTCAAAATTTCAATATCAATCAAACCCTAGACTTTTGGTTCCTCTACGAAAACCAAAAATAAAAGGGGATAGGTTAAAAAGATAAAAGAGATAGAAAGCTTACAACACTGCATAGGAGAGACCCAACAAAATCACCCCTCTCTCTCACTTTCACTCGTTGCGCTACACAAGTCAAAGAAGCAAGAGGAGGCGCTGGATGAAGGTGAAAGAAAACGAAGGAACCAGAGGGATATTTGTGCGTCCAGATGAAGGAATTAAAAGGGGGCGTAATGGATTGGTGTGCGTCCCACCCACTTCTTGCAAATCTGATTACTTCATCGTTTTTTTTTTCCTTTCTCCTTTTACTTAGTTATCTCCTTTTTCTTTTGAATGTTCCTTTTTTTTTTTTTCCAAGTTTATGTTATTATATGTGTGTCTATATATATATATATATATATATATATATATATATATATATATATATATATTTTGTTTATAACTTTTCCAACACTTCCTTATGATTCAAAAGGGCTGGACTCAATTTATACATTTTGTACAAATAGAATTTTCACCATATTTCAATAATTAAATCCTTATTTAAATAATTAACTTATACATTTCAATTATCATAGAATATTCCCATTAAACTCAAATCAATATTAATAATTATTTATGGCCCTAAATTTTGTACTTGCTTTTCATAAAAGTTAATTTGATAACTAAAAAATATAATTAGATCCCATATCTCTTCAAATTTTCAATCATATTTCATTTTTTATTCACAATTTTTTATTTTAATTTCAAACTACAAACAATTAATTTGATTTCTTTAAACCTCAAGCTAAATAATAACTCATTTAAATCTTAAGAATACAAATTTGGGATGTTACATTAACCTATGATTTTAGTCAGCGGAATAAGGCTGGATGGTGATATAAGGGAGATTGCATATTGCATAATTGTATATTATATGTTGTAATGAAAATATAGATTGGCATAATGATAATTAAATTTGCAATTGTTTTGTTTGAGAATAATGATACATGCAAATATTTATGTAATCAGTTCCTTCTTGTGTATAGTAGAAACTTTTAGTAGTGACTGCGATGTGAAATCTCATCCCTTTATATTAACATTTTTCATACGATTGTTCTAATAGGGAGTAAGGGAAGGCACCTATGGGCTATGTTATACAACTATATATTTAATTGCCATCACATTAGCTAGGATTATTTTTAAGTTACTTGATTAATAAACGTTTTTTTTAAACTAAACTTTTGAGATAATATTCTGAAATATTGGACTAGAATTTGTCTGGACTTCGTATATCTGGGACAGAGTCGAAAAACCTATAAGTATGGTTTGATAGATTGAATGTTAAGTATTTTGGTTATAAGAATGGGGTGTTACATACTGTGCAGTATATTATTGTGCTAAGTTCATATATTAGATTGCTGACTTCGACCAAAAAAAAACAAAAAATTGATAACTGCCATTTTGGCTTGGGATTCTCACGTCTTTCACATTTTTTTTGTAATAAACAGATAATGATCTTGCATTGAAAATTGAAAAATTGTGGGTGACATTGTGGCTTGGAATTCTCAAATGTCTTTAACATTTTTTCTAATAAACAGATGATGATCTTGCATTGAGAATTGAAAATTGTGGGTTTTATTTTGTCAAAGCGAAGTGTTATTATTGAACATGGACTTGCATTTGCTAATAAACAGATGATGATCATAGATTGAATATAAGCCGCAAATTCAGCCTTGCCAACTTGAAGCACAAAAATTTCAACCCGTGTAAAGTACCTTTTCTTAGCCAGCAACACGTTTAAAGAACCTAATACTGATTTTTCTTCTGTTTTGATTATTCCTCCAGACATTTTGTGTCCTTATCAATGAACTTCCCAACTTTCCTGTTCTTCATGTACATTGGTACGAATGACATAATGACCGAAAATGTCTTAAAATTTACTTAAAATATTTGAAATAAAAGTTGTTATCATTATAAATTTATTTAATAACTTGGCATTAGCACTATAGGTGATAACACAGCTCTCATGGAGGTTCATGTTCCTATTTCTTTCCTCTTCACCTTGTTTTGCTTCTTCCTAGTGGTATTAAGCATAGTTAAAAGACCTTATTCCAGAAAGTCTCTCAGAAAGCTACCACCTGGACTATGGAAGATGCCAGTTATAGGAAATTTACATCAGTTTGTAGGATCACTACCCCATCACTCTCTAAGAAACTTGGCAAACAAATATGGACCCTTGATGCATCTTCAGCTTGGAGAGACTTCAAACATTGCAGTCTCATCCCCAGAAATGGCCAAAGAGATCATGAAGACCCATGATATTATCTTCTCTAATAGACCCTATTTTCTTGCTTCAAGAGTCATTTCGTACAATTCAACCAACATTGGTTCTTCTCCTTATGGAAGCTACCGGAGGCACCTGAGGAAAATCTGTACTGTGGAGCTTTTATCAGCAAAGAGAGTCCAATCATTCAGACATATCAGAGAAGGAGAGGTCTCAGCTCTTGTCACAAAAATTTCTGCAAATGAAGGATCTGTGATTAATCTCAGTGAGTATCTTTTCTCACTCACAACTGGAATAACATCAAGAGCAGCTTTTGGTAAGAAATATAGAGACCACGAAGCTTTCTTATCAACAATGGAGGAAGCCTTAAAGCTGGCTGGAGGTTTTTCTGTTTCTGATCTGTATCCTTCAGTCCAAGTTCTTCCGGTGATCAGTGGGATGAGAGGTAAGCTTGAGAGGCTGCACAGAGAGATTGATAGAATACTTTAGACACTACAAAAAAAACGTGATTTAGTAGCGGTTAAAAATGAGTATTAGTAACGGTTCCAACCGCTACAAACTAAGTTAGTAGCGGTTATTTAAACCGCTACGAAATCGTACGTTGCAAGCCGTTTTGTAGCGGTTATTTAAAACCGCTACTCAATAAACAATAACCGCTACATATTTTGTAGCGGTTCATTTAAACCGTTAGAACACCCAGAGATATTTGTAGCGGTTATATAACCGCTACAAATATAAAAAATTATTATATTGAGAGCTAAAAAGAATTTTTTATTTTGTAGCGGTTAACGAACCGCTACTAATTTTGAATCTCATGAAATTAGTAGCGGTTTTGGAAAACCACTACAAATTTTGAATTTCATGAAATTAGTAGCGGTTTTCCAAAACCGCTACTAATTTAATGAAATTCAAATTTAGCGCCAAAAAATTTAAATTGAGTCGTAAAAAGGCGCGTTATTTAGTAGCGGTTTAATAACCGCTACAAATATTTAAAATTTTTTTTAAAAAAATACAATAATATTTTTCTGTTTTTTCAATATTATATTAAATAATTTATTTTCAATAGTTTAACTATTAATAAATAAAAAGGAAAAATGTAATTGAATAGGATTAGTATAAAATTTATATTAATAATATTATTAAGGATAGGTAGGTAATAAGGAATTATTATGTTTTATAATATAATGTAATTGTGTATGAAAAATAGATGAAAATGAGATACAGTTATGATATATCTAGAAAAAAAGATGATTAGAATAAATTTTATAGAAAGGAAAGAAGTATTCTAAAAAAAAATAAAAATCTTGTTACCATATTTGATAAAATTATTCCGCTCCTCTACTCATACGAAAGAAGTTGTGAATGAGAGGAAATGAAAGAAAGGTAAGGTGAAAAGAAATTAGGGAGTGTTTGAAATGAGTTGTAGTAAGGGTATTTATAGGGATCCCCGTACTATTTGTAGCGGTTATTATTTAGTAGCGGTTATTTATTAATTAGTAGCGGTTAAAAAACCGCTACTAATATTATTTTAATTTTTTTTAAAATTTTTTTTTTTACATTTTATTTTTAGAAATTTTTTGCATTTTTTTAAATTTGATCACTCATCGTCGCCATCCCTACAGAAATTTTGTAGAAAAATTATTGTTATTGATGTATTATTAAATTTAAAAAATGTAATTCAAATGACGTGGACTTAAAAAACTCACCGCAGTAGAGGTAAATTGTCATCGCCTTCAGGGAAGTAGTTTTCAAAATCAGTTGGCTGAAATGGCTCACTCTCGTAGACGATGTTATCGCCTTCACCCATGTCGTAAAGGTCTCTTGGCTTTAAATGAACGACCATGTGCCAATCCGTATGCCTCTCGTCCTCGACATAATAAACTTGATGTGCCTCTGAAGCTAGAATATACGGCTCATCATCTTGAGAAATACCAGTATGAATCGGCCGTGAGAAATTGACTGATGTGATCCCTAGGTCGTCAGTTGTCAGTCCCCGAGAAGTAGTGGTATTTGCCCACAAACACTTGAACAGCGCCACGGTGAAACGGCCTTGATAATTAAGCTCGACCACATCAAGAAGCTTGCCATAGTAAGGGACGCCTCCGAACTGCATGTTGGCGTCACTGCTGCTCGCATAACTCCTTGTCCCAAATGTGCCATAAACACCCGAATTCTGTGTTTGCAATCCTTGATCCCGTGAAACCGTGCAAAACTTAAAACCATTGACATTATATGCTGTAAACCGTTTTGCATGATCAAGAGGGCCGATTGCGAGAGCTCTGAAATCTGGTGAGTGTGGGTTGTGGTCATTTAGTATTCTGCGCGCAAACCAGCTCGGGAATTCTCTGTGGACCCTCCTATCAACTTCCGAGGATGTCTGTGTACGGATCCTGAGCTGACGCTTCACATGACTTCTGAATTCCCTGCAATTAATAATGGAAAGGCGTTAGTGAAATGAAAGTGAGAAATGTTACGAAAGATACAGATCAAATAACATGTGAGTGTACAATTCTTACCGTACAAAAGGTTCAACTTGAGTGCAATTAATCAAGACATGTCTATGTGCTTGGAACTTCTCAGTTGCCGTTAGTTTGAAGTTCTCAGTTGCTCCAACTGGTTTACCAACACGAGGGATAAATTCTCCTGATGTCGACGCAGGTTCCGGACAATCGTCAACACGAGGCGGGCGGTTGAAAGCCGTATCAAGATCATCAAAATACCTTGAGCAAAAATATAGCACCTCATCCCCTATATAGCCTTCAGCTATAGAACCTTCTGGCCACGCCTTATTCCTCACGTAAGATTTTAATTTCCCAAAGAACCTACGAAGTACATAAGAGAAAATTGATATAAAATGATGAAAAGGACGACCAGCAAACATTAAATATGGACAATAAATGAAAGCACATATTTAAAATAAGTACCTCTCAATCGGATACATCCAACGATATTGTACTGGTCCAGCGAGCTTTGTTTCATGAACGAGGTGGACTGTGAGGTGAACCATCACAGTAAAAAAGGACGGAGGAAAGATCATCTCCAAGTGACAAAGCGTAAGAATGATTTTCGACTGCAGCTGATCGAGCTCCTCAACGATCAAAACCTTAGAACACAACTTCCAAAAGAAAGAACAAAGTTCCACCAAAACGATGGAAACATCGGGAGGAAGTGTATTCTTTATAGCTAGAGGGAGTAACTGCTGCATAAGAATATGTGAGTCATGACTCTTCAGGCCAGCAACCTTTCTAGCCTGCAAGTCGACACATCGAGAAATGTTGCTTGAATACCCATCAGGAACTTTTAATTTCTTCAACGTCGCGAGGAACACATCCTTGTTCGGTTTTGTGAGGGTAAACTTTGCCGGTGTAAATCTGTCATGCTCATTTGGCTAAGCGTCTTCATGAACTCCCATGTCGCGTAAATCTTTCCTAGCTTGAAGGTGATCTTTTGTCTTGCCGGGTTCGTTAAGCAGCGTATACAGCACATTGTCGCAAACATTCTTTTCAATGTGCATTACATCAAGACTGTGGCGAAGTAAATTAGATCTCCAATACGGAAGCGTGAAGAAAATACTTATCTTCTTCCACTGCTGAGGCGCCGAAGTCCTGCGCGACTTTTGGCGAGTTTGTGCTGAATCGTCGCTTTTTCCAAACTCGAAGTCAATATGCTCAAGCTGCTGTAAGATATCTGTACCGGACAAAGTCTGAGGTGGTCCTCTTTTCTCTGGTTTCCCATTGAAGCGATTTCGTTGCAATCTGAACTTATGCGTTCCATCGAGAAACCTCCGATGCCCCATAAAGCACCACTTTCGGCTGTGGGGAAGGCGCAATGCGTCAGAGTCAAAATTGCAAGCTGGACACGCCGACCCAGTATGCACATTCCAACCAGATAATGTGCCAAGGCCAGGAAAGTCACTGATCGTCCACATCAAGGCTGCACGCATGTTGAACAAAGTCTTGCTGTGAGCGTCGTACGTCTCTAAGCCGACATTCCACAGGTCAAGCAATTCCGCAATAAGCGGTTAGAGATACACATCGATGTCATTGCCCGGTGCCTTTTTGCCTGGAATGATCATAGACATAATGAAAGAGCTTTGTTTCATACACATCCAGGGGGTAAGTTGTAGGGAACTAAGACTACCGGCCAAATGCTGTAACTTGTGCTAAGATTCCCGAAAGGATTGAAACCGTCGGTCGCCAACGCAAGCCGAACATTTCTGGGGTCAGTCGCAAAATCTGGAAAGTCGTTGTCAAACGTTTTCCAAGCAGCTGCATCCCGCGGATGTCTTAATTTACCATCTTCGTTTTTATCAACGGCATGCCACCTCATGTGCTCAGCAGTTTTAGACGACATAAATAATCTTTGCAGACGAGGTTTCAAAGGGAAGTACCTGAGAATCTTTGCAGGTTTCTTCTTCTGCTTTTTCCCCTTCCGAATTGTCTTGTACCTCGATGTGTGACATCTCTTACACGTCTCCCTGCTGGAATCGTCTCCCCAATACAGCATACAATCATTTGGGCACGCATCAATCTTCTGATAATTCAACCCCAACCTGTTGATAATCTTCTTGGCCTCGTAGAAGGTTGTGGGAATCTCGGCGTCGGGGAATGCATCTTGTAATAAGTCGAGCAACATCGACATTCCCTTATCTGTGATCCCACACAAGCACTTGATATGATACAATTTGATCAAGAAAGATAATTTAGAATATTTGCGACAACCTTGATATAAAGGACGATCTGTCTCATCCATCAAGCTGAAAAAATCCCGAGCTGCTTCATTCCCCATAAAAGCCGGCTCAGAGCCGTGCACTTCTTCGTTGAAGTTGTCGCCTTGAAATCCAAACGCATCACGCACAGCATCATTCACAGGATCATCTTCATCTACTTGAACGCCTACTTGAGAACTTCGAGGAAGAGCCTCGTCATATCTAATGCCGGCCTTCTCACCATGAACTGCCCAGAACGTATACTCCTCAGGGAAAGGCTTCACAAGCAAATGTTCCTTCACAACATTTCGTGCATGCCACTTCTTGAACTTGCATTTCCGACAGGGACAGACGATCTTGCCGTTACAGCTGGCGTGAGTGAATGCGAAATCTAAGAAACTGTTTAATCCGTACAAATATTCAGGAGAATTGTGCGGCAACCTGATCCATGATTTATCCATAGCTACAAGTGAGAGAGAAGAAAGTATAGAGAAGAAGATGAGTGAGAAGATAATGACGAATGCTTAGAACCTTATATTCTGAAAATCCAACGTTTATAATTTTGTAGCGGTTATCAAACCGCTACACCAACCGCTACAGAAATTCCAACGTTTATAATTTTGTAGCGGTTATATATATACAACCGCTACTAATATCCAAGCCGTTAATTGTTGGGATATTCAAAATGTACTTGTTCAGTATTAGTAGCGGTTACATATATAAAACCGCTACTAATATTCAAGCCGTTAATTTAATTGGTGGGAAATTCAAAATGTACATGTTGAGTCTTAGTAGCGGTTATATATATAAAACCGCTACTAATATTAAAGCCATTGGACATTAAATATAAAAATATTTTTCTAAGTTGTAGCGGTTATACATAACATAACCGCTACAAATGTGCACAAAGGCGGGAAATTTCAAAATTCAAATGATTTGAGTGTTTGTAGCGGTTATTAGTGCATAACCGCTACAAAGGTACATATTTGTAGCGGTTTATGAAGGTAAACTGCTACAAATATATATGTGTAGCGGTTATTATTTTATAACCGCTACGAAAATATATTTGTAGCGGTTATACACTAATAAAACCGCTACTAATATTAAAGCCATTGGACATTAAATATAAAAATATTTTTCTAATTTGTAGCGGTTATTAGTTTATAACCGCTACAAATATATATGTTTGTAGCGGTTATACACTAATAACCGCTACAAACATACATATTTGTAGCGGTTTTAAGTTAAAACCGCTACAAATATAAATATACTTTATTTTTTTTTAAATTTAGATATAAATCATTCATAAAATATTTCAACGCGATCTAATAATATAAATATAATTATATAAAACACAATAAGAAAATTCTGAAATAAAAACTCATAAATATTTACAAATGTTTAAACAAAAGAAAATGTCCTAAACTAAGGAGCTGGGGGCTGATCCTCTGGTGCTCCCTCAGGTGGGGCTCCCTCAGATGCTGCTGGATCGGGCCGCTGCACAGAGTGAACCGCACCATCGTCATCAGCAGGAGGAGGAGTAGTACTCGGGACGACGTAGCGAGGGACAGGGGGAACTGCTGGATGTTGCTCGTCCGGGAACAGGCGACTCCATGCTCCCTCGAGCATGGTGTTCGCGATCTCACGCCACTGCGTCTGCTGAGCGTACATCATATCTGCGTGCATCTGCAGCAGCAGCTGCTGTTGGGCCTGCATCTGCTGCATCTGCTGCTGCTGCTGCGCCATCTGCTACTGCGTCATCTCCAAATCTGACCGCAGCTGGTCAATAGACTCGTCCCTCCGACGTCTGACCCCTCTAGAGCTGCCAGCCTCAGAGGCGGCGCTCCTGCCGTAGACCATGCTGGGTCTGGCGCCTATCCCCATACCCCGCATGCGTCCGGGGTGCTCAGCTTGAGCCAGACCCGCCTTTAAAGGAGCCGTCGGGTCCACTGACCCCTATGACTCCTCAGGCTGGGTCTGTCGCAGCTCAGCCTACGACAGCTGCATCCGCTCCTGCCATTTTATGAAACAATTAATAATTAGCATTTTTCATTATTAACTTGGTTTTATGAAAAATATAATACTAAAATTACTTACAATGGCCGCCTCTGCCTGCTGAGAGGTCGCAGTCCCGTCACGGTGTCTGTGTGTGATGGCGTACAGCTCCGCATAGTCCGTCTGACGGTTCTCCTGCTGTGCCCTCGTCTCCTGAAACAATTACAAAACAATTAGTATTATGGAATAATCAGCTAAAAGTAAGTGAAGCACTTGAAAAGTTACCAGCTCGCTGTAGGTCACAGCAAAGGTCTTCGATCCTGCTGTGTGGTGGATCGTCTGCTGCGCCCGGATCTCGGCGTTCTTCCGAGCACGCTCCTGGAAAAAAAATTAAATGTATTATAATTTAAAATTAAATACAAATTAAATTGATATTATAATTTAATATTTAACAATTACAAAATTATATATCAAAAATCTAATAAATACATTACCTGCGCCTCAGGGCTCCTCCTGAACTGGACGAAACGCGCCCAGTCGTTCGGCGGGACGCCGTCCGGGACGCTCTCCTGCAGCTGCTCCAGAGGCATCGTCCCGTCCCCATCCACACTGTGGAAGAGACGGTTCCTCCTGTTCCTCCAGGCGTCGCCCATCTTCATGAGGGCGTACCTCTTCCGGTTGGCCCGGACGGCAAACCGCAGCTGAAAAAAATACATTTAAATATCAATAATTATAAAAACCATAATTTAAAAAAAAATTAAATAGAATTAATTAAAAAAATATTAATTAAATAGTTTTAATTACCTGAACCACCTCCTCCCAAGCCTGGTCCTTCGGCCCCTTCGGAATGTGCCTCCACGTCGGGAAGTGAAGGGGGAACCACATCCAATTCGATCCCAGGTCGCTCAGGAAGCGGTTGAGCAGGTGACCCCCATTGTGGATCGGCTGGTTAGTGCCCTCGTTCCACGGCACTATAACTCGCAGGGACCGGTCCATGCTGTTTAGACCGGTCACATCCAGCCTCCTCGTCGACACGTTCCCTTACTCATCTGCACAGTTGACCGCACATTAGATAAATTATAATTCAAAGTTAACATTTCAAATTTAAATAAATAACTTACTAAATTAAAAAAGTAATTTACCTTCGATCTGCACCTCAAACCCAATGGACCGCGAAGACGACCCTCGTGGGTTGTTCTGCTCCCGAGCGTCCTCCTGATCGAGGAACTGCTCCATCTCCCTGAACCCACTAAGCGGGATCTCGAACTCCTCCTTGTTGAGGAAGTCCTCAACGCTAATCTCTGGCCCCACCACCTCAGGCACCTCTGGTGCGGTCGTCGCCTGTGGGATCGTCGGCGGTACCTGTGGGGGGATGGGCTGAGATGCCGCGGTAGCCCTGCCTGCGCGCTGCCCCCTCCCTCTGCCCCCTGCCCGGCTGCTGCCACCCCGTAAAGTCGGTCTGGGGACCTGAGGGGCCTTCCCCTTATCCTGTCCTGAAGCCATATCAACTGTACAAATTTAAAAAAAAATATTAGTCCATTATTATGCAAAAATATAATAAAAATACAAAAATAAATAAAAATACGTGTTTTATACGTACCTCAAGTGCGAATACTGCGGAATACTGACCAAAAACTCCTATAGAGACGTCTGAACGCTCAAATCTCGAAGAAATCACTCAGAGAAATCTTAGGAAACAAAATGGGCAAACGGAGAAATGAAGGAGGAGGGGGGTATAAATAGCCCAGATATTAGTAGCGGTTATTAAAATAACCGCTACTCTAACCACTACAAATTTAATTATTTGTAGCGGTTTTACAATAACCGCTACAAATGTTCACAACGTTTGAAATTGTGTAGCGGTTATTGCTTAGACCCGCTACAAATGTCTGGACTCTTTAAATTCTGTAGCGGTTATAGGGGCAATAACCGTTACAAACGTATGACCTTTGGTATTTTGTAGCGGTTATTGTCCCTATAACCGCTACAAAATCCTGTGTTGGTATTTTGTAGCGGTTTTTGTGCATTAACTGCTACAAAATAACCGCTACAAGTTTTGGCGGGAATTTCGTGCCAAATTTGTAGCAGTTTTTTTTAGTAAACCACTACAAATAATCTTGCCGCTACAAATTTATAGCGGTTTAGGTAAGAACTGCTACAAATACCATAATATGTAGCGGTTTAATATAACCGCTACAATTCCACCGCTACAAAATACATTTTTTTTTTAGTGAGATAGCAGGTGTGGGTGTATATATGTCTTTAACCTGCGACTTAGTTAGCCTATTTATGCAAGCTAACCCTAATGAGCCGCCGTCGCAGCTCAAAGTGGTATCAGAGCCTAGTTCTAATAGTTCATTAGAAACTATAAGGATTAGGAAACAAGATAAAGGTAAAGATAAGATATTTGATCATCCTTATCTTTAATGATTAGTTTAAAAAACAGAAAATTAGAGATAGAGCAAGAATTATCCAAGACTCAAAAATTGGAAATTAAATAATTAATCAGGGACTTCCTATTAATTTAGAACCAATTCACAAGACCATTTAAAGATATTAAGACAAGAATTAGAGTTAATAAGTTACCAAATTAAAATTGAATCTGAATTAACTCGAGAAAAAATTAATGAAGAAGGATCTAGTAAAAGTACTAGAGCCTTAATTAAGCCAAGAGAACTTTTACATGCTTTTTCCCTAGCAATACCGAGTGCTATTAATAAAGAAATAGAGGAATTGAAAGCCATCTTAGTTGAAAAAGAAAAAGGAAAAGTTGAGAGAAAGAAAAGACGAGAATTAAGGCAAAAAGGAAAAGATGCCAAAGAAAAGAAAAGAAAGCTTCTATTAGAGTTCAAGCTAAAATTGTATCCAAAAAAAAAAAAAGAGTTAAAGCTAAAATAGAAGAAGAAAGTGATAATGAATCAGAATCATCTGCTTGAAGTTATAAAGAAGAGAAAGTTTTAATCGACACAAAAAATTTAGAACTTTCTATAGAAGAATATTTAGAAATTGAGTCTTCTTACAGTCTAAAAGAAGAAGAGATAAGTCAAAAATTAAGCAATCAGTTAATTGTAGATGCAAAACCGTCAGAATCTACGGTATAGCAAGGACAACCATCTAGACAAGGTTTTCAACAGCCAAGAAATTATAATATAGAAAGAAATCAAGAAATTGGTAATAATAATCAACCAATAAGAGATTATAGGTATTATAGATATGAGCCAAGCGATAACCTAATGGAATTTGTAAAACCCAATGGAGTTATTCTAAACCTAGACTATGAAATAGATCCAGATGCTAAGATAAATGCCTGGATAAAAGAAAATACCATAATAGCCATCGCTAAACAATTTAATGTTTTACAAGCATTAGATTATCTAATGATGACAACTCAAGGACAAACTGATAAATATTTTAGTCTTTAAATATAGAAGTTAAATGTAACCTAAGAACTTCCTCAAATATCCAAGAGTTAGCAACTAAAATAGAAAATCTTATATTATGGTAATGGGTAGGAGACCCTAAACAAGAAACCCTAGAAGATTGGACAAACCGAAAAACCCAAGAAGCCATAAGAAGGCTTAATGAATTAGCTATGTGTTATCCATGTTATTTGGAACAATATATATGTAATTTCCAAGACATCTTCTAAGAAGGAAGATTTGGAGATCTAGGAATACAGGAATATGATATATATTCAAAATTATTCTTCCAGAAGATATATGAGCCATGGGGATCTCAGATAGAAAAAGACTACTAGGCTTACTATAATAATAAGTATAGTTCAACTGACAATGATACCTTAGGTCAAAAGATAAAATTTAGCCGAGAATGGTTTAAAGATGCTTGTTTAAAACATTTAATGAACCAAAAGATAGAAAAATGGAGACAAACCAAGGGTTTGTGTTGCAATCAAATCCTAGAAAAAACATGGGGTTGTAAACCACAATTCTATGAAAAGAGACAAAAGAAGACAAAGAAATGGAAACCTACAAAGGTTAACCCAAAATCCAAGAAAAAATATCCTAAATATGGATATTGGAGAAAAAAGACAAGTAAATATAAACCCAAGAAAGTATGTACTTGTTATATATGTCAAGAAAAAGGACATTATGCAAATGAACGTCCAAATAAAGATAAGAAAAGGAAAGAAACTAAAGTGTTTGAAACTTTAGAAGAACAAGGATTTTACCCTTGTGAAGAAGATGAATATTTAATTTCAGAAAATGAATGCTCATTTTATGAAATTGAAAGTGATGATGAAACCGAGAGTGAATCTAGTTTTTATGACTAGTGAAACGCATATTTTTAATAGTCGGTTAGCATCCAAGATTCAGAAGGAAGAATTGATCTCGAACCATCAAGTATCTTTAAAACCAAGATCTTAAAAGATGCATTTAAGAAACATAAATCACAATTTTTTGTGATAAGAAAAATCCAATAAGTGTAAATCAAGCCACCTCTGGGTATGCTGATATACCCTTATTAAAAAATGAGATCGCAGAAGAAAAACTTGCGAAAACCAATAATCCAAGAATTCAAAATATTTATATAGCAGCTATACAAATTCTGGAAAAAGCCTGTTTTAGGTCAGGAATAAGTACACCAATCCAAGTCTACCTTATAGATGATAGAATAATATCCAATATAAAACATGCTACAATTGGCATAGTTCTAGGAGATTTAATCTATCAGAAATTAAAGTTTGTAATCCAACCAAACTTTAGTTAACTAGACGAGAACAAAATAAAGGACGAGCATTAAAACTTTGTTATAAGCTCTCAGGAATAGACATGATGGAAGGAAGTGATGTCATGACTATAGAATCCAAGGTTCTATATGCATTTACAGAAGATCATAAAATTAGTCGAAAGTCTGAAGAAGGGTAATGATCCCTTCAATATTCAGTTCTTTCTTAAGAAATGAACCTATACCCACAGATGATAGGTACATTCCTTAAGAAATAATATTAGAGGCATCCCGTAATAGGTCTCTAATACCAAATCCAATACAACGTTCCCAGATTATCATTTGATCAAGGAACAATAATAATTAGAAATCCTAGAGCCATAACTAGGAGTCAATCTAATATAAATCCAAGAATAGAAATCGGAGAAAAGAGTAAATATGAGGTTTTAATCTCAATAAAGAATGAGAGAGTTATGCAAAAATGTATAATTAATACAGGAGTTCAGTTTTCACATATTAAAGATTCTTTAATATCTCAAGCTGTACTTGTAAGACTAGAAAAATGCAAGGACATATAATCCTTTAGAAATAGTCGAGGAAGAAGTTGAATTAGGAATACCCTTCCTAACAGAGAATAATCAAGAGTTTATATTAATCCATAAATTTGAATTAATGTCTATTCCACAAACCGAGATCCTTTTGGGAAAAGATTTTATAGATGCAAATCAAGTAATAATTCATCCAAGCCACTTAGAAATAAATGGATTTAAAATCCCAAAGGCTAGGTAAAGAAATACCTTATATTAAGGTTTATTTCCGAGCTAAAAGATATGATTGTCTTTTAGATACAGGATGTACCATTAATTTGGTAAAACATCAATTCAGTCAAGAAAAATTAATTGGATTAACTCCAATTAAAGCAAATGATTTTCATAACAAAGAAACCCGTTATGATAAAGGATACCATCACCTTTATTTGCAAATAGGGGATGTTGAATTCAGAATAAATACATTTTATCATTATCCAAATATAGGATGTGATTTTATTCTGGGACTCGGAACGATGAGGCAAGCTTTTAAGTTAATTAGTTTTGATGTTAGTAATGTATATTTTATTACTCATTGCAATATGAGTTTTAAAGTTGTATTATTAAATATGCCAGTAATTCATCATTATACTCAGAGTTTAACAGCTCAAACTGGTGAGTTAGTGATGAAAACAGACGAGAATTCTGATAATTTCAAAATATCAGAGCATCTTAAGTATTTATTAGAAAAACGTTTTGAAGAAAATCCAAGGGCTTTTGCAAATAGAAAAAATTATGTTGCAAAAATAGAATTAAAAGCCGATATTCCGGTTTATGAAAAACCAAGAAGGTATTCAAAGTTAGATTTAGAAGATTTTCCAAAAGTCATGGAAAAACTTGTAAAACTAAATTTGATACGATCTTCTAAGAGTCCATGGAACTGTCCAGGAATTTTAGTAAGAAACTATTCAGAACAGAAAAGAGGAGAACCAAGATTTGTAATAGATTACAAACCTTTGAATAAGGTTGTTAAGTCTAATACTTATCCTCTCCCAAGGAAATATGTTCTTTTTGATAAGATCAAAGATGCGGAAATATTTTCAAAATTTGACTGTAAGTCAGGATTTTATCAAATAGAACTTGAATAAAAGTCGAGAGAATGCACTGCATTCAGTGTACCAAATGGACATTATGAATGGAATGTTCTACCAATGGGATTAAAGACAAGTCCTGCTATCTTTCATTGATAAAAGGTATCATTGTCGGCTAAATTTTATCTTTTGACCTAAGGTATCATTGTCAGTTGAACTATACTTATTATTATAGTAAGCCTAGTAGTCTTTTTCTATCTGAGATCCCTATGGCTCATATATCTTCTAGAAGAATAATTTTGAATATATATCATATTCCTTTATTGGATCTCCAAATCTTCCTTCTTAGAAGATGTCTTGGAAATTACATATATATTTCCAAATAACATGGAGAACACATAGCTAATTCATTAAGCCTTCTTATGGCTTCTTGGGTTTTTTGGTTAGTCCAATCTTCTAGGGATTCTTGTTTAGGGTCTCCTACCCATTCCCATAATATAAGATTTTCTATTTTAGTTGCTAACTCTTGGATATTTGAGGAAGTTCTTAGGTTATTTTTAACTTCCGTATTTAAAGACTAAAAATATTTATCAGTTTGTCCTCGGGTTGTCATCATTAGATAATCTAATGCTTGTGAAACATTAAATTGTTTAGCGATGGCTACTATGGTATTTTCTTTTATCTAGGCATTTATCTTAGCTTCTAGATCTATTTCACAATCTAGGTTTAGAATAACTCCATTGGGTCTTACAAATTTCATTAGGTTATCACTTGGCTCATATCTATAATACCTATAATCTCTTATTGGTTGATTATTATTACCAATTTCTTGATTTCTTTCTATATTATAATTTCTTGGCTGTTGAAAACCTTGTCTAGATGGTTGTCCTTGCTATACCGTAGATTCTGACGGTTTTGCATCTACAATTAACTGATTGGTTAATTCTTGACTTATCTCTTCTTCTTTTAGACTGTAAGAAGACTCAATTTCTAAATATTCTTCTATAGAAAGTTCTAAATTTTTTGTGTCGATTAAAACTTTCTCTTCTTTATAACTTGAAGCAGATGATTCTGATTCATTATCACTTTCTTCTTCTATTGAGCTTTAACTCTAATAGAATCTTTCTTTTCTTTTCTTCGGCATCTTTTTCTTTTTGCCTTAATTCTCGTCTTTTCTTTCTCTCAACTTTTCTATTTTCTTTTTCAGCTAAGATGGCTTTCAATTCCTCTATTTCTTTATCAATAGCACTTGGTATTACTAGGGAAAAAGCATGTAAAGGTTCTCTTGGCTTAATTAAGGCTATAGTACTTTTACTAGATCCTTCTTCATTAATTTTTTCTCGAGTTAATTCAGATTCAGTTTTAATTTGTTAACTTATTAACTGTAATTCTTGTCTTAATATCTTTAAATGGTCTCAAATTGGTTCTATATTAATAGGAAGTCCCTGATTAATTATTTCCAATTTTTGAGTCTTGGATAATTCTTGCTCTTTCTCTAATTTTCTGCTTTTTAAACTAATCATTAAAGATAAGGATGATCGAATGTCTTATCTTTACCTTTATCTTGTTTCCTAATCCTTACCCCCCAACGTACTGACAACAATATCAAAGCTGTTATTCTGGTTAGTACTCATCATATCCTTAATACAAGATATACATGGGAAGTTGCTTTTACTTTAAATATAAAACAAAATTTTCATATTTATGTCAAATTTTTTTCCTAATTTACTCCTATTGATACTCCTTCAATGATAATCGAGGAGGAGAGAGAATAGGAATTGAGGAATATAACTAGGGCATTTTAGAAATTACATGTCATATTAACTAACTCTACTAACTTCCTTAATATAATCAAATTAGTTAAATATGTCTTATATTAAGAAACGGGGAAGTACCTTATTTCTTCATTAATTATGTGCTTATTCATCTATTTTATATTTCACAATCCTAAAGTGATTTTAAAACATGCTGCATTTGAGAAAAGAGATGAACCAGCTACATTCAAATATTTATCAGTAGCTTTCAGATCCTACCTTGATTAGTTTTTTTATAGGCTGGCATCTTAATTTAATGTTCTCATATTTGGAATATTTGTTTGAAATTGTAGTTGTTATATTGCATAAAGAATATTTAGTGCTCCCCCCATCCTAAATGTGGGGGCTACTTAAGAGTTTACTTTGGTTTTAAATGTAAATTTTCTCTCTCAAATTTAAACTTTTTCTTTGAATTATCCCTATTAGGGAGTTTTTATCAAGGAGTAGTTTCAATGCAAATTATGATTAAAGAGGTTATTTTTAGAAAATCAACACATATTTATTACAAATAATTAACTTAACTAATTTTTAATTTTCATAAATCAGTTATCCAACTCTTCCATCTACTTTTAATAGAGGACTAGACTTTCTTGAAAGTAGTATGCCATATTCCTAGACATTTCTTCTATGTTTCTGCTTGATGTGCCAATCTTAACTCAATTAGCTTCATCATTAATCAGGACATTTTTGGAGTTGGAACTGATACATCATCAACAACACTAGAGTGGGCAATGTCAGAAATGTTGAAAAACCCAAAAGTCATGGAAGAAGCACAACCAGAGGTAAGAAGGGTATTCAAAGAAAAAGGTTATGCCTCTGATGCAGATCTTCAACAATTGAAATAATTAAAGCTGGTCATCAAAGAAACTCTTAGGCTACATCCGCCTGCAGTACTGTCACTTCCAAGAGAAAACATGGAGAAATGTGGAATCAACGGGTACGAGATACCTGCAAAGATGAGAGTCATTGTGATCATTTGGGCCATAGGAAGAGACCCCATGTATTGGAATGAAGCTGAGAGATTCAAACCAGAGAGGTTTGTTGATAGTCCAATTGATTTCAAAGGAAGAGACTTTGAATACATACCGTTTGGGGGTGGACGAGTGTAACCCCCTTCCACCATAGGTCGAGGTTTAGTTCATAAACACGTAATTGATGTAGAATTAGAGACCTTAGATGATTTTGAGACTTAAACAAAATCAAACTTCCCAAAATCATGGCTTACAAAAAATTTTACAAAACCTGTTCATGACGGTCTCATATTCACATTTCAATACTAAATGGCCTGTACAGGTTGATTTCATTCACAAATATCAGAGTATAATGCAAATTCCCAACACACTCGGGCTCCATTCATTAATAAGGGTTTTATAAAGGCACAAAGCCCAAAATTCATTACCCTTAACTTGGGGATTACACAAAACTATACTACCAATCCCAATATATACAATTGTTTCCTAAAAACATTCAAATGATTTACATGATAACCAATAACCAAAGTATACTCCTAAACCAAAGCTCTAACTACTTTTCGTCACCCGCTTTCCCTTCGATCCTTCTGTCCTGTCTAAAACATGGTTTTTGGGAGAGTGAGATTCTAAGGAATCCCCGTAGTGTCAAATCAATCATAGTATGTACAACAATAAGGCATGAAATCAAATCATTATCCACACAAAGCAATTACAATGGCAGTTACAACAGTAATGGTTAGTATGACACATGTCATCCCTTACAATTGCTCACGCTGCATTGCATCATAACAATCCACACAATATATTTCACCACAGTTGTAATTTATATAAAGCATTTCATAACACAAGCCATACAGGCAAGATCAACACACAACCCACGATTGGATTCACAAACGCCGCCACACGGGTCGGATACACAAAAAATCCATGTTGATTACGACGGCAGTTCAACGGCCGACCTAGAGATGACCAACGTCAATCCCTATACGGCTCACACTGAAGTGCTCACGCCGTAATGGACCATGGCACACAGTTCACAAAGTTCAATGATAAGTTATGCATACCAAAACATCATACACAATAAAAGAGAAGAGTCACAACCTTGGTCTTTCCGGGCGTGTCCTAGCGTCGGTCTCTCCCGAGTAGAGCAAATGTCAAATCCTAGAATCATAATTGAGGACGAAGAATTATACTCTATTTCAAGACTTAATTTACTTCATAACACTTAAATTTGGTTATCATAATTGACCCTTAAGAGGACATAAATGCCTCTAATAAAAGTCTTAAAAGGTTGGGAAACAATATGTTAGAGATCTCCTTTCGAAAACTCAAAGTGCTGGAACACAGGGGTTGGCCGCGGCCAGCCACCCATGGGCTGCGGCCAGAATCAGGTCAGAAAGGTTTGGGCCGCGGCCAACCACCTTGGGCTGCGGCCAAGAAATTCCTTGATTATTGGCTGAACTTCCAAAATTCATAACTAATTCTGGAAACATCGAAACAAGATGATTCTAAAGCCAAATGAAAGGTATTTAAGTCCTATTTATTAGAAAAATATGGACCTTAATCATAAATCACCAAAAAATTCCATAATTACCCAAAACTCAACACTACTATAAAACAGAGTTCTGTTTCCATCCCAAACTTTAGACAATCATATCTCCCATAATACTAAACGAAATGACACAAAATATGTATCCATTTTGAAGCTTGGGATGTGAAATTTAAGATTGGAAAGTTTCAGAATTTTCCAATACCATTTGGTCATTTAAAACGCTCGTGCAAACTGACTGCCCAGATAGAGTTCACACAAGACAGATTTTCAAATTTTCTACCAAAGTGTCCAATGGCTCCAAAATTAACAATCAAGCCTATTCCCACATAAATTTTCACAAGGAACACAATGGTAACCTCAAAATGACCAAAATCACAACCCAATTGCATGCCCTATTTTTGCCCAATGCACAAAACCAACACAAAGTTCCCAAACTTCACCTTTAAGCTTCAATTCTATTCTATTCATTCAAAACACTAAACAAGGCACAAATTCCATGACAACAACATGCCAACAACATTATAACCCTCATTTTCAAAATTCAAGGAAAAATTTCCAGAAAATCCAAACTCAATCAATGGCCACAAAACCTATATAGAAATGTTTGTCTTACTCACCTCTATAACTTTCCCCAAAGGAGTTCCTTGATTCACCCAAGTCCAAAATTTCATGAGAGCTCAAACAACACCAAATGGACAAACTAAAACCATGAAAATGAAGCTCTCAACACAAGGAACAACTTCATAGAAGAGCATTTTTCCATTAGAGGTCATTTAGAGGGTCAAAAGCTTATCTATTTCACCAAGCTTCTTCTTCCTTTTTCTGCAGAAATGGAGGATGAATTTGAGAGAGAAAATGAGAGAGAGAATGAGGTTGAAGATGAAATGATGATGGCACACACACTCCCATACTCTCTTGTCAACCAAATGGAGGAAAGAAAGAGAGAGAAAAACTGAATATTTTATGGTTAATTGACTTCCCATTACCTCTCTCCTTATCTCCACTTGACACATGTCAGAATTTGGTTTGTTCTCATAAAGTAATCACCCAATTAATCACTTTAATCCCTCCATTAGCCATTCTAATTACACATCTCATTTCTCTCATAGTTAGTAATTAATTTCTCCATTAATCACTAACTTATGGCCATTCTTTCAATTTTTCATTAATTATGACATATTAATTAATATTTCCATAAAACACATAATAATTCAAATTAAATTCATAATTATCCACAATAATCATGATTATCCCTTAATCAAAAATTAGGACATTACAAAGAGGATATGCCCAGGAATCACTTTTGCCACAACTCTTATTGAGGAGTCACTGGCTCAATTGCTTTGCCATTTTGATTGGAAGCTTCCTACTGGAATGCAGATTGAAGAATTTGACATGGCTGAGTCATTTGGATCTAAAGTACGAAGAAAAGACAAGCTCTTTGTAATTCCTATTCGTTGTCACGATTAAACCCATAAGCACTTTTTGATAGATACTATCTAGGCCAAAAAGAACTAAAAAGCAATAATATGTTAGAGCGGTAACTTCCACTAAGTTACGCCAGAGTAAAATTAGGAAATCTCCTTGATAATTGTGCGAATATATTCATTCCATCTGAATATAAGAAAATAAGTTTCCTTAGAAATAATCATTGTAGGCTAAAAAGTTTGTCCAATTAGTAAGGAGTTGGCTCATAACATATAAGGTTGTGAGTTTGAATTTTGTTTCCGATGTAAGAATCTTGTTGGTGGGTAACCTGTAAATATTTCTGTAAGCTCTTTCGAAGCATAGAGGCGTAACATCCTAGTTTTTATTCTTATAAATTAAATAATTTGAGAAAGAGATTAATTCATGGTGAATGGAATCTTACCATATAACTAATTAAATAAAGGAAATTTATCCAAAAAAATGATTTTTGAGAATAAAGGAGGTTATAAAATAATAATGATGGAAATAGAAATAAAGGAAAGAAAGAGTGAATTTAAGTAACGTTGTGGTTGTTGTTGTTAGGGAAAAAGATAAATAAATTCCCTTTAAGCTTATAAAACCCTGGAAGATTATTAAAATTTGACAAAGGATAAATGAGGGATAAAGCATCAATTTGGAATATGAATATTTAGGCCTAACAACTAGGGTCTGTTTGATTCGATTCCATTACATCTTATAATTCAGTACAATGATAATGTAATGCAATATTATTTACAGGGCTAGTATTTGGTTTAGTTTTTAAGCAAAGTGCAATAAGTTATTATTTTAATAGTTATTTAAAATTAATATATCACACAAAGTATATTTTATTTTGAATACAATATTTGTAGAAAACAATAATTACGAGCCATCGCGCGGCCTCATCATAACCGTCACGCTAACTTACTGAGGATTGTCCGATGGCGATGGTTGTGGTGGTGGAAGACGGTAATGGCGGTGCGGCGATGGCGATGGCGATGGCGATGGCGATGGCAATGACTATGGCAAGTGGTGACAACGACAGCAGTGGAGGAAGAGGTAGTGGCGGTGACGACATGAGGTGGTGGCAACGATAGTGGAGAAGGAGGAGATAGTGGCGGCGACAGCAGCTTTGGAGGAGGAGGTCGTGATAGTGGCAACGACGGTGGAAATGGTGGAGGTGGTGGAGATAGGGTTTGGTGGAGGAGGAGGAGGTCGTGGTAGTGGTGCCAACGATGAAAGTGGCGGTAGCGATGGAGGAGGAGGTAGTGGCGGCAGTGATAATGGAAGAGGAGGAAGTAGTGGCGGCGGTGGTAAGGTGGAGGAGGAGGAGGTAATGGCGGCAATAGCAGGTAGCAGCAGTGGCGGTGGAAGAGGAGGAGGTAGTGGTAGCGATAGGGGTGACAAGGGCAGCAGTGGAGAATGAGTAGGTAGTAGTGGCGGCGGGGGTGGCGGAGGAGAAGGTTGTAACACCCTGCCTTTAATCACGTAATTATAATTCGATAATGCACATTTAATTCGGATTAGAGACCATCGGATAACTTAAACTCATTTCAATCTCCTACTTTGTAGTAGGGTTTTCACAAAACATTCAAAATCTCTTCCTGTTCCTGGTCTCCATTTCAAAATTTGAATATAATTACCTGTGCAGTTTATCTACATTCATGTATAACAGAGTGTATAACCAAATCCCCGGCAACTCCCGGGTCCTATACTTATATAATCTAGAGGTTACAAGTATCTACTAGGGGATTACACAACCAAGATCGAATGTAGTGTTCCTGATTCAGGATATACAGTAATCCCGAGTTTAAAGTAGATAACCAACATCTCAAAAATCCTTAGTATCACTAAAGATCCTAAGTGCTTCGGGTTGGCCGCTTCTCCTTTGAGCCACATGCCCTGTCTGAAATGTTAGTCATAGGAAAGAATGAGATTCGAGCGAATCCCAGTAGTAACAAACCACTCACACAATGCATAACACAAAGCATATATATAAATCACAACCAGCAACAGCAGCAGCAATCTCAAAGATACATGGTTTTCACCACAAACGACAGCACTCACGGCTGTATACATAATACGACAGCTCTCGCTGTAATAATAATCACGACAGCTTACGCTGTAATCACAATAACGACAGCTTGCGCTGTAAACGACAGCTTGCGCTGTAAACGACAGCTATCACCAGCTGTAATCGCAGCAGCATCAAAGAATCATCACATAACAATGATAACACACACATACAGAGCATTATACATAGTATAAGAGAGAGAGTCACTACCTGATCCTTTCCCGACGTTTCTTGGCACTGCGGGCTCCCGAGGGCGGCAAATATCGAATCCTACAATTCCAAATGCACCATTTAGACACTTCCATAGTGTTACTTGGGGTTATATTTGTCTATAATGAAAATTTACAAAACTACCCCCGGGGACCCGGCCCGGGCCCGCCGTACATGGTCTGGTTGCACTTTTCCCGAAATTCTAATCTGGGCTATCCTAACATATTTCCGCCCAAGGAATCCATTTCCGTACTCAGAATTATCAAATTCAATGTCAAATTACGAAATTGCCCTTGGCAGCCCTACTTTTAGGGTTTTAGGGGTGTTTCCGTAATTATGCTTTCTCGGCCTTTTTTGAAGAAGTGCCCAACTGTAACCCCACCTAATTTTCGCCCCTGAACTCAATGGAACCATCAAATCATTGAAAATCCAACTCTAAGACCCATTTAGACCCCTGACCGAAATATATGAGCTCTTCGGAGAAAATCGGGGTTTTACGATTTCGGCTCCGTAAACACGTTCCTTTCTACTCCTAACCACTTTATTGACTATTTCATTAAGTTACAACTACCATTTAGTATCAATTTGGGCAGCATAACCCCTAGAAAAACCCATTTCCAAGAATTAAAACCAATGGCAATCCGGCGAAATTTCACCGATTAAATTGCCCACAGCAGCCAGAATAGTCAATATACAAGAGTTTGGAAGTTATCTCAAGCTCCCAATAGATTTTCCTTGACTTGAATGAAAACCCTAGGTGTTTTAACACCAAAAGAGGAGCTTCCAAACCTTAAAGAACATAAAGGAGTAGCTTAGGATCGGAGTTATACGCGTTAGGAGCTAGATCGTCGGAGAAATCGGCTTACCTTGCGAGTTCTCTTCTCCTTTTCTCCCAAAACCCTCTCAACTCTTTTTCTTTAATTTGGCTGCAGAATGGCGTCGGGAATAGCTGATGAAGATGATGAATAAAAAGTGTTTTAACATTAGGATGATGTCATGTTTTATTATGCTGATGTCATAAATCCCATTTTCGGATTTTATGACAGTTTTTCTGCCCAAACTTTAAAAAATCATAAATAATTCTAGAAAAATCGAAATGAGGTGATTCCAAAGCCAAATGAAATATATTTAAGTCCTATTCATAGGAAAAATATTGGCCATTACTGAAAATCACCACAAAATTCCCAGACTTTCAATCTTTACATACTGTTCCAGAAAATAATTAATTTCGCTGGGCAAACTTCAAAAATCCAAAACTCTAAGGTCACAAATCAAAATGATACAAATTATATGTTCATTTTGAAGCTTGACATGTGAACTTTAATACTGGAAAAGTTCAGAATTTTTAGACACCATTTGCCTATTTAAAACGTCCATACAAATTGGCTGCCCTGTACAGAGTTTCAATGGACAGAGTTTTCAACTTTTGCACAATTGTTCCCAATGGTTCCAACTTCACAATAAACACTCTCCCCACATGAATTTTCACAAGGAAGCCATTGGAATCATTAAAATATCCAAATTCCCATCACACACTCTCCAAAAGTGTTTATTCAACAATAATTACATCCACTTTTGAAGTCATTAGCCCTTAATCACTTTTTGGGATATTACATTTCTCCCCCCGTAAAATAAATTTCGCCCTCGAAATTTGTCACACAACTTGAGCCATAAACTCAGGATAACGTCTTCGCATATCCGCTTCCGCTTCCCAAGTTGCTTCCCTCTGAGTCATTCCCTTCCAGATCACCTTCACAAATGGAATGCTTCGGTGTCTGAGCCGTCGTTCTTCTCTATCAATGATCTGTTCTGGCTCTATCGCATATGTGAAGTTGTCTTGTAACTCAACTTCTTCATATTCAACAATATGAGATAGATCAGGTTGATACTTCTTCAGTTGGGAAACATGAAACACATCGTGGAGTCTACTCAAGTTTGGGGGTAGGGCTACTCGATAAGCAACAGGCCCAATCCTCTCAAGGATTTCAAAAGGACCTATATATCTCGGGCTCAGCTTCTTCCTCTTGATGGCTCGCCCAATGCCCGTAATTGGTGATACTCTCAGGAATATGTGATCACCAACCTCAAATTCTAGAGGCATTCTCCTCTTGTCAGCGTAACTTTTCTGTCGACTCTGCGCTGCAAGGAGCCTCTTACGAATGATCCGAATCTGTGCTGAGGTTTGATCAACCAAATCTGGCCCATAAAGCTTCCTTTCGGATAATTCATTCCAGCATAAAGGTGATTGACACCGTCTTCCATACAACGCCTCATACGGAGCCATTTGGATGCTCGCATGATAGCTATTGTTGTAAGCGAACTCAGCCAGTGGAAGGAAACGATCCCAACTTCCTTTAAAGTCGAGAACACAAGCTCGCAACATATCTTCCAGCGTCTGAATTGTTCTCTCAGATTGTCCATCCGTTTGAGGATGATAGGCCGTACTGAATCTCAGTTGAGTACCTAAGGCTTCATGCAATGCTTTCCAAAACTTCGAAGTAAATCGTGGATCTCGATCGGAAATGATATTCTTCGGTATACCATGGAGTTTCACAATTTCTCGGATATAAATCTCTGCTAGCTTATCCGGAGAGTAACCAGCATCGATTGGTATGAAGTGGGCTGACTTTATTAATCGGTCCACAATTACCCAGATCGCATCATAGTTTCTGATCCTGGGTAATCCCACAACCAAATCCATGGTCACGCTTTCCCATTTCCATTCCGGAATCTCAGGACTCTGAAGTAAACCAGGCGGTCTCTGGTGCTCGATTTTCACTTTCTGACAAGTGAGACACCTTGCAACATATTTGGTCACGTCACTCTTCAAACCCGGCCACCAATACACCGATTTCAGATTCTGATACATCTTGGTCATACCAGGATGAAGAGTATATCGGCTCTTGTGTGCCTCATCCAAAATCTTCTGCCTCAACTCTGCCTTAAGTGGAACGCAGACTCTTTTCTGGTAACAAACCAATCCACGAGGCGATATGTCATAGCCTGAAACTTCTCCCTATTTGATTCGAGTCAGATTGCGCTGTATCCAGTCATCTTGACTCTGAGCTTCTTCAATTTCCACCCTTAGATCACTCTCCTCTTGAGAAACAGTGTAATTGGCACAGAGGATCTGATTTGTCAAATTTAAATCACGAAAATCTTCAATCAATTTCCTTTCTTGTATCATCATAGCTGCAACGAGCACAGTCTTTCGGCTAAGAGCATCAGCGACTACATTTGCCTTACCCGGGTGATATTTTATCTCGAGGTCGTAGTCCTTAAGCAATTCCATCCAGCGACGCTGTCTCATATTCAGCTCTTTTTGATCATACAGATATTTGAGACTCTTGTGGTCGCAGTACAATTCCACAGTCACACCATATAGGTAATGACGCCAAATCTTTAAAGCAAATACAATAGCCGCAAGCTCCAGATCATGAGTGGGATAATTCAATTCATGAGGTCTGAGCTGTCGAGAGGCGTAGGCCACCACACATCCCTGCTGCATAAGGACACACCCTAATCCCTGCCCACTGGCATCAGAATACACAACATATGTCACACTGGGATCGGGTAAAATCAATACAGGTGCCGACGTCAACCTCTCCTTCAGCTCCACAAAGCAGTTTTCACATTTCTCGTCCCACACAAACGGCTGATCTTTTCTCGTGAGCTTGGTCATCGGCAGCGCAATACGGGAGAAATTTTGGATAAATCTTCGATAATAACCAGCAAGACCCAGAAAACTGCGTATTTCCGCCACAGATTCTGGCCTCTTCCAGTTCAGTACTGCTTCCACTTTGCTGGGATCCACAGAGACCCCTTCTTGCGAGATAACATGGCCTAAGAATTTCACTTCTAATAGCCAAAACTCGCACTTGCTCAATTTAGCATATAATTGCTTCTCGCACAAGATATTCAATACGATTCTCAAATGATGCTCATGCTCATCCTTATTCTTGGAATATATCAAAATGTCATCAATAAACACAACAACAAACTGATCCAGATATTGCCGAAAGATACGGTTCATGTAATCCATGAAAACCGCAGGCGCATTGGTTAGCCCAAATGGCATTACCAAGAACTCATAATGACCATATCGAGTCTTGAAAGCAGTCTTTGGAATATCTTCTGCTTTCACTCGCAGCTGATGATACCCTGACCTTAGATCAATCTTTGAAAACACGCACGAACCAGAGAGTTGATCTAATAGGTCATCAATTCGGGGAAGAGGGTACTTGTTTTTTATAGTAACTTTATTCAGCTCTCTGTAGTCGATACACAAGCGAAAACTCCCATCTTTCTTCTTTACAAACAACACTGGAGCTCCCCAAGGCGACACACTGGGTCTAATAAACCCTTTCTCAAGCAAATCTTCTATTTGTTTCTTTAACTCCGCCATTTCGTTTGGGGCCATGCGGTATGGGGCCTTGGATATAGAACCAGCTCCAGGTACAATGTCAATTGGGAACTGAACTTCCCTTTCTGGAGGTAGTCCGCTCAGATCGTCCGGAAACACCTCAGGGAATTCATTTACCACGGGTATATTATTCAAGGTTTCGCCATTTTCCCCTTGCACAGAGAAAAACACTACATACCCCTGGCAACCCTTTTCAAGATACTTTTCAGCTTTGGCTGCCGAAAGAAAATTCATACTAGCATCCACATCTTCAACCCTCTGAGATACAAGATATACTATCCTCTTGTTTCCACAATCGAGCAATATATTATTTGCCATTAACCAATCAAAACCCAAAATGACTTCTAATTGACTAAGAGGCAAACATATCAAATCTACAATAGATTGATGCCCTTCCACAGTTATGACACAACTCAAACAAGCTTCTGTGGTCAAGGCCTTAATACCCATTGGAGTTGACACTACTAATTCAAATGGCAGTTTGTGCACATGCAATCCCAGGCGCTTCACGCAATCATAGGCAATGAAGGAGTGACTTGCACCCGAGTCAAATAAAACTTGCAACAGATGGCCATGAAGTAGAAGTTTACCTTGTATTAGCTCAGGAGATTTGCGGGCCTCCTCATGGGTCATAGTGAATACTCGGCCCTGTGTCCTCGGTCTCTGGTCTGGTCGTGGCTCTTTGCATTCAGCAGAAGTATGCCCCACACGCTTACAATTGAAGCATATTATTTTGCCATCACAAGTTTTGCCTTGATGTGGTTGGTTACACCGACGACAAATCCATGGTCCAGAATATGGTCTTTGCTGGTCACGGCTCCCAGACTGGTAGGGCTTCTTACCACTTCCAGATGAAGATCCTTGCCCCTTTCGCTTTTGTGAGGTAGCACCCTTATTAGGTTCATTGCGGTGGCTAGTAGCTCTGGCAGGATACAAATCTCTCAAGTTGTTCTCTGTAATCCTGCATTGTTCAACCGCCTTGTTGAACTTGGTAAATTGATGAGTAGCTAAGCGCTTCCTCAACTCTCGCCTCAGACCGCGAATGAGCATATCAGAACTCCATTCTTCATCATCCTTGAACCGGAGATAGGAGGAGTATCGAGCCAATCGGACAAAACGGGACAAGTAATCATCGAAGCTTTCCGCGTCCCCTTGCCTGATATTCAGGAATTCTGTCTCCTTCTCGAGCCTCACTGATTTGGGAAAATACTTCTCGTTGAATTCTTGTTGAAACAATTCCCAAGTCAATGGCATCTTATTGCTCTTCAAGGTTAGGGCGATATTCCGCCACCAACGGTCTGCATCCCCTTCGAGTTTGTAAACGGCCAGTCGTGGCTTCACCTCATCCGGACAATTAAGCACCTCAAATATTTTCTCCAGTCTGTTCATCCAATCTTCGGCTGCTTGAGGGTCAAACCTCCCTCTGAACGCAGGAGGCAGATGCTTGCAGAACCTGGTGACCCAAAACTGAAGGTCTCTTTCCTCTCTAAGCGGTATCCCATGTGATTCTTGATTTGGGACAATGTGAGGTGGGGACTCCAGGGGTCGTGCTGACCCTTCAGCAGTGTCCTCATGACGGGTTTCTCCTTGAGTTTCCTCCGGAGTGGACTGAACTAGACCTTCCTTGTTCTTCGCCTTCTCTGCTCTGAGCTCTTCTCTCAACTCAGTTATCATATCTCTTTGATCCCGGATTAGACCCATCAGCTCTTGCATAGGATCTGGTGGATTATCATTGACGACCTCCACCTCTGGGTCTACACGCGGAATATTGGGGCGTCCTCTAGTTTTCTTCATTCTACAAACAACTTGCCCCATTAATTTAGCAGAGATAGTATGCACATATAGTCACAAAACTCATATATATATCCATGTCAATTAAACATACATGTGCTTACACAACAATCATTCACAGATAATCTTCTATCCCTACTACTATCTAAGGGATCTATCCTAGCAACCTCTACCCTTGCCAGGAACTACAGCTCTGATACCAAAATGTAACACCCTGCTTTTAATCACGTAATTATAATTCGATAATGCACATTTAATTCGGATTAGAGACCATCGGATAACTTAAACTCATTTCAATCTCCTACTTTGTAGTAGGGTTTTCACAAAACATTCAAAATCTCTTCCTGTTCCTGGTCTCCATTTCAAAATTTGAATATAATTACCTGTGCAGTTTATCTACATTCATGTATAACAGAGTGTATAACCAAATCCCCGGCAACTCCCGGGTCCTATACTTATATAATCTAGAGGTTACAAGTATCTACTAGGGGATTACACAACCAAGATCGAATGTAGTGTTCCTGATTCAGGATATACAGTAATCCCGAGTTTAAAGTAGATAACCAACATCTCAAAAATCCTTAGTATCACTAAAGATCCTAAGTGCTTCGGGTTGGCCGCTTCTCCTTTGAGCCACATGCCCTGTCTGAAATGTTAGTCATAGGAAAGAATGAGATTCGAGCGAATCCCAGTAGTAACAAACCACTCACACAATGCATAACACAAAGCATATATATAAATCACAACCAGCAATAGCAGCAGCAATCTCAAAGATACATGGTTTTCACCACAAACGACAGCACTCACGGCTGTATACATAATACGACAGCTCTCGCTGTAATAATAATCACGACAGCTTACGCTGTAATCACAATAACGACAGCTTACGCTGTAAACGACAGCTTGCGCTGTAAACGACAGCTATCACCAGCTGTAATCGCAGCAGCATCAAAGAATCATCACATAACAATGATAACACACACATACAGAGCATTATACATAGTATAAGAGAGAGAGTCACTACCTGATCCTTTCCCGACGTTTCTTGGCACTGCGGGCTCCCGAGGGCGGCAAATATCGAATCCTACAATTCCAAATGCACTATTTAGACACTTCCATAGTGTTACTTGGGGTTATATTTGTCTATAATGAAAATTTACAAAACTACCCCCGGGGACCCGGCCCGGGCCCGCCGTACATGGTCTGGTTGCACTTTTCCCGAAATTCTAATCTGGGCTATCCTAACATATTTCCGCCCAAGGAATCCATTTCCGTACTCAGAATTATCAAATTCAATGTCAAATTACGAAATTGCCCTTGGCAGCCCTACTTTTAGGGTTTTAGGGGTGTTTCCGTAATTATGCTTTCTCGGCCTTTTTTGAAAAAGTGCCCAACTGTAACCCCACCTAATTTTCGCCCCTGAACTCAATGGAACCATCAAATCATTGAAAATCCAACTCTAAGACCCATTTA
Organism: Inga laurina; assembly: GCA_963855925.1. Classification (NCBI taxonomy): domain Eukaryota; kingdom Viridiplantae; phylum Streptophyta; class Magnoliopsida; order Fabales; family Fabaceae; genus Inga; species Inga laurina. The sequence continues at coordinate 40,729,090 of OY979706.1, read as the reverse complement.
GACCCCTGACCGAAATATATGAGCTCTTCGGAGAAAATCGGGGTTTTACGATTTCGGCTCCGTAAACACGTTCCTTTCTACTCCTAACCACTTTATTGACTATTTCATTAAGTTACAACTACCATTTAGTATCAATTTGGGCAGCATAACCCCTAGAAAAACCCATTTCCAAGAATTAAAACCAATAGCAATCCGGCGAAATTTCACCGATTAAATTGCCCACAGCAGCCAGAATAGTCAATATACAAGAGTTTGGAAGTTACCTCAAGCTTCCAATAGATTTTCCTTGACTTGAATGAAAACCCTAGGTGTTTTAACACCAAAAGAGGAGCTTCCAAACCTTAAAGAACATAAAGGAGTAGCTTAGGATCGGAGTTATACGCGTTAGGAGCTAGATCGTCGGAGAAATCGGCTTACCTTGCGAGTTCTCTTCTCCTTTTCTCCCAAAACCCTCTCAACTCTTTTTCTTTACTTTGGCTGCAGAATGGCGTCGGGAATAGCTGATGAAGATGATGAATAAAAAGTGTTTTAACATTAGGATGATGTCATGTTTTATTATGCTGATGTCATAAATCCCATTTTCGGATTTTATGACAGTTTTTCTGCCCAAACTTTAAAACATCATAACTAATTCTAGAAAAATCGAAATGAGGTGATTCTAAAGCCAAATGAAATATATTTAAGTCCTATTCATAGGAAAAATATTGGCCATTACTGAAAATCACCACAAAATTCCCAGACTTTCAATCTTTGCATACTGTTCCAGAAAATAATTAATTTCGCTGGGCAAACTTCAAAAATCCAAAACTCTTAGGTCACAAATCAAAATGATACAAATTATATGTTCATTTTGAAGCTTGACATGTGAACTTTAATACTGGAAAATTTCAGAATTTTTAGACACCATTTGCCTATTTAAAACGTCCATACAAATTGGCTGCCCTGTACAGAGTTTCAATGGACAGAGTTTTCAACTTTTGCACAATTGTTCCCAATGGTTCCAACTTCACAATAAACACTCTCCCCACATGAATTTTCACAAGGAAGCCATTGGAATCATTAAAATATCCAAATTCCCATCACACACTCTCCAAAAGTGTTTATTCAACAATAATTACATCCACTTTTGAAGTCATTAGCCCTTAATCACTTTTTGGGATATTACAAAGGTAGTGGTGGTGACGGCACTAGAGGAGGAGGTAGTGGAGTAGCGGTTGTGGGATAATGTGATAAGTGAAATGAGACAAGTGAAATAAAGACACGTGTTATGAGTGTAAATGGTCTATTAAATAATGCAAGTGTACATTGTCGTAATCAAGTAATACAGAAGTGAGTAGAGTATCGTTCCCACGAGGATTGATCACTAAGTACCAAAATAAGTAATTTTAATTCTATTTAGTCGATCGATTAATTGGTGATTGAGAGTACAAAATAAAAGATGATTAAATGTAAGTGCAAATGATATGAAAACAACTATGAGAAAAAGCCTTTGGGGTTAGATTTCACTTAACAAATTTCAGATTTAATCATTTACCTATTCTAGCCCAATTTATTCCATATGATTGATAGTCAAGTTTCCCTAATTTAATTATTAGTCTCTTCCAAGGTCAAACAATTCTATAATTAATTGCTAATCCAATATATTCCTATATGAATTTAAGCAATCAATTATGCATTAAGATTTATGGAACTCAGTAAGACTACACAACTCATATGAATATATTCATATTTCATATGCAAGTCATGATTTTAATTATAGGATCTATACACATGCATATCCTTCCGGTTTCAACATACATATTGAAATCATTCAAAAGATAGCCAATCAATCAAAAGCATTAAGAATAATAATTAAAACTCAATCATGAAGGAGAAATTCAAACTAGATTTAATAAGTTAAGATTCAATCCGTTATTAGTAAGCTACGTCATCACCCTAGGAAAATAGAAATTTAGCTCATAATGAAATTAAAAACAAAAATAAAATAAATTGCAAACTTCATAAACATTGCATAAAACTTGAATATTAAATTCTAAAACATAAATATACAACCAAAAGATGCATGAAAATAGAGAAAATCTAGCCATCCTTTTAGAAGGTAAAACCTTCCATGTAGGTGGCAACCTATACCATCCATAAAGAAGAATTACCTAAGCCTTCCATGTAGGAGGCATGCAGGAATTAAATACGATGCATAAAATTAACTCTAATATAGTATATGTGGAGAGGAGAGGAAAGTAATGGATATGAAATAGTTGTAAGTGAAGAAGAGAGGAGAGTAATGGATATGAAATTGTTGTGTAAAATGTGAAAGAGATGATGGCTATTATAGGGAAGAATGGAGTAGGGTAGATGAAGTAGTAGGTGAAAAGGAAGATGAGCTGGTAGATGAAGTAGTAGGTGAAAAGGAAGATGAGGTGGCAGATGAAATGTAGTAGATGAAATAGTAGGTGAAAAGGAAGATAAGGTGGTAGATGAAGTAGTAGATGAAAAGAAAGATGAAGTGGTAGATGGAATGGTTGGTGGAATGGTAGATGATTTCCGCTCTCAACTTCCAAGCAAAATTCGAAACCCTTGAGATAGAACTGGGTCTTGATCTCAATATAAAAGTTGTAGAGCTCTTTCTTAGCTTTTTATCTATATAAAGAAAGTCTCAATCCGACATCTAGAACTCTGGATATTGTTTGAAAACTGAAAGAGGGTTTAATTCAGTATTTTTTTTAAAGAAATTCTATTTCATACCAAAATCATTATTTATTTATTAGTTACACCCAAATTCATTAAAGTAAACTCAAATATCATCCATAAAATCATTATATAAGGAAAAATAAATATGCAAATATTTTGCTTATCAACACGTGAAATTAAAGGATAAATTGGATACTTTTAACCATGCAATGAGATGGTAATGAGTATTTAGAGGGGAGGAATGAATAAGGATTACCAATTTTTTGATAATCATCATTACTATGGTAAACCCTATTACCATGTTAAAGAGCAGCTAAATACTTTTCTCTTGGTAATACAATCATGATTACTATTACAAGTATGTAATGAGGTTGAACCAAACGAGCTCTAAATTGCCCTTGACTTATATAAAAGCTAAATGATAAAACCTAGAGATCATTGGCGCACAAAGAAGGTGTTGAAGCGATGGGAAAGCTTGGAAGGGGCTAGCAGCAAAAAAGGAAACTGTAAGTAATTTTCGAAGACAAATATCCCTTTCTTCCCTTTTTTAATCAAGCAGACATCACCCTAGAGGTGTCAATTTTTTTCATGTGTTTCTTTTTCATCCGTTAGTATTTCTGTGTGTCACGCGAGCAACCCGGGTTCGACTCTTGGCAACGGCACTATTTACTTCTTCACCATTTAGCTTACCACAAATGCACAGGTCGCAAGTAATGGTATAGTGATAAAAAGAGTGTCGTTCCATAAGGACTATGACGAAAGTGAGCTAATTATTATAACTATGTTCTTAAGTAGGTTGAATGAAATCATTTGAAATTGAGTAAGTCAAATAAAAAATTTTGATGAAAACAATAAAATTGAGTAATGGAAAATGGAAAATTGATTCTAACTTTAAGAGATTAAAGGCTTAAGTATACTTTTTCCCCATTGTATTTCATGAAACTAGGCAGTTAAATCACTTATACTAGTTGAATGAGTCTATATACTAGTTCAAAATTCTAAAATCATCAACTTAGCTCTCTCAAGTCAAGATTGATTTTTAATCTTCATTAAAAATATTCAATCTCTTCTTTATAATTAATGAAAATAATCTTTCCAAAACAATTCTTCATTAGACTATACTAGATTGTTAGATATATCTCTATTATAACAACAAACCATCCATTTAATCCATAAACTTCAAGTTTAACATTATATTTCTCAAGTTTTATAACCAAAATAGCTTTCTCAAACGTCATTCTATTAAACTAATATAATCATGTGGTGATCAAGCACAATATAACATTAAGAATAGAGAAAAATCAGCATATAGTCTCAATAACTAGCAAAAGTAAGATAATCTAATAGTTTCAATCCATACAATAGGTTAAAATAATCTTAAATGACAAGTTTAGCTAGACATAATATGAAATAAGCTCAAACTAAACATAAAACTCATGTTCATATCAGCAAAATAAGAAAGAAAGGAAGGGGAATAAGAAAAACCAAGGAAAATTCTCAAATCTCTTCAAGAATCCTTCTCAAAGATTCCAATCTTCACGTCAAAGCTGTCTTCCAAGGAGTTTTCTTTGTGGCCAGCCTCTCTTCAGTCTAGAATATCCAATTTCAGCGCCCCCTTTTAGGTTAAAAGGCCCAAGAATCTTCACTTTTTCAAATCGCACAACATCAATTTCACAACTTCACTTTTGCTTTGCTAGAAATAGCAAACGCGGTCAGAAAGATATATTTTTGGAGTGTTTTCGCTCTTGCTTCACTGTAGCAAGGCAACAGCGAACACCCATAGAAAGGTCCATTTTTAGGGTATTTTCGTTTTTGCGCTGCTATAGCGAAGCAAAAGTGACTGGGAGTATCTTCAAGCTACTTATTTAATCTTTAAAGATTATATTAATCATTTTATTATTAATAACTAAACATTATGTAGTGATTTAGAAACATTTCAATAAATTATACAATTAACTATTATATGATTTATATATATTATTTTACCATTTTATTTGAATTGATCTTAAAATAATTTCAATAATTTAGATGATAACTTTTTCAAGGGAAAATTCTAAATAAATACTATTTAAACTTGGAAAACTCTAAAAAGTCTATTAACATATGTAAATGACAAATATATCTCTAGGGACTAATTTGTGGTTTTGAAATGTTGTGCTTTTACCAAAATTCCCCTTAAGTGTTTTTTTTTTTTAAAAAGAAAAATCTTTGCTGGCAGCCGAAGCTCCGGTGACAAGTTGATTAATGGGATTGACAAATTGAGTAATGAGATTGACTACTTGAACTCTTTAAACCCTATCAAGCGTTGTTAACAAGTTGAATAAAGGTAATGACAACTTTAATATTGACAATGACAACTTGAGTGTAACCATTAATAACCTTAGGAGTACAATTTGTCAATCGCAATACTCAAGTTATTAGTGCCTTTATTCAACTTGTTAACGACACCGGATAAAGTTTATGGAGTTAAAGTAGTCAATCTCATTGCTCATCTTGCCACTGAAGCTCCGATCGTCAGCGGGGTAGTGCTCGCCACCAAAGCTCCACCGCCAGCGGACAGTGTCCAGCTGGTGGGGTGGTGCTTGCTGCCGGAACTCTAGCACCGATGAGGGTTCTTTCTTTAAAAAAAACCATGAGGGGTATTTTGGTACAAACACAACATTTTAAAATTTTAGAATAATCTCTTGAAACTTATTTGTCATTTCCATGTGTTAGCAAAATTTTTGGGTTTTTCCAAATTTAAATAGTGTTTATCTAGAATTTTTCCTTTTTTCAATATATTTTCTAGTCAAAAGATTATGGGGAAAAAAAAACAATTTGAACTTCAAAAACTCAAATTAGTTTTATTGACTATAAAAGTAATATGATTGACAAAAAGAATATAACAATTGACAACTCATTTTTTTAGAAAATAATTGATTTAAAATTTTAAAATTCAAATGGTTTTTAAAAGATCATTGTCTAATCTAATACAAATAATCCCTGGCCAAGGGATTTAAAATAATAATAATAATAATAATAATAATAATAATAATAATATCATTTAAATAGTATTTTTATTCATTCAATTATTCAAATATTATTCCAAATTTCCAATGGGAGAATCCTGAAAAAGAAAAAGAGCTTAAAACTTGAAAAATGATAAATAAGTCATTTTCTAAAAAAAAAAATTTAAAAATTCTTTATTATGTTTTGATATTTTAAAAAAATTTATTTATCGTTCCCTAAATTCCAAGTTGATTCGTCCGTCTCTAATTCTCCAATTATATTCTTCATCCTCGTAAGTACCGAAAAAAAATTCTGGGAAAAAAAAAAAAAAAACCCTTCATCCTCATAGTTGTTCCTTAAAAAATTTTCTGCGAAGGAGCCGCCATTACCCGATTTCTCCATCGAAGAGTGAAGACTTCATATTTCAGAAGCGGTAAGGATGGGAATTCGATTTACCTTCTTGTTTGCGTGGCTTCCTCTTCATTTTTCTCCAATTCCGCAATTCAGTCAAGAGCGAATCTTGAGACACCTTCTGTGATCCTTCACATTTTGATGCTTCTGGAATTAAAATGGAACCTGTGTCTGCCCTCACGCCCAATTCTGATGGCGATGAAGATAAAAAATGTTTAACGGACTTGATTTCCATTTTACGAACTGCATAGCGTACAGTGGATTTTGATCGCGTGGAGGAGGTCTTGGTTGACAAGGAATGCAAACTAAGTTCGAGATTGGGATGCTCAGCGAGAAATTAGAAATGGAGAGATTAGAGAGAATAAATGTCGAAGAGGAATTGAAGAAATATGAGGAGCAATTTCAGAAGGGAAAGAAGGCATATGAGAAGCTGTTGTAAGCAGTGAAGAAGAATAGTGACTTGGAGAATGAGAAACGAAGGCCTGAATCTGAGATGGAGTCGTGGAAGAGGAAGTGTGAAGAATTGGATGGATATACGCTGAGGATCTGAAGAAACACTGATCAACGGGTTTCCACCGAAGCCATAGAAGAAATGGAATTGAATGAAGTTGTTAAACCCTGCAGACTCGTCTCCTTGACAAAGAAAGACGGAGTTCGTAAATTTAGCATCAGGTATGGAAATTTAGCATTTATCTCTTTTAGCTATATGGATATGGTACGTTCAATTCTCAATCTTTTGGAAGGTATAGATATTTACCTTTGATACATAATACCACAGCCCCTCATCTTTGCATCAAGATTTCTTTTTTCTGGCCAATTGTCTTTGCATCAAGCTTTGGATCTCCGTTGTTTGTTTATTTATTTTTGAGAATCTTCTGGGACAGTATTCTTTTCATCTCTTAGATTTGTTAGTGATAATGAGCAATTACTCCCCTGTGCGTTGCGCGGAGAGCATTCAATTAAATTGCAAGTTTACACCCTAACTCACCTCAAGTCAACATCAGAGCGTAAAAAAAAATGACACATTCGCTGCATCAAAAAACTATATACCTCACATCCTACAAGTAGGTTACAAATAGTGCTGCACATACATCCATATGTTATATACTAGAGAATGACATCATTTGCAAGTTTCTTCCATTCCAACAAAAAGACATGAAAAACTTGGCAAACACAACAAATACAATGAAGAGGAGAAAAAAACACAAAAAATTCCCCCAAGCAATCATCATTTCATGTTGACCAAGTTGTGAAAAACCTCCCTATACACAACGTTAGCTGTTGTCCGAATGGGACGAATCATTTCATCATGAATCAAAATCCTCAAACCATCCATGCTCCTAACCCTTGAGAGAGCAACGTATAATTGACCATGAGTGAAGGCTGGCTTTGGCAAATACAGACCCACAAAACGTAATGATTGTCCTTGACTTTTATTTATAGTCATTGCAAATGACACAGAAATAGGAAACTGCCGCCTCCGCATTCGAACAGGCAAACGACTTTCGGAAGGGTTCATATCCATCTTGTGGATTAATACCTTCTCATTCGGCTTGGAACCATTAAGTTTTACAGCCTCTATTACTGATTGACCAAGGTGAGTAACACGCAGACGTGTGCCATTGCAAAGCCCCGCGGCTTGGTCAATGTTCCTTAACAACATAATAGGTGTGCCTACTTTAAGCGACAACTTGTGCATTGGCAAGCCTGAACAACTAATGTTATTCAAAAACTCAGGAGTATACAAATCCTCGAACCCATCATAATCCTGGAAGGTTTTGCAAACGGAGTTACAGCTCAAGTATTGAATTGAATCACCAGGCAATAGTGAACACATGTACTCATTGACATGGTTAACAGTTTCAATCGTTGGTGCTAAGATTGCCCTATCATTAAAATAGTCACTGTTTGTAATGTTATTGAGTAGATCAGGATACGTAGAGTCAACAATTGCACTGATAGGGTCGGAGTACTCAACAATCAACAATTCAAGCAGGATTTCAATGTTTGCTACACCATCATGTGGGAAGCCCAACTTCCCATCTCCAACGTCCAACAGCCATTTCGAAAATTTCCGCAACTTGTCCACATCCCCTTGACATGATGATGCAGATAAATGCATATTTGTTGTTAACTAGAACATGGTACAATGCTCCCACAGATATGATGAACTAATACTTGCATTGACAATATCTGCTCTCGTTCCCATTGGTATGACAGGAAGTATTTGGCGAAAATCACCTCCCAAGACAATGCGCTTGCCACCAAAAGGGTAATTGGAATGCATAACATCTCGCAATGAACGATCGAATGCTTCAAGGCAGAAACGTTGAACCATAGTTGCCTCGTCCCATATAATCAACTTGGTACATTTTATTAAATTGGCTAAAGCAGAATTTTGGCTAATGTTGCAAATGGAATCCTCTGTGACCTGGATTGGAATTGCAAACCTAGAGTGTGCAGTTCTACCAGTTGGCAACAATGTGGCTGCAATCCCACTCGAAGCCACTGCAATAATAATGTCCCCCCTTGCTCGTAGAGTTGATGTCAAAGCATTCCACAGAAATGTCTTCCATGTACCACCATATCTATATACAAAGTAAAACCCAAAATCCAATGTTGATGACAGCGAAGACAACACTGTGTCAAAGATTTTCTTCTACTCCACATTAAGCGAACATACAAGCATCCTTGCTTCTTCTTGCAGGCAAACACGGTCATAACTTAATTCCTGCAAAATGAGATGATTTGAATAATCAAATGTAGGACATGATGGTGGAGAAGGGAGTGACGGAAAGTCTTGTAGGCTCTTCCCATTCACTTGAAGTAATTGATCAATCTCTTTAAGAGCAACATTCACTTTTTCTGTAGCTGATATATTAAGACCTACAAAGTGTGAAATAATTGAAACAATGAAGGAACCCCAATCAGTCTACATGGACAATCATACTAAGATAGTTAGAAATAAAAGTGAGGAAAATAAATATGTTGCAGCTATTATAAGATATCGAATGCATACTTACTTTCAAACACTGGATTGAAACGTGATATGTACAGTAAGTCTTCAGAACACATTTTGGAGGTCTCACTCCAAACAAAGTCTGGACGACTTAAGCATGAGCACAAAAGCATACTGACAAACATCTTTCTTAGCAATTTACCTGAGGCCCATACTGAGGTCTCCTTTATAGCACTAACATACTCATTATCATCATCTAGCAATCCAAGCGTATAACAGGCATCTCTAAATGTGGCATGAACAACTCCATTTATAGTTCTGATATCCTCAAATGACTTCGGGCCTTTGACCTTACTGATTAGAATCCGAAGGTAATAAAGTTCCCTTGATGAAGGAGGGGTATGAGTTAACCTGCCGATTACAAATCATTTTTCCCTACGTTTCCATGCTCGTTTAGATCGCTGGTAGACATAATATTGAGGAAACTGAGGATATGTCAATGTTCTTGCAAAATCATCATCAGCATCACTATTCATCTTCATCCATGTGAGGAACATCGCCTTACAAACTCTAGGCTTATCTAAAAGTTCTCCTACATCATCATAGTTGTTGTAGATCACAAACTGTTGATTGGGTAAGTGGAAGCTTAACCTTTCAACCGCAGGATACCTATGATGTATGTCAAAGGAAAAAATCCGCCAAACAGCTTCACATGCGGAGATGTACCTAAAGTTGTAATATTGTTGAATCTCATCAACAGTAGTTCCAAGTTCCCCAGCATTATTGCTACCATAAAATGAGGCGACAACCTTATCATTCCTTGCTTATATACTTGAAAAGATACTTAATTGCTGTAGACTGGTTGCACTTCTCAACATTAATATGTGCTTAGTATATGGCCAACAATGTTGGGTTGTACGGGACAACGTATCTATTGTCCAATGGCACACCTTTAACTTGTATTTTCCGCCCATCATCCCTTCTTTTATATGTCGGGTAACCATCTTCATCAATGCTCGTATTCTCAACAAACTTATTAGGGAAATATTTGCTACACCTTTTATCCTTCATGCAACGTGCTTTAGGATTCAAGTGCCCACACGGGCCATAGACCATGAATCTCTGGACAAGATCATACAGCATAGGACATGACTGCCTATCAGGAATCTCTGCAGAAATAATCTTGTCAACCTCAGATGGAACCTTGAACCGGTCTTGCTCATCAATCCACAACAGAATATGTGCATGTGGTAGACCTCTTTTTTGAAACTCTATCGTGTAAACATCTGTAGAAGTACTGTTGTTAGTCGGAACTCAAGCAACCAAAGAAATACAGATATCTACAAAGAAATTAAGTAATACCACACATACCTGCACAAACTTGCCCAAAAATGTGTTTCTTCTTAATGGTCTTCATCAAGGATTTCAACTTCATATGGAACACCCTGGACAAAATATCTGGTTTGTTTGTTGTTGAAGATGAATTTTGTTCACACTCTCGCACAACCTCAGGCCATGCGGGATTACAAGTGAAAGTAATAAAAATGCTTGGATATCCAAAATGACCACAGATTGCCATGGCATCTTGATAATTTTGCATCATGTAACGTGCTCCACCTGTAAGTGAAGATGGCAAAACAACACGCTTCCCCGTCGAAGATGCATTCCTTTCACCACTTAAAAAAGCATCTGTCAAACCCTGGTACAAATCTGCCCATAATTCCTTCTAGTGAGTCCTGATCCACAGCAATCTTTAGGACTCAATCATCGTATATACATCAACAATGAATTGTTGTAGTAGTTTCCCCCCTTCAAAATTGTTGATATCTCATTACCCCTAGACATTAATCGATAAGCAAAGAATTCCCTCATGCTGACCCTTTTCTTCTTGGTAGAACTTAGTGTCTCTTCACGGTGTTCAATGTCCTCCCTATAACCATCCTCCCCTCTAGGGAACAAAATTGGATATTGAAGCGGTACATAAGATGGGTGCAGCTCATCAATACGTTGTGGTGCTCCTGACAACTCATGTACTATAACATCCCTCCTGCTAAAGTTCATATCGATGTCTCCTACAATAAGAGCCGCAACCTCTGACGCGGCAGGCAAGTTATAATTACGCCCATCCTGATTTCTAGAACTAATAAGGCATAATTTAACATCAGCATGTTGCCTCTCTGTTATCATTGATGATGCCACCCGATACTGCTTCAAAAAAGGATTAACCTCATCAAGGACATTCCTGATTTGCTAAACTATCCGAGGGTCAACACTAGATTCCTTTACATGCTTGCTACAAACGTCAAAAAAAGGTTATCAGTATACGGAATAAAATAAGAAAATTTTCAAGGAAAACTGAAAGCACACAATTCTACACCAGAAAAATGTACTTAATACCTTACTGCTAAAATACGATTAGCCACTTCATTGTCTGTATCGTATATGTAAAGCTGAGAAAACATCGGCCTCTGCCTTTCTGGAGGTAGTAAACTACCAATATTATGGTGATTTATCCCAGATATGACAAATGTGTACGGTCCACCACCGCAATTCTTTGAATGATCAATCTTCCCTCCCATTGATGTAAATGAGAACATATTGTTATAAGACCTAATGTTAGCATGGAAGTTCTTAGATTCTATGCGGTTTGAATCAAAGAATAGCTTGAACAACTGATCCGGTGGGGCTGTCATAAAAGGTAACTAAACTTTTCCATTCAAGCAGCACATTCCAAAGGAAGGTGTGCCTGTAGACCTTGCATTCCCTACTCTCTCATTAAACCACATTCTTGCACCATATGATCGACATATATGTGTGGCATCTCCTTCATCAATGTAATCTACATGAAACAAAATAAATATGTCCACATGTTACATAAAGCTTACACCAATTTATTACAAAACTAAACTGTTAACAAAGATGTCACACCATTCAAGTCCGATGCCATTGACCCAGTCTCCATCAATGTTGCTTCATCATGAGCAATTCTGTCACTAGAATTTGGACTGGCATTACCTACATACAACTTTATCCTTCAGGAAAAACATGTTTTGATCATTACAGAGTTCAACTATCTAAAACTACCTCGTTTTTTGCCAACGTCATCATCATCCTCATCATTGTCATCATTAGGATTCATTCGTTTTTCTTTATCGTGGTTTGCCAGCATTATTTGTCTGTTAATTAATGCTTGATGCAGTATGCAGAGGATTTTCCTTCAACTCAGAGGTGAAAGTGCTATCAAGGCTTGGGAGGGCTAAAGCCATATCAACCATATCATGAGTTTGGTTGTTATTGTGCAGTACGGAATGGTTCAGAGGGAAGAGGTTCAGAGTGGGCAGGGAGGTGTGACTAAACACACACACATATCTGTTGTTAGATTTTTAAGTTGGCAATGAATGGTTCGCTTATCCGTCTCTTTTGTTTGTGTAGATGGTTATTGTATTGTTAACTTTGCCTCTGCAACTAGGGTTTTCTGGAACCCTAGATTTAGTGACATTCAGGATGTGCGGAGGGAGGTGCTCGCCACTGCCTGCAGGTGTTGATTGGTACAGATTGTAGTGGGAAGTTGATGGGTCGAGGAAGGAGAAGTCATGGTAGCTTAGTAGATCTTTTTGTTTTGTAGACGGATGTTGAAATCTCAGGAGTTTTTTTGGTTTTGCTATATAGACCTTTATATGGTATGGAAGTCTGTGTAAGGCGACGGTTGGATTATCACTGCAAGACTAATTTATTTCGTTTTGTTATGGATGTCTTTATGTAGTATTAAATGGCTTTTGTAAGATGGTTGGTGGTTTGTATTCCTGAGATTGGATTGCAGCATGTAATCATTGTTCTTTATGGCAGTATTACTTCACCTATATACATCCGTTTTCAGTTGAAAAAGCCAAGTTTGTGGAATTAATGTACATGGGCTTTCAATTGCAAAAGCCAAGTTTATGTAACTAATGCAGTTGAAATACGAGTGTCATGTTGGAATGTTTCTAAATCAAAGTCAGGGAACTAATTTAAGGGGTTTTCGCCTACCACGTCCTAACACTTTTTCATAATTATGAAAACACATAAGTTTCATTGGTAACAAAGCTAAGGACACTATCACAAGAGATAAGCATATTTGAAGTCAATGGCACTTAGTAAAAATGTTAGGTTTAGGTAAAAAAGAAAAGCATTGGTTTTGATCGTGTAGCATTTCAACCATGATTTGTTACATGAAATATCTAGATAGATTGTGAAACATGAAATAGGTGGCCTTTGTTACCAATGATATTTTGTAACTGCATGGTTTGCTCGCAGTTAGAAGTCACGTCAAGTTCTGAGGGGGTGGTCTGCGCACCACGTGGCCCAATATAGTTCAGTGGTCAGATGGATGGGTGACGGTACTATGTTGAGTATTGCAAGTGTAGGAATTATCAGAACTTTACAGCAAAATCTTTATGAGTTGGTACTGTAGGGATTAATGACGTATACCAAAAGTAAAAGAGTGATATCATGATATGACATGGGGTCATTTAAGCTGTTGTTCTCAACTCTGTCTAAATTAGAACCGTTAGGTTTTAAGTCTACATGATATACAATAACTTTTAGGCCAATCATATATTTTTTGGCTGTGGTGAATTATCTTTTTGATAGGAAAGTATTGACAGGCAGTCGTAGGCATGTGGCTGTACATGATGTTTTGGTGGCTGGTACAGATTGAGTCATGTTTTGGTGCTAGATGTGACGCCCGGTACATATTTTCTTACAAGGATTGCAGAATAAATGATAGTCATCTTTTTCTAAATATGGGAGTATGACATAAGATCTTTTATGGTTGGAAGATAGTAATAGTTTATTAGGCAGATGGATAAATGGTGGTAATATGATGAGTATCGCAGGTGTAGGCATTAACCGGTCTTGACAGCAAAATATGTGAGTTGGTGCTAAGTTGTTGTTCTCAGCTTCGCTAAACTCGAACCGAAAACTCATTAAAGAAGATGGGTGTCCTCAACTATAGTGTGTGCTAAGTTGTTGTTCTCAGTATGTACCCATCTCATTTCAACACATGGGTGTCCTCTAAGTTGTTGTTCTCAGCTTTGCTAAACTCGAACCGATAGGTTTTAAGTTCACATGATATGTAATTACTTTTAAGCAAAATCATATATTTGTTGGTTGTGGTGAATGATCTTTTTGAAAGGGAACTATTGACATGTAGGTTCATACGGTTGTAAATGAAGTTTTGGTGGCTGATACAGATTGAATCATGTGTTGGTGCTGGACGTGACGCCAGCTGTATATTTGCTTACGTCCATTGCACAATAAATGGTAGTCATCTTTTTCTAAATATGGCTGTGTGACATAAGATCTTTAGTGGTTAGAAGATAGTAATAGTCATTGGGCAGATGGATATATGGTGGTAATATAATAAGTATCGCAGGTGAAGGCATTTATCGGCCTGGTGGATAATATGTGAGTTGTTGCATGTTTAATATATATTCCAAATATTTTAATGAAAACGTTATTTAGTTATGAGGTTTCTATCGTCAGGATGAAAGTGCATTATACAGTGGAAGATGACTCTGGCAAGGCTTCAGTCATTTTTTTTATAAACTGGCAATTCAGTTCATAGGGAAGTCTGGTGTTGAGTTGAAGGCACAGCTGACTCAGGTATTAGAATTTTGGACCACGGTTTGGGCTCCATAATGTGCTCTTAATGGTTAGGTAATCAGTGCTTACTTTCCCTTCTTTTAGGCAGATCGTGCCTATGACTTCCCAGATGAGGTTGACCTCTTGGTTGGCAAGAGGCTGCTGTTCAAGCTTAAGCTGAACAAGTATAACAGAGACTTCCCTAGCTCTAGCATCACTGTCGCATCTTATACTGAGCTGGCCGACCTAATTAATGACTTCGACGAGGTGAGCAAAATTATCCATCGAAGAGGGAAATTTCTGTCATATAGAATATGTCTTCAAGTGGAAGGATGTCATGGAAAAATTAAAAAAATCCGGTTCCGATATTGCAATTTACTTAATACGTTTGATTTATAAGCTTTTTAGATGGCTCATTCTGTTTATCGTTTCTTTTACTTTTATGTCAAGGCTGCTGGACCTGTGGTGGATTTGACTGAGCAAGTATATTTTAATTTATCATACGTGTGTAGCTATGTTTTAAAACGAAATGCAGTTGAGTTGGATCAGCATGAAATTCCTTTTGAGGTACTAATTGGTAGCTAATTATTCTGTATTTAAATAGGCTTCAGCGGAGCATGTGAATGTTGCAGATGTGGTATGTTTGCCATTTGTTGGTAGAAGCACTTTATTATTAGTTATCATTTTTAAAGGTGTTACTATTAGCTGTATGATTTCGGTTGACATGTGCCAGGACCCTGAGTTGGTTATTGTAGGAGCTGAGGACGCTAAGGACACTCCTCAGTTTCTTGTAGCAGGATTGCACTCTCAACCAAGTGAGCGTGAGGACATTGGGTTAGATGACATGCCTATTTCTTCACTTATTTCAGATGGGCCAACCAAAGGAAAGAGGAAGAATGCTGGCAAGAGGGGTGGTACGTTGAAAGGAAAAGGAGTTGCTGAGGTGTCCTGTACCCCAGTGGTTAAGTATGAGAAGCAACTGAAGGCGATTAAGCAGGAGAAACCATGAAGTTCTGTTGCCCATTTGTGTTTGTGTGTGTTGTAAGCTGTTTATGCATGTTAAGTTAGTTTGTTGTTTAATTGTGATATGTTTTGGGTGTAAGTGGTTGTAACTCTTTTGTTGCCACCTTATGGATGTTAAATTGGGGCATGTGTAGGGGTTAGTGACTCAGTTATGACATGGATTAGGCTGTTGGTGTCTTTTGTTCTTGGCCCCTTTATTTTGAAGTTATGTAATTCCTGAAGGAATAGATCGTAATATATGTTCAGGTGTTTGGTTTATGAACTATATTTGTCTTGTGGGTCTTTAATCCAAGTCATATTTTTATTTAGCGTTAGCATTATTGGAGCCATGATTGCTTACATGATGTGATGTATAAAATTAACTCAGCATATCACGATCTTTTAAAGAGTGTCGCTAATGATGCCGAGCATTTTAAGTTCATATCATTGGATTCTTTTTTTTAATGCTTCATATAGGGAGTAGTTTTTATTGTTGTATTAGTGACAATTAATTTCTTCAAAACCTACTAGTAATAAGTTTCTTTTAAAGAGTATCTAAGTTTCCTACTCTTTAATGTGTGAATATATATATTGCTATACTATGTGGTAATTATTTTGATTGAGAGTAAAATGAAATCATATTAGGAATAGATGGACGTTGGTTCTTCAATGAAGTCAAAAAAAAATATTGCTTATCCCTTGCGAGAGTGTCCTGGCCGTTAGCATTAAGTTACGTTTGGAAGAGCATAACTGACTTTTAATGGTTTTCTATGCCTATCCTTCATTTAATGTGTTCAAAGTATGGAATAGAATATTGCAGGAAGCCATGAATCTTTTAAGATTTTTTTTTTCTTGATATCCAGCTTTGTTTAGCCAACTAGGCACTATGTTGTAATTTGCGTTCCGTTGAATAGTGCAGTACGAGATGATTCTTCAAATAGATCATATGTGTATTTTAATTTGGTAAAAGTATGTAATAAAATTCTGAACGAAGGCGGTAATGTTGATTATAGTGTTTATTCTAAGAATTTTATTTTAATGGGATTATGTTGCTGTGTTTGTAGTAGTGTGTTCCAAGTATGGGATAGAATACTGCAGGAAGTTATTAATGGTTCAGAGAGCCCATCATGATTTGCACCTTAGTTGAGGGAACCAAGCACGGTGTTTAGTATAAGGTTCTTATGAAGGGTGAAGACTAAGACGACTATCTTAATGTTTAGTGTTCAACCTTTACGGATTTGACGTGTGCTGAGCTGGTAGACGTGTTGGGGAACAATAGTTCAGTTTTGCTAGATGTTGTGTATATTATGCCTTGTCTGATTAACATATTTAAGATATTTTAGCATTTGACATACGGGTTGACTTGACTGGTGAAAGTCTGATAGATTACTACTTTGTTTCAGGTGGCATATACGAGAGAAACCTGGTGGGCAATGCAATTGACCGGTTAAAGACAAGTCCCCTCGAAGGTTTATTTTTGGAGGGTATGGACCGTTGGGCAATAAAGGTTTTCTTTTGGACTTTGCGTTTTCAACTATTTCAGGATGTTAGAGGTAGCTGTATGTTAAAAGGTTGGTTAAGCAGGAAGCATTAAAGAACTGATGAAGAGGAAATCTTTGAAGGCGTTATCATCTCCTTATACAAGTCAATTAATTTCATCAGAGAACACTTATGGATGCAGTAGTGCTCCCAAGTGTGTAGGTAATAGTTTGCTGCATGTATATGTTATAAAGTTTCCTTACATTAGTGTTGGAATGTTATACATGGTTGGATGTGGTTGTAGAGTTATTGAACTGGTGACCTCTGCTAACTGAATTGTATTTGGCATTTATTGTGAAGTCCCCTCCCCATATAAGGACACTCAAATTCTGGTAAACAACGGGAGCCATGCAAGTGTAGCATGCTATGAAGACCAGAACGTCACGTTGGAGTCTATTTCAAGCACAACTCTTCCTGACAGTGGAGTTGTAAGTTGTAAACACAGGGGGAAGTTGTCTACCTTAAAAGACATAACTAATGTTGTTTAGAACTTGGATAACAAGTTCTCTAACGATACAAAGGATGGTATGTTTTGTATTACCGTTACTATTGTATAAAGCTAATGCACAAAAGCACGCATTTTCATTGTGACGAAGATACTTTTGTGGCTTGTCTTAAATAGGGGAGCTGGACTTCAGGAATAGCGTTGTTAGGCGTAGGAGTGCGCGGTTTCGTGCATTCGAGAGTTATGAACCAGATATCAGTGATCTGTCAAACATTCCTGAAGGTGACAGAATTGTTGAAAGCAATGGAAGTAGTATTGTAACTACAAGCGGAGAAGCCTCTGCACAAGCTCCAGGTTGCGCAAGACAGGTTCCTAGGGAGAGTTCTTCTGGAAGTCATAATACTCTCAAAGATGTGGCGTCAGGTTAGTAGAATGGTGTTTATATCATCATTTATGTCTATCCGTAATTATGGTCAATCGGATCTAGAGTTGCTGGAATTGTATGATTGTTAAGAAGACCTAAATTAGATGTGTATAGATGAATCATGTTTGCAAACAGATCATAATGGTGCATCTAGATGTACATACAGTGACTATAAATTATTATCCAAGTAAATGGAATTGTGTTCCGGAAAAGACTAATACTTCAGAAGAGGAAATTTCAATATATGGTGTTGGAAAGAAAACATTGTTGTAACTTACACACGTAGGAAACAACAGTATCAAAGTTGACACTAAAGTGAAGAACTTACATAATAAATCATCGTTCTACTTCAGTAAAATTGAAGTGAATAGAATTGAGTCATAAGTCAGAGCTCAACTTCACACTTGTATTGCACATTGATCACAGTATGTTATTTTTCAGCTGTCATATCAGTTGACAGAGAGAATGGTTAGGAGTTGCAAATTTTATGATTTAGTGGACAACAACTACAAAGCTATTGGGGTGATTTAGTCATGGCAGCAAATCTCAAATATGTGTTTTAACTTACAAAATTATGATTCCTTTCATATTTTGAAAAAGGACAATTACTAAACATTAATGATTAGCCCCGCCTCCTTTTGTGGGAATTGTCTGTTAAGTACTTTTTATTGGCATTGAAGATATACTACATTATCTGTGTGTAGTCACAGTTTGTTTAGCAGTCATATTATTTATTCCTATTCGTTTTTGGCTATCAGGAGCTTTGTTCCACCAGGTCACAAATTGTATATTGATAATGATTTTAGCCGTGGTGGATTTTTCAATAAGAAGTACATGTAGTTTGGTTATAAGTGGAGCAATTGAAGAACTGTATGCAATGTTCTCATCAGAAAATATTAGTTTGTAATGTTGTTGATTAGATCTAGGTACATAGAGTCAACAATTGATAGAAAGGGTTGAGGGTACTTACGGTAGAGTGATTAGGACCCCCGGCAAATTGAATGATCGGGGAAGACACAATTGTCGACGTTGTATCGGCAACGTGGTAGCATGGTCCCATAATTTTACGAGCGAATGACTGTCAGATTTCGGGGTAGGACACGGGCTTGGTAGGAATATAGGTTCAACGGCATTTCAGGTATGACGGAGATTCTGGCTGTTAATGTTTGTTTTGCCGTGGGAGTTCCGCCAAGCTGACAGGAAGCGTATGGACTGGTGTTGGGTATCATAGATAAAAGGGACATTTGATCATTCTTTCCAATTCTTTTGTTCAATCTTCTATGTGACTTTAAGCTTTAAAGTCTGATGTGGAGAGAAGCTATTGGGAAACCAAGGTGCTAACAGTATATGCTTCCGGCTTGTGTCAGACGAACTGAAGTTTCGTGGGACCTATATTCCTACCGATGCTTTTTAAATTGCGTTTAATTTGATATGAAGTAATTATATTGAGATAATATGTTGTATTTTTTTATCCTATCATTTAATTAGATCAGTTGGTGACTTTAATGATTCTATGAATTTCACTATATGATCAATGTTATAATAGTATCGAATATGTATATGACAGTGGCATCTTGTGTGTAGTTGTCCTTATATTGCCCCAAACAACAGGATCTTTTTTTTGTTCTTTTGGGAAAGCCATCAACATTTTCCCCTCTATCTGAAATATGTGAATCTAAATTTCATGATATCAATATTGCATGTAGTTCCGGCAGAAGTTCGGTACAAGAATCTATATTTCTCATTCGACACCAATCCTAATGATGACAATAATGAGGATGATGATGACGTTGGCCAAAAATGAGGTAGTTTTAGATAGTTGAACTCTGTAATGATCAAAACATGTTTTTCCTGAAGGATAAAGTTGCATGTAGGTAATGCCAGTCCAAATTCTAGTGACGGAATTGCTCATGATGAAGCAACATTGATGGAGACTGGGTCGATGCATCGGACTTGAATGGTGTGACATCTTTGTTAACAGTTTAGTTTTGTAATAAATTGGTGTAAGCTTTATGTAACGTGTGGACATATTTATTTTGTTTCATGTAGATTACATTGATGAAGGAGATGCCACACATATATGTCGATCATGTGGTGCAAGAATGTGGTTTAATGAGAGAGTAGGGGATACAAGGTCTACAGGCATACCTTCCTTTGGAATGTGTTGCTTGAATGGAAAAGTTCAGTTACCTTTTATGACAGCCCCACTGAATCAGTTGTTTAAGCTATTCTTTGATTCAAACCGCATAGAATCTAAGAACTTCCATGCTAACATTAGGTCTTATAACAATATGTTCTCATTTACATCAATGGGAGGGAAGATTGATCATTCAAAGAATTGCGGTGGTGGACCGTACACATTTGTCATATCTGGGATGAATCACCACAATATTGGTAGTTTACTACCTCCAGAAGGGTAGAGGCCGGTGTTTTCTCAGCTTTACATATATGATACAGACAATGAAGTGGCTAATCGTATTTCAGCAGTAAGGTATTGAGTAAATTTTTCTGGTCTAGAATTGTGTGCTTTCAGTTTTCCTTAAAAATTTTCTTATTTTATTCCGTATACTGATAACCTTTTTTTGATGTTTGTAGCAAGCATGTAAAGGAATCTAGTGTTGACCCTCGGATAGTTGAGCAAATCAGGAATGTCCTAAATTCCGTCAAAAATTTGCGATGGAATCTGAATTTCGTCAAAAATTTGTTTGTCACGCTATTATTAGCAACAGAATCCATTTCGTTGGAAATCCGTCAAAAATTCCGTTGGAAACTCTAAATTCCGTCGGAAATTTAGTGTTTTTTTGTAGCTGTTGACTATACTATTTTGTTGTGGTTGTTGTCATCGGCGTCTGCTGCTGAACCTTTGTCCGCCGCCTCACTGTTGCTATCATATTTACCTCGTTTTCTAGCTTGCTTCTTCTCTCTTCATTCACTTTTGACATAAGATATTTTATGCTGGTTGTTGTTAGTAACTTAATATATGTTATGTTTAGTAGTTGTACAATAGGGTATTTTGAGATGATAAGATATTATTTTTTGCATCCTTATGGAGTGATATGTTTGGTTTGGTGGCACCCACAATCCTTAGAGACGAGGGCCCTATGTCTGATCTGAGTTAAAGGAATTAATGTTCACCTCTACTACTAGCTTATGTTTTTAGCATGATGGTTAGCGTTTCCCAGTTAAGCGTGCTCAGGCGGGATAGTCTCAAAATGGGTGACCTCTTGGAAGTCCTCATGCTGCTCGGCTTAGGTCTAGTGGCAGGAACGTATTAATTAGGATACTAAGTTATGTGTATGAGGACTCTATATAAAGTGTCTCCTATCATTAATACTAATCAAGCCTTTCAATTCATTTTTACTATCAGATTACCTAGAGTAACATTGTATCAGAGTGTTATCCTCTTCCTTAACCTTTTTTATCGCCATGATCAATTCTTCAAATTCATCCATCATGAATGACCCCTCTCAGAGTTCCTTCTATGTTCATCCAAATGAAAATCCTATATTGATTCTTGATTCTCCTCCTCTCTAACCTAAATTACTACTCGATCTTGTTTGTCTATGAATTAGTTGATTCATTCACTAAATGCTTAGGTGTGGAAGCCTTTTTCTCAACCATTGAAAAGCTGAGACAATCATTCTCCAGATATGCATGTCATTTGCAGTAAGGATATTTATTTATATTTGAGTAGATGCACGTTAAGATTTTTTTATATGATAAATTATTATTTTGTATATCCACACAATTAGGATACTGAACTACATATATGATCACTCTCTATATAAAGTGTCTCTTATCATCAATAATAATACAGCCTTGTAGTTTATTTTTACTATTCTAACTATCTAAAATGACATGGTATCAGAGCTTTATCCTCTTCCTTAACCCTCTTCACCTCCATAACTAACTCTTCAAATTCATCTGTCACGAATTGATTCTTGTCTCTCCACCTCTCGCTGTCCCAAATCACTACTCTTATCTTCACTGTTAGGATACTAAGCTATGTTATATGAGCACTCTCTATATAAAGGATCTCTTATCATCAACAATAATTAAGCCTTTCAATTTATTTTTACCATCCGATGACCTCACGTAACAAGTTTTCATGATCAGTTTTAAATATGATGGGGTACAATTTCAGCAATTATTTATTTGGATTATAATTTTGATATACTTGAAAACATCCCAACAACTAATAACTTTGTGTGGAAGTTGTTCTTATCGTTAGAATTTTATATATAGGTGTGTGTGTCCGTTAAGGTTGTCTTTTTCTGTCAAAATACTTCCCTCTAGTCCTTAATTACTTCGTATTAGCTACAAAGTGGATTGTATATTAAGGACCGGAAGTAGCAGCTTAAGTTATTTTGATAAAACTCCATTTTTATATACCTTTTGTCTTTTCATTAATTAATCAACACCGAACTTCTCTAATACTTATACTTAATCAACACCTCCATCTTCTTCTGATGGTTTGATTGATGATGATGGATCATCTTTACTCCATTTTCTGATTTGTTTCTTCTGCTTTATTGATTTAGCTTCTCTCATCAGTTTTAAAAAAGGTGGAGTAGAGTTTTGATGATTATTTCTCTGCAATACTTTGTATGAAATGTTATCATTGTTAGAATTTTAGATATAGGAATCTATATATATATATATATTAACGTTGTCTTTTTCTATCAAAATACTCCCTCCGTTTCTTAATATCTCTATAGTAGTGAATCTTATATTAAGAATTAAAGGTGGTGGCTTAATATATTTGATAAAAATATTTTTTTTTAACTCTATATACCTTTAATCTCTTTTTTAATTAATCAACACAGGATTTCTCTAATACTCATCTTTCTATATAACAGGGTATCGATGAAAGCCTACCTCCATCTTCTTCATGGGGAAAAGTTTCTGATAATGCATAAGCAAACACTAAATCATATCAATTTTAAATTATGCTTCCAAGCAGTTATGTTGATTATCTGATTAAAGCGAATTGATCAACACTTCAAATTCTGGAAGAAATTACATATGAACATGTGCTCTGCCTTTTGTTTCGTTCATTGGTTTTGTGTCTTGTAGTTATAGTGTTTGCTAGGAAAACTATATAAAATTGAGAAACCAATGTGCTCAAGTTTTTGGTATTTTTTATGACCTTCCACTCACACGGAAGTAATACAAGAGATGCGTTAGGCTTGTTTTCGTTATATTTGTCTTTCATGATGAATATCCATAATCGATAAATTGAGTGATAATTAAGATCGTTCATTTGATGTGTGCCCTATAATTTTGACTTGATCCAAACGTAGTCAATGAAGTTTACTCCTTCTGGTCCTAATTATAGGATATATTTACCTAACTTTAGAGAAATTAATGATAGTGGTTAAATTAGTTAATCATATTTATTTTCCTAAAATATCATTATTTAAAATTTAAAATGACATCCAATTAAGTTGATTCTCTATTTTTTCTTATACCTCTCATACCTCACACACAACTTCTCCAAGCTCTCACACAATCCAATATCGTCAATCTCCCTTAACAACTTCCGATCTACTCTTATTAAATTATTAATGTGTTTAATTATTATTGAGAAAGTATCAATAGGTTTTGGGAAGAAATTGACAAAAATTAGAACTTTGTCCTATAATTAGGATCAAGATCAACTCTCAAATATTGTCATATAATTAGGACCGGAGGGAGAATTATGCAACCAGCCAATCCCTATAGCTTTATCTTTTCAAAACATTTCAAAAAATAGTTTATTAGTCTTTATAAATTTATTTTAAAAAATTTTGAGATTAACATTTTAAATAAATAAAATTACAAAGACTAGGACGAACTAAATGTTAATCAATTTAAAATTAAAAGGATTGGGTTGTATTGAGTCAATGTCAAAACTATATAAACTATTTTTCCTTATAATATAGATACATGACTATTTCTTTTCTTCTTCTTTTTTTTAATCAAACACACTTGACTATTTCCAATAAGAGGATACTTGCATTTATAAAAAATATTAAAATAATTATTTTATGATCAATGTTATTATTTAATAAATTTTTATAGGAAAAATGACAGAAAAATAACTTTGAAATTGTAAAAATAAAAAATCAGGTATTTCCCAAATAATAAGTTGTGAATTGCTTATCAAGTCTCGTCATTCTTTTATCGACTCTTGGTAATAAACCTGATTTGAGATTTTGCAATTTTAAAGTTCTTTTTATTTCATTTTCCCTTTTTTATAAGTATAAAAAATGAAGAAAATAAATCAAAATATTTTTACCTTACTTTCTTATATCTGTCATGATTTTACAGTCATTATGAAATTATTTGCCATCGATTATAAGATATTTCATTATTAATATCTTTTGCCATCTATTTTCTTATTATTAATAACTAAATATTATTTAGTGATTTAGAAATATTGCAATAAATTATATAGTTAACTATTTTATCCTTTATTTTACCATTTTATATGAATTTCAATAATATAAAATAATGTTTTTTTCAAAAATTTTCTATTAATAACATTATTATCTAATCTAATATATTGGTTTAATACAATCATCAGTCTTTGGGAAAATCCCTGAAAAAGAACTTTAAAAATGGGAAAAGACAAAAAGGTGTTCTGAAATTTCATATTCCCACATAAGTGCGAGTGCCTGAACTGGAATATTACAATTTGATACAAAATGACGTGTGTAACCTTGAAAGTTTTTAAACTGAAAAGCATTGAGGGAGCCATGAAAAGGGCGAAATTGCGTGAAAACGTGGTCAGGACTCTTCATCTTCTTCTGCTGTCGTCGGTGTTGTTGGTTGACCATGATTGTGTGGCCTTGAGAGAGGGATAGTGGCAGTGACATTAGTGTGGTCATTTTTTAGGGGGAGGGATAGTCCGAATACGTTATGGCTGAGTTGGTTGGAAATCACCATCGACTAAGTTTGGGTTTGTCGCTTTGAGGGAAGAGAGTGTGTGGAAAGTTGGTGTTGTGAATTTGAGGAGGAGTGAAGGCGGCGCAGTGGTGGACATTTGGTTACCAATTTCTGGTGGGTTTGAGGAGGAGCGAAGGTGAGGAGAGGTTGTGGTGAAAGACATTAGGCAGTTGCAGATGTACTGGTGTTTGGATGCAAAATTGAGCTTTGGTGGACATTTGGTTACCAATTTCTGGTGGATTTGAGGAGGAGCGAAGGTGAGGAGAGGTTGTGGTGAAAGACATTAGACAGTTGCAGATGTACTGGTGTTTGGATGTGAAATTGAGCTTTGGTGCTGAAGTTCAGTAAGTGGTTGTGTTTAAAATTGTATTTCATGTTAACTTGTCTAGTTGATTAGAATGGCTGTTCAATTTGCAAGGGTTAAAATAAGTTTAGGAAATGTGGATAAAATGTAACGGTAATAATATATGATATTTTGAAATTTGGTGCAAAGTGGTGGGTGCTTAATTTGGAACCTCTTAAGTAAACTTGCGAATCATTTAGGGGAAGTTGTGAAACTCTGTTGTTAAATGGGGAAGTTTGAATTACAACTTTTGAAATTGCTAGACCGTTGAAATAGCATATGAACTCGTCAATTCGTGATTAGAAGTTGTGAGACGGTGTTAAGATGTAGGAAATTGTGATTTGATTGTTGTGACAATATTATGCATATAGTTGCGAATGGCTTCAGTGAAGTTGTGAAAACGAAGCTATGAAAACGGCATGTTAAGTTGTGAAAACATAATGAGATGTTGGTAACTTATGAAACAACATATGAACTTGTGGATGTGTGAGTAGAAGTTGTGAAACGGTGTGTAGATATAGGAATTTCTGATTTGAGAGTAGTGAAAATGTTATGCATAGTGTTGATTGTTTTAAGTGAAGTTCTGAAATGTACTTGTATGCCTCTATCATGACATTCTAAAATGTATTTGTATGCCTGAGTATATGTGTGTGTTGATTTGACCCAATCTAAATATATCATCCGCATTAGAGGAAGTCTTGTTTTTTTAAAGAGAACTAATATCCCTAACACAAATAGTCTTTGTTTTTTAAGAGAACTAATATCCCTAACACAAATAGTCTTTGTTTTTTAAGAGAACTAATATCCCTAACACAAATAGTCTGATCTATTCAGGCACAATCAATAATATCCTATTTAGGGTGAAATGATGCACACATTACATAATGATTGTGTCCAGTCAAGACTGATGTGCAAGTGCGACACTTCCATTTCCAACATATTTTTAATATGATCATCACTGGTGCTAACAATCCATAGTGATTCATGATGAAATACACTATACTGAGCTCATCAATAGAGGGTAACTGGATAGTGCTTAGGTGTCTCAGTAAACTTTCGCCATGTCCACTGGAGTTGTCCATTGATTACTCGGGTTTAGCTCATCACTAAATGGTAACCGGCGAGTGAGTCTTTAGACCCTAATGTATCTTTGCGCATTATCACTCAAGTTGTCCAGTGATCACTCGGGTTTAGCTCATCACTGGACGGTAACTGGGGAGTGATTCTTTGGACCCTCATGTATCTATGCGCATTATCACTCAAGTTGTCCTATGATCACTCGAGTTTAGCTCATCACTAGACAATTGCTAGGGAGTGATTCTTTAGAGCCTCACGTATCTTTCCACATCTCCACTTGAGTTGACCATTAACCACTCGAGTCCTAAGTATCACTGGAGGGTAACCAGACAGTGTGTTAGTCAAGACTTTTAAAACTTGAGTGCTAGTCGACCTCATTTGTTGCAAAATTCAAATCAGTCAAACTTGTATTAATTACCATTAACTGTGCATTTATTTTCTTTCTTCTCCATCTTTTCTCTTCTAATTGCTGAGATCCTCACTCGACTGTGATCTTTTCGCAGCATCTAAGATTCGGTGATTTCACAAAAATCTCTTCTCCCAGACGGACCTTCTTCTTAGTTCTGCTCATCGCATCTCTTTCCTCCAATGTCGGCGCTAGAGTCACTAACTCTCTACTCTATTCACGTTCATTCATCGTTTATTCCTTACTAGAAATACTAATATCTGTTTCAGACAAAGAAAACAGGGGAGAATAGGGGTCTCGGACATGCACGTCCAAGTACATGAGGGAAGGCTTGTGTTCATCATCCTCGTCTTCTTCTTCTTCTTCGCCATCGCCGACAACAACTCCAACGCCATCACCTCCAACAACTTGTCATCTTCTTCTTCATCGTTATCATCAACATGTGCTTCATCATCGAGATGAGTCTTGATTTTCATCATCGACATGAGTCCCAAATCGAGATTAAGCTTTATCAACACAGCGTTACATTTTCTCAATGTCATATGAGACTTTTACAAGCTCAATCACTCGAGGTCCATATCTATCACTCGAGTGATATGCATGAATAGTGCATCACAGCATGTGATGCACTATTCATGCATATCACTCGAGTGATAGATATGGACCTCGAGTGATTGAGCTTGTGAAAGTCTCATAGGATATTGATAAAATGTAACACTGTATTGATAAAGCCTAAATTCAATTTAGGACTCAAGAGATGGGAGATTTTTAAAGATCATAAGCACTAAAGGGTAACTGGAAAGTGAGGAAGTAAAAGATAAAGAATCACTCGAGTCCTGAACATGTCACTCGAGTGATTAAATCAATATGTAACCCCTGTCACGATCAAGGCCGGAATTTACATTTAAATGCGTTTCATAATTGAATAAGAGATCCAGAATAATTCAAAACTTTTTATCATGGAGTGAAAAACCGGACCGGCCGGTCTGACTGGAAAACCGGTGAACAAGTCCTCAGTCCGATTCGGTTTGCTATTTTAGAGAGGAGGGAGGTCGAACTGGTGGAAACTGGTCGAACCGGTCCAAAACCGGTCAAACCGATCAAAACCGGTGGGTCACTGGTTCAACCAGTTTGCTCTTTTTTTTAAAAAAAAACGAGATATTTGGTTCAAAAAAAAGCTAAAAAAGAAAGAAAACCATAAATTTAGACCGATATACATACAATCTATAATATTTTACTAAATTATAAGAACAAATTTTAATTTCAAGGCTACAAAAATTTAAAAAATAAAAAGAATAAAAGAAAAAATATTATATATTATATACATAATTACATATAATATATAATATTTTAGTCAAGTAATTTTATATGATAAAAGTAATCAAATATAATATAATCAATTGATTTTATTTATAGAAATTTAAGAATATATTAATATATATATATATATATTGTTACTAATAAATTGTAATATTTTAATATGACCGGTTCGACTACCGGTTTAATCACTGGTTCGACCTCGGTTGAACCATTAACCCTTGAACCTGTTCCGTGACTGGTTCATTGACCGGTCCGGTTTTTTGTTCCTTGCTTTTTATAATACTTGTAGAGATAGATCTCTATTCATTAATTTATAAAATCAATTGGCCTGTTCGATTTGTCACATATGCAATATTAGAGTATCAGCAAAATTCCCGATATTCATCCGAGACAATAACATTAATCCAAGAGTTTATACAGGGCATCATTGCCCATCTCAATTCCCATACCGGGGATTATACAAACTATAATTCTATAATCTATTCAGTACATACATTCGCCAAAATAATAACCAATGGAAACCAAAAGTATCTATCTAAAACTAACGTCGGCAGTCATATTCGTCCTTGCTCATGTGTTTGCTTCTTGATCCACTTGCCCTGTCTAAAATGTTATTTGGAAAGAGTGAGATTCTAAAGAATCCCAGTTGCAATAGTTTATGTATATGATGCATATAAACAAAGCAAGTAAACATATATCACAATGCAGCAATCAATATACAAGGCTGGGCTCAAGCTATGTCACCTCAACTATATATGTATTCAAGGCCGGGCTTTCGCCACGTCCCTTCACTGTATCTGTATTCAAGGCTGGGCTTTCGCCAAGTCCCCTTACTGTATTTGTATTCAAGGCCGGGCTTTCGCCACGTCCCCTTACTATATCTGTATTCAAGGCCGGGCTTGCGCCAAGTCCCTTTACTATATTCAATGACTAATGCAAACAAACAATGCAATATACATGATATAGGATAAAGTGTTACTACCTTGGTCTTTCCGCTACTTGAGCAGGCACAGGCCTTCTATGCTCCGGGCAAATATCGAATCCTAAAGTCATTATTAAGGATGATACATTATCACTTAATCCAATACTCAATACCTTCACAATACTTAATTGGTTATCATTATTGTCTCTTAAGTACTTATAAACGCCTCTAATAAAAGTCCTAAAGGGTTGGAAGAACTACCCCAGGGATCCCCTTTTGGAAGCACAACACTGATATTTTTCACTGTTTCACTCGAGTGGAGATGGCCTCACTCGAGTGATGGGGCACTGATACTCGAGTGAAGATGACCTCACTTGAGTGATGGTACGGTCTACACTCGAGTATCTGAGAGTGAAGGATAGCGAGTGAGCACCCGAGAGCATAAGAACTTTATCAGAGACAGAGACAATCGAGCACACAAGACCTCACTCGAGTGATAGCCAAATACTTCATTCGAGCACTAGAGAGTGAAGTTTAGGAAGTGAGAATCTGACAGCAATGGGAGTTTTCAGAGGGAAGAAGCACTCGAGCATGAGACTTCTCACTTGAGTGGAGACTGAATTCTCGCGAGTGCCAGAATGCACTCTTGCTCATTAACCGCGAGTGACAACCCGAGAGGCAAGATCTTGATTCAAATATACCAGCATTCGAGTGAGAGGAGTCTCACTCGAGTGAGAATCCACCACACTCGCATGTGAGGCATCACTCTTGCCTTTTTCACAGAAGTGTAATGCAGAGACTGAAGGGAAACGAAGAATTTCACTAACTCACTCGAGTGGACTCAACCTCACCCGAGTGATATTCATCCCTTACTTGAGTGAACCCCAGATCACTCGAGTGACCTTATCAGAACCCAGAAAATGCAAAAACAATTATAGCATTCACTAGAGTTTTCCCAAGAGTTTCCAATGGACCCAAAACTTCAACCAAAGTTATCCCCATACAAAAACACTTAAGGAATCCAATAAAACCATTAAAACAACCAAATTCCTACTCTATCATCATGCTTTGGTCTTGGGCAACATTAAACACTAAATTTCCAAAATCACTAAACTCAATCATTCAATCCCCAATCAATTCTATCTATCCATATGCATTCCAAATATACCATTTCCACACCAATAACATGTCAAATGCCCAATGGCTCTTATTTTCGAAAATAGGCAATAAATTCCCAGAAATTCGGAACTAATCTAAATGGCACAAAACTTAGATAGATAGATAGGTTTCACTTACCTTTTCAACTTTTCCAAAAGGACTTCTTGATCCTCGAACTTCCACAAATCTTTGGAGTCCAAAACCAACACCAAATGGCAAACTATAACCATCAAAATAAAGCTCTCAACTCAAGGAATAACTTTAATGAAATGAGTTTGAGCAATGTAAGTCATTTTCCTTATCTTTATCAATCTTTTTTTCTTCTTGTTTCCTTTGACAATGGTGCCAAAAAAATGAGAGAGAGAGAGGAGAGATGAGAGTGGTTGGAGATGATGAAGAATGATCACTCTACTCCCCCTACCATTTAGCGTGAACCAAGGATGAGAGGAGAGAGAAATTGATTTAAAAATGCATTTGACTTCTTTACTCTCTCTTCACACCAACTTTTGCCACATTTCATTTTTCTATTGGCTCTCACACAATAAGTCACCAATTATCTTATTTAATCCTTTCATTAGCCATTTAATCACACATCTCATTTCCTTTTAGTTAGTAATTAATTTCCCCATTAATCACCAACTTATAGCCAATAATTCCATTCTCTTAGGTTTTCCTTTATTTATGACATATTAGATGATATTGTCGCAAATACACATTAATTCCACTTTAATCCATGATTACATTCTCAATAATTCTCATTAACCCTTAATCAAAATTTGGGGTGTTACAGAATACCTGATGGTGATCTTTAAAAATCTCCCGTCACTCGAGTCCCAAATCGAGATTACACTTTATCAACACAGTGTTACATTTTCTCAATATCCTATGATACTTTCAAAGGTTCAATCACTCGAATTCCACATCTATCACTTGAGTGATATGCATGAAACTGTTCATGCATATCACTCGAGTGATAGATGTGGAACTCGAGTGATTGAACCTATGAAAGTCTCATAGGATATTGAGAAAATGTAACACTGTGTTGATAAAACCTAATCTCGATTTGGGACTCATGTCGATGATGAAAATTAAGACTCATCTCGATGATGAAGCACATGTCGATGATAACGATAAAGAAGAAGATGAAGATGGTGTCGAAGTTGTTGGCGGTGATAGTAAAGAAGAAGAAGAAGACGAGAATGATGAACGCAACCCCTCCCTTATGTACCTAGAAGAGCACATCCGAGGTCCCTGTTCTCCCCTGTTTTCTTTGTCTGAAGCAGAGCTTAATATTTCTAGTAAAGAATAAATGATTAACGAACATGAATGAGAGCCATATATGGTGGTAGAGATTGAAGATCTAAAGCCCGCCGTCATTGGAGAAAGAGTCACCGTTATTGGAGGAGGAGATGATTTTGTTGAAGGATAGAGAAGATGATTTCAAGGGCAGTGGTGTAATTTTCTTTTGATTTCAAAAATGACAAATCAGGCACTAACACCTTTTATGGGAATATGCAAATTGAGATCACCTTTTTGTTTTTTTCCTAATTTTAAAGTTATTTGTCAGGGATTTTCCCTTAGTCCTTTAAGTCTGCATTCATTTTAGTTTTAGTCATTCAAAGGGTAAAAGATTCAGGTTTTTATTAAATGATAGAACTAATGTTTTAAACAAAATGAAATTTGAGGATCAAAACTTGTGGTTTGAAACTTGATATGGGCTTAGGGATGCAAATAGGCCAGGCCTCTAACAGGGGCCTACGACCTAGTCTACATAAAGCCTAGCCTAACTTATTTAGTAAATAGGCCTGGCTCAGGCTCAAACATATTGTTAGACCTATTTAGATAAACAAGTCATGCCTATTTTTATAAGGCTTAGCCTACAAGCTTGGCCTATTTAACTTTTTTTAAAAAAATTATAATATTACATAAGTATATATAATATCATCTAAATAATTTTATAAATAATTTATAAATTTACCAACTTAATCTTAATTCTAAGTTTCATATTTCATCGTCATTATACTTAACCCTTGTTTTCACATAAATTATTCACCCCCACCTCTCTTTTCTTTGATTGCTTGAAATGGCAACACTAACTCACTTTTTCTTTTCTAATTTGTGCCTTCCACTAAAGTATAATAATTGTTATGAGTTTATTTTAGTGTCAAATAAAATATTATAATCTTAATAAGAGGAGTTTGTCCCAATTTACATAGGAAGAGTAAAAGAGATAAAAATTTAGTTTTACATGTTATTTGTTATACTTAGTCGATTTTAAAAAATATATCTTATTAGTCAACAGACGATTAGTTTTTCTTATTCCTATTTACTCGGACAAATGTTGTCACTAGATATTATGTTCTTTTCCTTACTAAACCTTAATATTATGACAAGAATAGACGTTAGGCTTTTTTAAGACAAAATGTAAGATTGTATATAAGTATGAAGGGTTATATATGAATTTGACGATATAGGCTTTAAATACTATTCAAAGTCCTATATTTTAAGTAGATCTTTAAATAGGCTTTAGGCCTTGTTAGACCTTCTGAAGGCCCAGGTTCGGGCCTTAAAAACAGCCTACATACAGGCTCAGGCCTAGGTTTAGGCTTTGAATCTCTGTTACAGGGCCACGGCTATTTAGACAAAGCTTAGCCTATTTCCAGCCCTATATAGGCTAAAACTAAAATTGTCAAACTCGTAAGTTTAAGTAAACTCGTGAGAGTGACATAAACTCCTATTCGTGAATTCAAATCGTTAACTTATAAGAGTTTACTTTCACCATTAAATAGGTATTAATAGTATATAATTAAATTATTAAAATATTTAAAAATGATAACAACTTAATTTAAATATATTTTAAATCTAAATAATTGAAAGTAAATCCATCAACATTCATAATTTATTATATTTAGTAAATAAATTTCTATAAAATTTATATATAAAACCGCTAAGCATGATCAAATTAAAGAAATTAATACGACTTTAAAAGTGAGTTAACACAGTTTTGTAAACTAAAATAGAAATTTAAAAACGATAAACTTGATATATAAACTCATAAATTTAACCTAGTTTATAATAATCACGAGTTTACCAGTGACTCGACTCAACTTTGTAAGCCGGAGACATAAAAATTGCAAATTTAGAAGGTCAACTCTCGAGTTTGACAATCTGGTTAAAAGGATTTGGGGCCTCGCATGCCACTTTTCAACTACCCTCTCTACTGCGCTCCTATTTTGGGGCCTTCTCAAATGTATTTTTTATGACTCTTTGGATCATTATATTCTACATAAAATAAGTGAAATTTTGATATATTATAGGCAAACAATGTATCTATTTTTAATTTTTTTTATGATTTTTCAAAGTTTTTTCAGAGAAATGGCGTTTTCTTTTTTTCACTTTAAGCACTTTTTTCTAAAATATCTTTGAAAAATTATAAAAAATTGAAAACAGATCTATTTTCCTTATAATATGTCAAAATTTCATTTATTTTATGTAGAATCTAATTATCTAAAAAGTCATAAAAAAATATATTTAAAAAACCCTCAAAATAGGGATGCAGCTGAAAAAGGGCACCTGGGGAGGGAGGCCCCAAATCCTGATTAAAACCAAAATGAGATCAAAGGAAGGAGATTGGATTAAACCTTGGCCTGGTGTTTCATTTAAATATCATTTTCATCCATTTAAATATCATTCCAAATTTCCAATTCTCTCTCAATTATATTGTTCAAACTTATGTCTGTTCTCAAAAAAAATTTCCGCGGAGCAAAGGAGCCGTCATTTTCCAAATTCTCCATCGAACAGAAGACATCGGAATTCAGAAACCGTGAGGATAGAAATTCGATTTACCTCCTCGTTTGCGTGGCTTCCTCTTCATTTTTCCCCCAATACTGCAATTCAGTCAACAGCGAATCTTGAGTTACCTTTTCTGTTCTTTCACATTTTGATCCTCGCGGGATTAGAATGGAAACTATGTCTGCCCTCACGCCCAATTCTGATGGCTATGAAGATAAAAAATGTTTGATGGCTCTGAGTGTAACGGAGTTGATTTCAATTTTACGAACTGCATATCGTACGGTGGAGTTTGATCGCGTGGAGGATGTCTTGGTTGACAAAGAATCTAAACTTAAGTACGAGATTGGGATGCTCAGAGAGAAATTAGAAATGGAGAGGTTAGAGAGAATGAATGCCGAAGAGCAATTGAAGAAATATAAGGAGCAATTTGATAAGGGAAAGAAAGCTGAAGAGAGATATGAGAAGCTGTTGCAAGCAGTGAAGAAGAATAGTGACTTGGGTGATGGAAACACTGTTACTGAGCTGAGGAATAAGAACCGTAAATTGGAGGATGAGAAACGAAGGGCTGAATCTGAGATGGAGTCGTGGAAGACGAAGTGTGAGCAGTTGAATGAACGGCTTTTGACGGTTGAGAAAGGCGCCAAGTCGTCCATGAATGGATATACTCATGTTGAAATTAGGGCAAACGGTGAGGATGTATCTGGGGCTAGAAGAAACACTGATCAAGGGGTTTCCACTGAAGCCATAGAAGAAATGGAATTGAATGAAGTTGTTAAATGTGCCGCTGAGAGTGGAAATACCCCTGCAGACTCTTCTCCTTCACAGAGAAAGACGGAGTTCGTAAATTTATCATCAGGTACGGAAATTTAGCATTTATCTCTTTTATTTTTGTGGATAAGCTACGTTCACTTCTTAAACTTTTGGAAGGATTAGATATTTACATTTGACACATACTCCCTACCAAAGCACTTCATCATTGCGCCAATATATATATATATATATATATATTGCCAATTGTCTTTGCTTAGTTCTTTGGATGTCAGTTTTGATTTTGTAGTTTTTTTTTTTTTCCGAATTTTCTGGGAGTGTATTCGTTTCTTCTCTTAGATTGGATAGTGATAATTATCTTTCGTTTGTGAGCTTTTATGATGTTCATATTATTTTTAGATGGGTTTAGGATGTATGAAGGGTTTTAGCTGGTTGATCTAGGAGATGATTGGGTGGTAAAAATTGATTATTTGTGTGATTATTGCCAAAAAAAATGTATTTTTAGCCTATAAAGTAATTCATATGGTGCAGCCTTTGTAGAAGTGTGGAAGATAGTGTTGTACCACCTTTATGCAAGATGCAGCCACCTGCGTCATTTCTTCCAACGTATGCATCTCAAGTATGCTTTTAAACCATGGTTGAGCACTTTCAATTGTCCATTTGTTTGTGGCTGATAACTGGAAGCAAGCTTTTGTTGCCCATGAAGTTTATAAATGGGATCTAAAAATTGTTGTGCCAAAAATGAAGTGCCCTCTTGTATAACCCTTGATTGCAGCAGTTTCCCCACCATCTTTTCTATCCCATCTTTCTGAGCTGAAGGGTATCTATAAGGCTTGTGGTTATGGGCTTCTTTCAACAGTGATAGTCCTTTGGGTTTAGTAAAGAGATATCTGTAATCTTCAAGTAGACTAGTTACACTCTTAGAATGCCCTTCACTTCTGTATTCTCTACTATAAGGCATTCCACATCGCCATCACTCCTTTTCACCAAATGTGGCATAGACAACTGACCCTTTGCCACACGTTCACTGCCTACCCTCTTTGATTCAACCACCCTCCAAGTGTTGGGGACGTGACATTAACTTGTAGTTTAAGCATTCATCTGTATCCATATGTAAGCTTGAGATGGCAACCTTCAACTCTTTTGGTGTCTCACCTGGCGAAAGTATCTCTCACACCTCAAAGCCAACCAACAATGCCATTCCCTTGGATTCTTGGTAAAACTTTTTAGTGTCTAACTGTCCCTCTACTCTGTACAAATCCACCCCCATTCATCTAAGGCCATTCATCAATTCCTTGCAATCTTTTGTGGCCCTCACAAACTGTGCTGGTAGGCCCGACACCATTTCTTGGTGATTTGTAAAATGCTGCTCCATCTCCTGTTAATTGAATGCATATGATCTAGCTCACACAGAGAAGCTTGCGCCCTTTGCCTCAGTCATGCTGGTCTGAGGACTTTGCCTCATTTGTGTTACTGCTAGATAAGAATAGGTAGTGAATAGAAAGACGACGGGAGTAGAGAGAGAGAGAGATAGGATGGAGACAGACAAAAAGAAAGGCAGAGAGAGAAAGAGAGGAGGAATTCTGTACTATTATTGCACTAGTCCGTTGTCAGCTACATGCGTTATGCACTTTTATAGACATTGCCCCTCCAACAGTTATATCCCCCTTACAAATGTAACGATATAGACGACACTACTCACACTCATAACGAATCGTATTCACTGCAAAAGAGGTGCATTTTGCATACTGTTGTTCAGAAATCTGTAGGTAGATGCACACTATGACATTTATTCTTCACAACTGCTATAATATAATGGCAATTCTGAAAAACCACCATAATTTAATGATGGCTTCATCAAGTGCAACCAGTAAGAAGTTAACAATATACAGTTGGGTGCCTGAGGGTTTTTGAAGTTGCTGTCATATCATAATGGTTTCTTAAAATACTACCTCAAGGCTTTGATTCTTGAGGAATGGAACAGTGCCTGCAATTTTTGTTCAAACTGTTGCAAATGATGGTGGAGTTTTCAAAACCACAAGCACTTGCTTCAAGGAATGAAATATGGCCCTCTATTTGCTGCAGCTTTGTAGAAAGGTTTTGCCACAACCATGTATTGTTGGAGCATGCAAAAGGTCTTCATTGGTTGTGATGTAGATGTCTATTTCTTAGAAGCCACAACCATGAGTGGTACTTTTAAACAATTTTGGCCTTTAGTCTATAAAATGAACTGCTGTTAGAATAAAAAGGAAAGAACTTGCTAAATACTATATTATTATTTGAAAGAAGGATATATAGAAGCACACATATTCAAAGTAACTCTTTACAATATACTCAACTGTTTACTATCATTTTGGTCCAAAAAAAAAAAAAAAAACTGTTTACTATCACACATAACACAAACCTATTTATATTATATTCTAAAGGCCCTTAATATGATCATATTAAATATCATCTTCATGATTCACACATACGTATATTGCACACTTTTACATGACTCTAATCATGGATGACACACAATGTTAAATTCTTACTCTTTTATAAATACAATATTAAGGGACACAAAATAATGAGTTTAGTATTTATGCTTACTATTTCCAACACCTCCTTAACCTTTTTTTTTTTGCCTATTGTAATTAATGATGAGGAATTAGACCATATCCTGGAGGGGAGTCGCTGATTGCAGAAACTGGTAATCTGATTTGCCACCCTCCATTGCAATTATTTTTCGTTGTGACCAGACACCTCAGCTTCTATTTATTCATCCTTTCTCTTTACAACTAGTAACTTTAATTTAACTATTTTACGCATAAATCCTCGTGAGCATCTTTGAATTCACAGAGATCAAATATGATGTTAGAGGCGTCCTTTTATTTCATGCCCTGAATTACAGTACTATAAAAACTCTGAAAAATGTCTTATTACATGAATTGCTGCTTCATTTTCAGCTCAACTTCGTAATTCCTTGTACTCTAGCCCAAAGTTATCCAACATTTTAATTTTTCGCACTAAGATTGGTTCATGATCAATATGACTCTTTCCCCAAGAATGCTCTAGTGGTGGGAGATTCAATTTTCCTGCAAACTCCTTGAGTACTACTTTGATCTGAATAATCTGCCTAGCTTTGAAGAAATGATGAGTAATATTTTGACTCCAGATGATGCAGAGAATACGCAACTAGAAACAGAGGATGGGTATGATGACAGAAGTATACAGCAAAAGTATAACACACGCAGCCGGCGTCGAGGGTCACATAATGAGGTGCAAGGTAAGTTTTAAAGTTAAAATTTTATAGTAATATTGACAATAGATAGTGATGTTAACCATCACAATTTTACAGATTCATCTGGAAAGTCGTTTTGGTGCAATATGCCTGAGGGGCAGGTAGTCCAATTTATTATAGTATGTTGTTATTTTAAATTTCTATGCAGTTATAATTTTTAACATAATTGTTTGTATGTTTAATTTTTTAGGAGGTTGCTAAAATTAATAAGAGGAACCGAGGGAAGCAAACCATCCACAACACTAGTGGATTAAAGAACCAGGCAAGCAAGAAGGGGAAGATGGTTAGTAATTTCTTTCTATCAATTTACACGAAACAATATATCTATGGATGTTGAAATAGTTATTATCAGTTTTATATTCTATAGGATGCGCAACATCAAAGACAGATCAATGGTAATGAGATAGCCTCACCAACTGTTCAAACAAAAATTGTAAGTTGTAATTATTCAGAATACAAGTTATCCGTTAATACTTTCATTATACTACTAGCTCTTGTAGTTAATATAAGACTCAATTGACTAATTTGAGAAGATTAAAGAAGTTAAATAAATTACTTTAAAGTATTTATATTCATCAAGTTTCTTCAAACTAATTTGGTTGGCTCAGAAACTGAATTATAATATAATGATACATATAATTATTTAAGAGAAATTATATAACATATGTTATAATTAAGTGATTTACTTGATTCTCTTTATATATCTAAATTAGTCAATTAAGTCTTATATTAAGGAATGAGGGTAATATTATTTGATGATGAAACTCATTTTTCTTAACAAATTGTCGGGCACGATTGTTGAAAAGCAATCTCAAGAGGGGTCTTCTGGTGAAATGGATGCTGATGGGCAAGGTGATGTTTCAACACATTCCTTGGGAAAAGCAGAACCCTCTGAACGTGAGCTGGGGTCGGGGCCCACCCTAACCCAGATGTTGGATGATTATAGGTCACACTATTTAACGCCGTCAAGTGAGAAGGTAACTTCACTTGGACAACAGTTAGAGAAACTGAAGGCATTGAATTCAATGTTCACACAAGTCATGAAGAATCAATCTGAGTTGTAGTCATTTGTAGAGTTCCGAAAATGGGTCAAGTTCAATAGGCTAGCCTTATTTAGCCTGTCAAAAAGTGTGAGCTGGGCTGGGAAAATTGTAGCCATATGAAAAGGAAGGCCGAATTAGCCGAGTAGCTTAAACCCCTCTTAAATTATTCTTAAACTTTGCCTAACCTTTGAGCCAAAAAAACTTTGCCTAACTTGCCTTTTTCTTTAAAAAAAAATGGAAATGTTAATATTTTTTTAGTGTGATGCCACTTGTTAGGTACATAGAGATTTTCGAAATTTATAGATTTAACATTCTTGTGTTCATTTCTCAATTCCCATTTTTGTTTTAGAAGTAAAGAAATCGTGCCCTCTATCAAATTAGAGGATGCCTAGGATAGTTTGGTAAGATATTATAATTGCATGAATGAAAACGATTTGAGCATGAAGAAATTCAATAATAAAAAATGGAGAATTAAAAAAAACTTGAAAATTTCAAAATGACAATTCACTAACTTCAATATGCAAAATACCAAATCAATTGTCCTAACTTATTTTGGAATTTTGAAATCATGCCAAAAGGTTTAAGGGAAAATTGAAACCACATCTCAATTAATAGAGTTAATGGTAATCAGGTGTCTTAAAATCATTAAATTACAATGATATCCCAAAGAGTCTGGGTGCAATTAATTCCACATGCGAAAATATGGATTTGCCCTTATGATTGTGAAAACAAAATCAAGTAGTTAGGATTCGCTCGATTGTAGAGAACGTGAGATGGGCCGACAGCCCTCTCTACCTCCCTCATCGTCATCACTGCAATCCTTGTCATTGTCGTTGTAGTGGCTGGCGTTTGCAGTAGCTGTGGTCTCCAGTCATCGTCTTCATTCGTGATCGTCGTTGTCGTCGATTGTGGTCCTTGTCGTTATCTTGTATGCACGCTCTGCTCTCTAGCTACTTCGGTTCCCAGCAATGGTTCTCTTGCTATGTAAGTGTTACTGCTTCTTGTCCTGCTTTAAAGTGCCCTGCTCTCTACTTCATAGAAGCCAAAAAATTGTTTTCTCTTCATTGCTGATGTCCAAAAGTTGGGGGCGTTGGCAAGCAACTTATATATACTTGGAACAAAGCCAATCCATTGGCTCACAGTTATTTATGCTCCAAAATCTTTGTTTGGCAGTCTAATTATGAGCAATTTGAGCTTACGAATCAAATTTCCATGGACTAACCTATCCCACTGAATTCAAATGCCATTGAGAGAAGGAAGCACAAATCATCATTTATTGGTATAGATATGCATTTAGCTTTATTTGTTTATTATCTGAATTCATTGCCATAAAAATAAAATGTGAAGCTTGAATTTTCTTACTTCTGACGTGATTATTCTTTGTATTTCTAATTGTCAGCATTTCTATAATCTACTTTGCCAAGGAAGTAGAAACATGCAAGTTCATTCCACTTTTTCCTCAGATTGAACCAGTCAAAATCCCTTTCCAGAAAGGAGTTGGACAAAGTTTTTAATAAAATCAAGTTCATTCGTAATTGGATTGAACTAAATTCAGAAAGGAGTTGGACAAAAGTTTTTAATAAAAATCAAGCTCATTCGTAATTGGATTGAACTAAATCCGTATAAAAAATGGTACTATTAACATGTATTATTTTTATTAAAATTAATTTGGGAGAAGGGGAAGAAAAGTCAATTGGGATGATCTATGGAAAATAAGTAAAATAATGGAGGAAAGGATGTAATTTTCCTATTTCTTTGCTTGATCAAAGTTTCTTATCTTTTGATTCTCCTTGCCATAGTTTATAAATTTCTTTGCTTGGGCAATGGAGCTCGTTATATGTCATTAATTAGGTTGAGTACAGAAGAAACTGTCGTGTTCAGATTAGTTTTTCTATTAACTATTAGTTTTGTTCAATGATGCGTAATTGGATTGATAAAACAAGACAATAATATGTTTCAGATTGCCCACGGTTTCTTATCTAAGTGTCTTATCTTGTGATTCTCCTTGTCATATAGGTTAACCATTTGTGAGATGTTTAACAGTTTAACAAAGGAAGGTTAAAAAAAGCAAAGAGGGGCAGCAGAACACGAAAGGCAAAGATGGACTAAAGAATTAAACTTCTCATTAGACTATTGTGAATTATTGTCACTGCCTGCTTTGAAGTTGTCACTGCCTTCTCATTAGTTGTAAAGTCCTGCTATGAATTTGTCATTGGCTTTGCTGTTATTTTTATTTACTTTATGTATTATAATTCTGCAGAGGGATTGCTTCCTCAAAATAATTGGAAAGGTTAAGCCAGAACTACTGGAAAGAGTGGATAAAAAAGACAGTCAATTCATTGGGCAAAAGTGTCCAACCTAACATGTGAGTGTTGGTTGGTTTTTTTCTTCATAACTACTTAATGCTTATGTATGCTACTTTGATTGCAAGGATTCTTATGGGGTTCATGTGCTTACGTGGTTATAGATGTGGAATGGTAGGATGCATGATAAGGAAGGTTATACGATGCCCAAGTACTCCCGGGATCAACTCCACGATATCAAGGTTGAATGCCTTTGGTGGTTTGTGACACATGTGAACGACGTACATTTTGACAAAGTACTTTTATTGATAGCAGGCACGCGACCAACCAAGAGGAAGAAATAGACCTTTAAGAAATGCTTTGTAAATGAATGCTTTGTAAATGTATTTTTGTAAAACAGATTACAAAGTTGTTCAAAGATTGAAAGGAAGCATAGAATGCTCTTAGGAATGCTTTGTTTATTTAATTTTTGGAAAACAGGTTGGAAGCAATTTATTGGATGAATAATTTAACACTTCAACAAGGATTGAAGTTGTAGAAATATAATTAATATATGCTAAAAAGATCAGTATATGATGGGGCTTTTAAGAGTGTAACAATCATTGACAAGTGAGTGAACATGCAATGACAAGTTCATGAGCTACAATTAACAAGTTTAGATCATCCAATTGACAAGTGTGTGAGTAGTGATTGACAAGTTTAGAGTCATTGTTGACAAGTTGTGAGCATCTACTGACAACCACGTCAGCAGCCATTAACAAGTCCATTTGAACTATCCCATATTAAAACACTAATATTTGTTACATCATAATATGTGCATTTAAATGATCACAATACACAAATTTAAATCATGATAAGAAAATATGATTGTCCAAGTCTATTTAACTAGCAGCTTTGACAAGTTTAGAGCATCTAATGACAAGTCATTAAGCAAACAATGACAAAGCATTAAGTGGCCATTGATAACACATCCAAAAAACAAATAAAAAATGACAGTATACTTACCAGTTTCACAACCCCTTCAAAATAACCATAAGGGCTGCATGAGTGTCATTTGAAAAAAATGGTTGACTTGCATGTAAAAAAAAAAAATCTTAGTTGCTTATACAAAAACTTACTTTATGTCTGTCTTATATTGGATTTGGGGAGAATGCTCTTAGTTTCCCCATAGCAATATTATATCCATGTTCATGTCTTGCATATGTAATTAAGTCAAGCAATCAAGTGCATCCTCCTTGTTTTTTTTTTTTAGTTGCCCACCCGGTTCACTGGAGCTTTGCCCCGACTACATCCTCCTCCTCCTCCTCCTTGTTTTTTCAATAAACATAATATATGCTTTTCAGACGTATTCGCCATCTTTTACGTCACTCTGCTAAAAAAAGTTGTTATTGACAACTACATGAGCAACATTAACAATGGTAGAGCAATGTATTGATGACACAAATTGAAATCGCATAACAAGCCGGGGTTATAAATACATAAAGCTCCATCCCTTGCATTCACTCCTGTCTCAACACATGAAAACAGAGCACAATCTCACCAACATCAAAGCAGGAATCCAAACCCTTCCCTACACTCAATGAAACAACAACGTTAATCATAATGACAAC
This sequence comes from Inga laurina, assembly GCA_963855925.1. Taxonomy (NCBI): domain Eukaryota; kingdom Viridiplantae; phylum Streptophyta; class Magnoliopsida; order Fabales; family Fabaceae; genus Inga; species Inga laurina. The sequence continues at coordinate 40,686,057 of OY979706.1, read as the reverse complement.
ATAAAATTATCAAGTTCTGCATACCTCTATGCCCAAACACCAAAACTCAATCAATTCCATACCAAAATATTAAACTTTCATATTGTCTATCAAAAAGGAATTGAATTAACAAAGTTGATATTGACGACTACATGAGCGAAATTAACAATTGTAGATCACTCTATTGATGACACGTATTGAAATCACATAACAGGGGTTATTAGCACATAAAGCTCCATCCTTTGCGTTCACCCCCAGAAACAGAGTAGAAATTCAAACCCTTCCCTACACTCAATGAATTAACAACACAAAACATAAAGACATCATACAATTAACAATATTTTCACATAAAGATATCCTCTATGCCCAAAAAATGTAATCCAATCAGTTTCATTAGAAGAATTAAAACTTTTCATTTTGTACTGCAAAAAAGGATGAAAGTTATTAACCTAAATATCTGCACAAACGATCATAGATAAAGGTAGCTCCACTTGAGTAATGAAAATGACGGATGATCAAGATAATACTGCTGGTCCCAAAGCTATCAACCTAAAAATCATCAAAAGCTTGTCTTTCTCTTGATCGACACTTTACGCGCACTAAATAAGGATAATGATCTCTTCTTATTTGTTTTTCCATAATAAATAAAGAGGGGCAAAATTGTCTTTTCTTGTTTGGAGTTAATTGCAACTTAGGACATCACTATAATATGATGATTTCAAGGGAATTGTTGCCATTAAGTCTATTAATTGGGACCTAGTTGTAATTTTCCCAAGATTTAATTGCCCCTAACAATTTTAAAAAGATTTATAAATGTTGTGTTTGTATCAAACTGCCCTCACTTAAAAAAACCTACAACCTTAGCCAATCATCCTTGCTAGCTGCCACCCCTGTTGTTGGAGCATTGGCATGAGCTGGCGTTTGCTACTATTTTAAGATATTTACAACTTTTATTCTTCATTTATTACACTTCATTAGCTATTTACTGCCCTTCATTAAGCAATTCAAAATATGTTTTAGAAACTTCCACACTTATGTAATTTGATGGAAAAGGCCCTTGTTGCAAGATACTCCCTCCAATCCTATTTATAAGAGTTCGATAACCAAATTACGCGATTTAAAAAAGCAGTGAAAATAATATTTTTTAGCAAGTATGCCCTTATTTGTGAGGGTCAAGTAAGAAAGAAATAGAATAAATATAAGTATAACCAACCTTTTAATTAAAATATAAGTATAACTCCTTATGGTCTCTGCCCATCATCTTGAATGTAAATACAATGACAGATATGCCAAAATACCAGTAAATATGCTATCATTCCAGCTCATAGCACCATAAAATAGCGCCAATTCCAAATATAATCGTTACCTACACATGCATGCTTGAAAAGGAATAAGCTACCTAACAATTCACAGATCAGACTATATGGTGACAAGCATGCTTAAGAGAATTAAACTAATAATTTTAAACATTACACATATTCATTTTTAATCTAGCTCTCTCTCTCTCTCTCTCTCTCATATAAAGAAAAAAGATAGAGATTCAATATTAATAGTATAAACTGCTATAATACTAGTATAATTTAATTATTATAATTACTAAGCATTTGTAAGAATTTAATTATTCTTAACATTAATATTTGTTAATGGTATGAATAAGGAGTTAAATTAAAATAGCATTTATTAGAAAATTCAAATTATATACATATAGATATATTTATGTAATTTAGTCTTATATAATTAAATTAAGAAATACTGAACCACGATAAAATCACACATAGTTCACATGTATATAATAGAAGAATTTCAAAAGTTACATGTTACTCCCTCTATTCCTTTTTATAAGATCGAATTCTTGGTTATATCATATTCCTTTTTATAAGATGGATTGAGGCTGTCTGAAAGAGTTTTTTTTTTTTTTTTTTGTAAACTCCTCATTGTACATTCACTAAATTACAAAAATTACTCATACCACAATTGTATTTAATTCTCATATTTGATTAAAGCACTCAATATAATATATTCTCTGTCTTCCATATAAATGGGGGCATTGTCAAAAAATTAAAATTCATTTTTTTATGTATTTATTGCACATAAATAATTTTAACTTCCTCAATCCTATCTTATGAAAAGAACGGTGGGAGTATTTCTCAACTTACATATAGTTGTCAAAAAATTACTTCAAAGCTCTTAATAAGAGTATATAAAGTCACAAACATACATATCTATTATAATATATAACTCAACTACTTTTTTAACAGGAAAAATATAGTACTTTCATTGAAACTACCATAAGAGATATGCAAGGCTTAAATAAAAGATATCAAAATAAAATCCCAAACAAGTAGAGTAAATCCTTGAAATCTATAGGTAGAAAAATGCTCTCACGGGCATCAACACCATTGTAATGGGTAGGTGTTCAGACAATCATCCCATAGGATCCACCCCTCTTATTGGAAAAAAACCCTACCAATTTGGTTGTCAAAGAACATCTATTAGAAGATCTCATAGAAGTATAAGCACCCACAAACCACCATAAAAGACATGAAGATGGAGGCAATGTCCGCGGCTGCACAATGAGCAACATCGCTAGAGTAATCACATTCTCAACCCCTAAAAATGAGACAATATTCTTTAAAAACTAACCCCAAAAACATGAGTCAAAGCGGCTAGGTTAGAGGCTAAACTATTAGCCTTTAGAGTATCATAAAGGTTAGATCTGTCACTACTGAAGCTCTCAAATCTCATTATCGCCTAAAAAATGAGGAACACCACAAAAAAAAAAAAAAAAAAAAAAGAACCAAAATACACAAAAGCCAACACAGAATACGGGCATCTCCTCCCCTAACTAAAGCCAGTGAGGGAGACGTTGCGGACCAAGCCTGCCCAACGATGAGAGAAGAGCTCCCATTGCCCAAAAAAGAGTCAAGAGACGAAGAGAGTCTACTGCGGAGACGAGGAGAGTTTTATTAACTCAAAACTACTCAAAAGCCTTAAAACTAATAACATATGAAAATAATTATTACACACACATGTGTACATATACTATATAGCTATATTCATTGAGATATTTTCTGCTAAATTTTAACATTAGCAGTGAGTACAAATTATATTATATATATAAGAAAAAATATTTAAATTTGATGCCCCTATAATATAAATAATATGTAGAGAGCAATAGATGGGGGCCAATTTCGAAGTTAATGTGTGTGTGTGTATAAGAATGGAGATAACACTGTACACACACACACATAATGAAAAAGTTTCGAAAAGATGTCCCTTCCCTTTACACACTGATGGAGAAAAGGAGGAAGGCATAGACAAGACTCATAAAAAGCTTATAGAGAAGGAATGAATGACTAGAAACGTGAATGAGTATCTAACTTCCAAAGGCTCTGTGTGGGTTTGAATTCTCTCTCTCTTGGGATCCATACAACATCATCTGAATGACTGACTCAGGCCAAAGGAAGGTTCCACTGGACCGACCATTTGCTGATGAACATGCTAGTTGGAAACAAAAAAAGGATGAAGATGTAACACAGACCATAATGGATGATAGGATGGAGGAAAACATCGACCATGAGGAAAACAACCAAGATGATAAAGAGAACATCTCATCTTGCAATGAAGGCTAAAGAAGGAAAAATGGAGATTTCCTGATGGAGGAGGATGATCTCTTTCATGCAGATAAAGAAATTTTTTGGACTCTTCCAGAGGAATCAGAAGAAATTAAGAAGCTTATGGAGATTTACCCTATAATTCCATATATAGAGGAAGAGCTCAATGAATGGAGTGAGGTATGCAACTATGCAGTTGTCCTCACATTTCTTGGAAAAAGATTTAACCTTTATTGGTTAAAGGAATATTTCATCAATTTGTGGGGCTTTTCAAGCTTTGATCTCATTGATCTACCAAATAATTATTTTGCAGTTCAGTTTCACAAAATAGAGCAATGGAAGGCACAGTATAAAAAAGTGTTGTGCGATAGACCATGGTAGGTTAGACAATGTTATGTGCTTGTACAACAATAGACTCCATACTTTGATCGTTACCAAAACCTTCTAGGAAGAGTGGCTACTTGGATCAGAGTCCCTGACATTGTTATAATAGCCACTTTATTTCTAGGTTGGAAGACTGAATAGGAGGAACATTAAAAGCGGATCTCAACACTCTTAGGGACTTTATGGTGAAAAACTCCAAAGTGGAGAGGGGAAAATATGCAAGGCTTGTGTGGTACTAAATCTTTAAAAACAACTTATGCCCAAGATTATATTGTAGGTGGAGTTGTTTACAAGGTGGAATATGAAGGGCTAGGATTGATTTGCTTTTCTTGTGGTAGGTATGGGCATCAGAAAGAAGTATGCCCTTGGAAAGCAAGCTCGAGCATCGCCTGTACTGAGAAATAACATATCAAAACGGAGACGTTGGCGTTAGAGAAGAAGACCAAAAAAGCACCGGAAAAGAAATCACCTGTTGAAGAAGAGAAGTTTGGTGCATAGATGGTTGATCTTAGGCTAAACAAAGCCTGGTTTTTGAGGAAGAAGGAGCACAAAAATAGTCAACGACTAGTGGTTAATTATGACAATCATACAAAGTAAGGATATGATTTAAACCACAAATCTCAGTTTGCAGTCTTTGAGGACATGGAAAAGGATGATTTGCTTGAGGAAGAGCAAGATTTGGTGAAAGAGAAGGGAATGGGAGCATTTGACAATATAGAAATGGCACTGGTTGTTTTTGACGAAAAGGGAACTCTAGTAGCTTCCTTAGTCAAGCGTGATGTGCACAAAGAAAAGTAGGGAAATCCTAAAGGGGTCAAACCTAAATTGGGTTTTAGAATTAGAGGAAAAGAATATAAAAAGCTTAGCATTGGGACAAAGATAGAGGATGGGCCTATTAATGGCCTAAAAAATGGAAATATAAAATAAAAGGCCCCATTATTGGACCATATAGTTAAAAGTCAGCCTAAAACAAAAGGGTAAAGAGTCTATCAAGTTGTTCAAGGTAGACTAGACAAAGTTGATCTGGAAAAAGATAAGGGCCATGTATTGGAAAAGAATAATTACATAATTGAAGCCCTGGATCAATTTCCCCCTTTAGAGTCTGTTAGGATGTTGAAGGAATCATCTTCCAAGTCCAATGTAAAAACAGACTCAGTTAATCCTTCTTTATCAATAGCCTTAGCAATCAGGAATCCTAAACTTCCCGATCCACAAGAATTAATTATTGATGAAGAGAATGATCTTCTTGATGAGCCAATATCTAATAAGCCTGAAACTGAAGAAGAATACATGGGTGGAGGTGTTGGAGAAGAGCAGCGCCAATGAGTTCTTCTTTTCACATTCCCATAATTTTTGTAATGATTATTGCCTCATGAAATTGTAGGGAGTTGGTAGCCACGCTTTCCCAATTATAACTAGGGATATTGTCCAAAAATATAATCTTGATATCTTGTGTCTTCTTGAACCACACATTAGCAGTGTGTGTTCGGATAAGGTCATAAGAAAATTGGGATTTATCATTAGATTACAGTGGAATCAAATGGTTTTACTGGAGGTATTTGGCTACTTTGAAATGATGTGAATTATGAAGTGACCTATATTATATCTAATACTTAACTCCTGTATTGCCAAATGGTAAATTGTTGTAATAATAAGCTTTGTTTGGTTACTGTGGTGTATAGAGAGACGAGTCTGGCTGGTAGCATTCCTCTTTAGCAGTCTCTTCACCATATTGTTGATAATACCACTGAACCATGGCTTGTTTTGGGAGAATACAATGCTTTTCTATCTTCAGGTGATAAAGTAGGAGGAACTGAGCCTAATGGAAGATCTATGCAATAGTTTCGTGAATGTATTGAAGACTCAGTCCTACTTGAGAACTCAGTCATTGTTGATCGTTTTACATGGGGAAGGATGGGATTGCAAGAAAGGCTTGACTGGGTTTTTAATAATGTTCCATGGGAAACTCATTTCCCTAACACAAAAACCTCCTATGAGCTCAAATTTAAATCCGATCATAGAGTTGTGGTGGTCAATTCAGATTTTTACGATATCAATACATCCTTAGAAGAAACACTTCACTTATCAAGCTACTTGGAGCTTAGAAGAGGATTTCAAAAGCTACACCTCATAATCTTGGCATCAAAAAGACTGGTTGAAGGGTTTGGAAACTTTCAAACTACTGTCATAGAGTGGAATGAGAAACAAATAGGAAATTTTTTCAAGAAGAAGCATGAGACCTTGCATCGCTTGGAAGGTATAGATAGAAAGAGAAGACAAATTGCAAATACGGGCTTTATCAGCTTGTAAAGAAACTTTGGAATGAATATCACAAGCTTGCAGCCTAGGAAGAGCTTGTTTGGTTTCAAAAATCAAGATGTAAGTGGTTGCAGTAGGGGGATAAGAACACAAAATTCTTTTATACCTCAGCAATTGTAAGAAGAAAGAAGTAAAGGATTACTACCTTACAAAATGACTCAGGTATTTGTGAGGATAAACTGGAGCTTTTGGAGCAAATGGCCTATGACTTCTTCAAGACTCTCTATACTTGAGATCATCAGGTGGGAAACCCAGCAGGTTGGTTCTCTAAATTCCCGCAGCTGGATAGGGAGGAATTGCATCAACTCTTAATAATGGTTGAAAGGGTTGAATTAAAGAATTTTGTATTTGCTATGGGTGCTTTTAAAGCTCTTGGGCCATATGGGCTCCAAGCCCACTTCTTTTAGACACAATGGGGCCTCATTGGTGATAAAGTATGTAAGATGGTAGAGGACATCTTCAGGAATCCTACCAGGGTTAAGGACATCAACCAAACCAAGGTGGCTTTAATTCCAAAAGCGGATAAGCCTACAACTCTTAAGTACTTGAGACCTATATCCCTTTGCAATGGTATCACCAAGCTACTTGCGAATGACTGAAAGATGTGATGGACAAATGGGTGAGTTATGAATAATGCAGGTTCACAGCAGGCAAGTCAAGCTATGATTACATCATCATTACACAGGAAGCCATCCATATAATGCATATGAGTAGCCAGAAGAAAGGATATGTGGCAATCAAAGGAGACATGGAAAAGGCATATGATCGCCTTGCTGAGGGCTCATTTAGGATATCTTACAAGGCTCAGGATTTGAAGAGAACCTGATTCAACTCATCATGACATGCATTAACCTTGCAACAATGTCTGTCCTCTAGAATGGTGAGGAGAGCCCTATTTTTTCCTTATAAGAGGCATTCACCAATGAGACCTATTAAGCCCTTACATCTTTGTGCTATGTATAGAGCAATTAGGGTAGCTGATTAAGGATGAATGTGAAGCTAAAAGATGGAAACCATTGCAGTTCAAAAGGAATGGTCCTTATTTATCTCATATTTTCTTCACAGATGACCTAATTCTTCTTGCATAAGCTTCCAAGGATATAAAGGAGGTGAGATGGATTATGGGGGTGCTTTTGTGAGGTTTCAGGATATCATGTAAATCTGAATAAATCCAAGATATTTTGCTCGAAGAACATCTACTTCAATAGGGTTGTTGAGTTAAGTCAAACACTGGGGATAGGTATTACTACAAAACTTGGAAAATACTTGGGGGTTTCTCTTTTTATACTCAAAGGTGACCAAATATACCTTCTCTCAAGTTATCCTAAAGGCTTAAAGGAAACTCTCTTCTTGAGCAAATACCTCAATATAGTAGGGAGATATGTCCTTATTAAATTTGTATTAACTGTGCTCTTTAGCTATTAAATGCAGTTGCTACTTTTTCCGAAAGGCACCTTGCATGAATTGGAGAAAATTAGCAGGAACTTTCTCTAGTCCCAGGATACATATGTTGAAAGAATACATCCAATTGCTTGGGAAAAATTGACTTTGAAGAAGGAAGGAGGCAGCTTGAGCTTTAAAAATCTCATAGCGCAAAACCAAGCTTTTGTCATGAAGCTCTATTGGGGTCTCCTAACAAACCATAAAGTGCTCTGGGCTAAGTGCTTGAAGGTAAAGTACAAATGTGGTAGGTCTAAAATTCCAAGTATTGTCAAGAAGCAACAACAATCATGAAATTGGAAAGCCATTATGGAAGTGTGGGATCTATTCATGACAGGAATTGGGAAAAAAAGTTAATAGTGGAAGCAATACAAGTTTTTGGTAGGATAAATGGACACCTCTGGATAGACCCATGATCTTATATGTCCCTTCCTCCATAGTGATAGATGCTTGTGTGAAAGTGGGTGACTATGTCCTCATTGGTGGAAGTTGGGATATGAGCAAATGGCAAGGCATTCTTCTTCCTTATGTCATATCCGTCCTCTATAAGATGAGTCCTCCATTTTGAGATTCTCATAAAGTTTTCTTGTGGAGTCCAGTAAAGGATAGACATTTCTCTGTTAAATCAGTATATGAGCTTGTAGTGGGTTAATTAAACAACCAGTATCACTAATAGCATCTAGAGCTAGATATGGCATTAGTAGATACCTGAGAAGGTGAAATTCTTTATATGGCTGGTGTCTCATGAGAGGTTGGTTACTAACTCATTCAGAGCCAAACAAAATCTTTCTATATTGAGTGATTGCCCTTTTACATGTCATAGAGAAGAGAGTGTTATACATATCTTAAGAGACTGTGAGAGAGCAAGAATAGTATGGCACTCCATTTTAAAACCTAACCTTTTATCTAGAATTTTCTCTGGAAATTTGTAGATGTGGCTTACTTCGAATAGCAGGCATAGATAATGATGTGAACGATTCAGCAGTTACTCATGAACTAAAGTCTTCAGTCTCATTTACTGGTCTCTTTGAACCTCTAGGTGCAAGTTTGTCTTTGAGGGGGTTACAATAACACCACAGGAGATAGTCCATAGTTACATGTATAACAACCTTATGGAGTATGTGACCAACAATGAAACTGAGACACAGAGTTTTTTATACGGAGATATGCCCAGATGTTTTTTGGACCTCTACCTCAGAATGTAGTCCGAATTCATGTGGATGGCTCGGTGTTACTCAACTAGCACATGGCTTGTGGAGGAGTTGTCAATAATGCATCAGGGGAATGGATCATGGGATTTTAGAGATTAGTGGGCTTGTGTTCTGTAACTGAATCTAAGTTGATGGCTATGAGAATAAGCTTGAAGGTGGGGAAGTAATTAGGATTCCATTAAGTTATCATCTATATTGATTCATTAGATGCTATTAGCCTTCTTATGAAAGAATGCTCCTTAGATCACCCTTTGAGAGCTGTCATAGCTAAGATTAGAGAAATCCTCATCGATAGGTGTTAGCTCTCATAGTGTTTTGATGATAACAAACATTGATATCCAAGTTTATTTTGACAAACAAGAAGGATACCATAAAATTGACTTGATGAATCAAGTCACTAGAGTGAATTTTTATGCACTCGAGTGATATAATAAGTTCTGTTGGAAAAATTTGAATCAACAAGTCACTCGAATAATGATTTTTCACTTCAAATGACTAAAGTGAAACTATGTGGTTTCTTTTCTATCTTGGGAAAATAACTCAAGTGTTAGCTTTAGTATTCGAGTGATAGCTAAGTAAGAACCAAGATTATAAAAAAGGATCACTCGAGTGATAGTGGATGCACTCAAGTGATAAAACCTTCACTTCCAAAATTATAGCAAGTCACTCGATGGTGTTCAGAACTTGTGAAAATTTTAGTGTCTAGATTACTTGAGTGATAGGGTAACCAGCTGAGTGAAGGACATCACTTGCAAGTAATATGAGAGTTAGTGATATGATAAGTAGATCATTCTAGTGACTAAATGGTGCACTTGATTGATGCACTTTGTCACCTATGCATCCAAGACACAATCACTCGAGTGATGTCAATCACTTGCTAGTCACTCGCAAGTGATTATAAGGTGATGTGATCTTCTGATAAAGATCACTCGAGTGATCTAGGATAACTTGCAGGGCACTAGCAAGTGATCTGAGAGAGCACTTGAGTTATTTGGTAGTAGCTGAGTTTAACTTTTCAAAACCTATGGAAGATTACTCGAGTGAATGAATATGCACTCGGGTTATATTTATTTTCTCAAACATCACTATTAGGTCGCTCGCTAATGATTATCAGGACAAGATCACTTGATTACTAGAGTGACAAGGTTAGCAATCGAGTAATAAAGACCACTCGAGTGACATTAATTAATCACACACAAGTGAATGTTCTTCTGAACTTTAAATCAACGTCTTGATAAATTTGATACCTATCATAGACATTCTGATTAACACCATAATCTCTTACGTTACTCTGAAATGTTAGTATTAAATTTATATATGAGCTTTAGGTGTTTTATTTGTGGATTAGCTTCAAGATTTCTAAAAGCAAAATTACTGTCAGGAGCGTTAAATGCTAAGTAGCCTCGATCAACCCAAATGCCCTTTTTCATCAACGGCTACATTTATTCTCTAATGGACATATTTGAATGCTCTCAACGGTCATTAAAGACATTCTACCTATAAATAAGGAAGTATTCAAGACGGAGCAACCAACGAACAAGAAAATCAATTTTGTGCATTAAGTGCTCTATTTCTATCTGATTTCCTATTGTTCTTCAGTATTCATTTATCAACTCTTTAAGAGAGATTTTACAACCTTATTCATTACTCTTGTAAAGGAAATCTCAAGGTAGTGGGACCTTAAGTGAGGGTGTTAGCTTACAAAGTGTAAGGGGGAATGAATGTCCTATTGAGTAACTATCTTGTATTGTGGTGCCAAGAACTCATCAAATCTTGGAAGTATAGTGAAAATCTCAGAGGGCTCGAGGGCTCTGAGGACTGAAAATAGGTCAAGAGGTTAAGGCTGAACCAATATAAACTTTGGTGTACACTTCAATGAAATTTCTCCAACCCTTATCTTTTAATTAAGACCTTTATTGTGATTTTTAAATTTTTAATACCACCCAATTCACCCTCTCTTGGGTAAAATCGTTGACACTAATATTTGGTATCAGAGCCTAGTCTTCTTGTTTCAGGCTTAACATTATAAAAAGGATCCTATGACGAGTATGGGTGAATGAATACTACTAGATGGTGCGTCTATCACCAGACCACCTGGCTTATGTGGAGATCATCTCTCCTTCTGGAAAACAAAATTTAAAGTGTTTGTAGTGGCCACCAAATATGGGTTATGTCAAGTGACTCAACCACATGTTATCATCACGGAGTGGTTGATCAATTAAATTCCTAGATATTATTTTTTATTTGACTTCATCTTTTCTTCCCCTTCAAGACACCAAAAACATGATGACTTCTATATCTAGAATATCTTCCCTTGACTCATTCAAACCCTAACCCTAATCTGCCAACCACCTATCACCTAGCCCCTTATCATCCTTTCCTATCTTTAACCTAATTCACGCCATTTACCCCCTCATTCACCATTAGTTAATTTATTTATTTTTAATTTCATTTAACTCATATCCTCTTATCCCTTCATATTTTCACAAAACCCTAAATCATATCCTCTCCTTCTCTCTTGGATTTGAATATAAACTTTTATTTTTTTTTTTCTATCTTTTCGATTCAAATATTTATCTTTTCCATATTTCCACCATAATCACACTATTTCCCTTATCCTTTTGATGAATTCAAATTCATAAGAATATCTTTTGATTCAAAGGAATTAGATTTTAATTAATCCCTCTTATCCGTATTATCTTTCAAATTTTAATGCGAGAAAAAGATAAAGATTCATCAAGATCATCCTATCATCAAATCTTGACGATGTGATATCCTCCTCTCTTCCTACTTCAACAAGGAACATCAAGAAAGCTGTAAAAGAAGACTTGAGACGCCATTAATCCTTAGTCATGCTTCTCTCTTGTTTTCTTTTATCGATATGGTGTATTCTAGTCACATGAGGGGCTAGTCTTTCTTGATTCCCAAGGAGAGATGTAGTGGCTTGAGTTTCATGTTCTTTATTGCTAGAAGGAGTTGTATTAGGGTTTGAATATTTCATATTTAAGTTTTTTATGATTTCCTAGTTCTAGGTTTTGATACTCTTTACATATGGTTTCCAATTTCATTTGAATGGTTTTATGGATTAATTTGTGACTCTTATTTTAATTATAATTTAAGTTCCTATCTTTTCTGTTTTTTTTGATTGCTTGTGTAGTTCAAATATGTTATTATTAGGATTGCATGAATGCTCATAATAAGCATAGTGTTTTCTTGCTTCGTTAGAGAATATATCATTCAATTATTCTTGTTTTGGGAAAACAAAATATAATAATAATTAATAATTTTTATTTTTATTTTTAATTATTAGGATTCACAAGCCATGAAATATTTAAATACTCCTACGGTCCTTAATATATGAGATATTTGCGGAGTCGATCTTAATCCTAAGTATAAGACATAGTTTTCATATTTTGTCAATCTTTTTCTAATTTACACATATTGATGCTCCCTCAACAATATCAAGGAGGAGAGGGAATGAGGAAATTAAAAAAGATAACTAGGTTGTTTTAGAAAATACATGTCATATCAATTAACTTAACTAACTATCTTAATCTAATCAAATTAGGTAAATACATCTTATATTAAGGACTAGAGGGAGTAGTTATTTAATTGATAATTGTGTTCTATTTCTCAATGTTATTATTAATTATATAATTATGACCTATGGCGTTAGTCTAGGGTTTTATGTATGACTTAATACCCACTTATACACTCCGTTTATGATTTTGGACTGTGATAGCCACTTATCAATCCTTGGCAACCTTCATCAAATTGGTAAAAATTTCTTACTCTATCTCTTCTTGCATTTTTACTTTCTCATTTTTTTAAATTAATATTCTCTCCTACTTCTTCTCTCTTAATCATGTTAATACTTAAAAGGAATTATTGAGCTAAGCTTGATTCCTCCTTGAGATATGACTTGAGTCAACCCTGTACTATAAAGGGAAGATTTAGTAATTAGTTGAGCGCTAACGACAGGCAACATCGCCAATGAACCCCTAGTAATCACACTCCAAAGGAATAAAGTTACCTTATTTACTGCTTTTACCAAAATGGTTACTGAAAGATTCCTACGCGTATGCTCGTCACTCCTACCAATGGGGATGAACAAAGTCTTAGAGGCACACTTGTCGAAGCGAGCCACACCATTTTGTTAAAGGCAACTCCCCTTTGTGGGCTACCTATTCTCCAAAGCGAACGAGTCTTATAATAGGACTCGGGAAGCTAGTCACACATGTCTCCAAAGCTTGCTCCAACGAGTTGTTTATGTCCAAATGCCATGGAAGCTAGAAAAGGAAGTGAAGATGATGAAATAAGGAGGGACGGATTTGAAGTGAAGAAGGTGAGGAAGTGGTGGTTTATTGAAAAATGGAAGAGAAATGTGAGAGAGATGAAGGATATGAAGGTTTATGAATATTAGTGAAGAGGATGAATGATACGTGGCTTTGGAGGCCTTTGTTCATTGTAGACGATCACTGCAACCGGAGGAACAGACGAACAGCAACCTGTAAGGATTGAAACGGATGATCTGAGTTGCGTCCGAGGACACTGTCCTATAGAGTTATTCCGCAACCACCGGCAGAGAGGAAGCGGCAACCCCAGGATTAAACAGACCCTTCTTGATTTTCCAAGGCCACAGAACTGGCGGAAGGTAATGGCAACGACAGGCAGAAAAACAGATGAGAGGAGATGAGAATTTCGTGTGTTCTGAGCACCCCGCCTGTGTCTCTTTTATAGGCGTTTTCATGAAGAGCCATCGGTCACGAAGGAACCCGGACGATACGTCCGTTGAGACCAGAGAGGCACCACCGAGCGGCAAAGTGAGCGGCAAAGTGACCTGGCTTTCCACAGAAATAACAATTTCCTTTCTTCTTGAAATTGGGGTTATGGTTAGAATCATTAGGCTTGTAATTAGACTTCTTTTTGTGCTGATGTTTAGAGCCATACCTCTTGTCGTGCGGCTTTCCTTCCACTAAGTTTGCTTTTGCAGTCATTTGTCTCCCCTTTGCTGCTTGGATTGCTTTTCTGTTGGTATCTTCAATGATAATATGCGTAATCAGATCTGACAGGGACAACTGCTTCTGCTTGTGCTTTAATTGTTGCTTGTAATCATTCCACGTCTCTGGCAGCTTTTCAATTAAGACTCCCGCTACAAACTCATCTGGCAGATTGATCTTCTCAGCCCGGAGTTCTTCAAGCAATTTATGATACTCATTGATTTGTAGTTTGATGTCCTTATCCTCGACCATTTCCCATTTGTAGAAATTCCCCACAACGAAATTTTGTTTCCCGGCGTCCTCAGCAGTGTATTTCAAGATAAGCGACTCCCAAATCTTTTGTGCCTCCTTGTAGACACAATAAACATCGAACAGATCATTAGAGAGAGTACTTATAAGGGTGTGCCTACAAACGTTATTCGCATACGTCCAAGAATCCTTCACGGCTTGGTCAGAATCTGATGAAGGTTCTGGTTGATCGAGAGCAGCAACCACCCCATGCATATCAAGAATAGAATAAACACGTTCTTGCCAGCGTCTAAAATTTTTTCCATCAAAAACATCAATCTTGGAGGTGTCGGGAAAAGGCCTCGGGAGTGGCATGGCAAAAGGCACCGTTGGTGCAGTGGAATGAGGCTTGAGAACCGATGCACCGTGATGAGTCTGAGCGTCAGGTACGTTGCTATCAGCGTTGTTCTCCATACTAAATAACTCTATAGATTGTAGACGATCACTGCAACCGGAGGAACAGACGAACAGCAACCTGTAAGGATTGAAACGGATGATCTGAGTCGCGTCCGAGGACACTGTCCTATAGAGTTATTCCGCAACCACCGGCAGAGAGGAAGCGGCACCCCCCAGGATTAAACAGACCCTTCTTGATTTTCCAAGGCCACAGAACTGGCGGAAGGTAATGGCAACGACAGGCAGAAAAACAGATGAGAGGAGATGAGAATTTCGTGTGTTCTGAGCACCCCGCCTGTGTCTCTTTTATAGGCGTTTTCATGAAGAGCCATGGGTCACGAAGGAACCCGGACGATACGTCCGTTGAGACCAGAGAGGCACCACCGAGCGGCAAAGTGAGCGGCAAAGTGACCTGGCTTTCCACAGAAATAACAATTTCCTTTCTTCTTGAAATTGGGGTTATGGTTAGAATCATTAGGCTTGTAATTAGACTTCTTTTTGTGCTGATGTTTAGAGCCATACCTCTTGTCGTGCGGCTTTCCTTCCACTAAGTTTGCTTTTGCAGTCATTTGTCTCCCCTTTGCTGCTTGGATTGCTTTTCTGTTGGTATCTTCAATGATAATATGCGTAATCAGATCTGACAGGGACAACTGCTTCTGCTTGTGCTTTAATTGTTGCTTGTAATCATTCCACGTCTCTGGCAGCTTTTCAATTAAGACTCCCGCTACAAACTCATCTGGCAGATTGATCTTCTCAGCCCGGAGTTCTTCAAGCAATTTATGATACTCATTGATTTGTAGTTTGATGTCCTTATCCTCGACCATTTCCCATTTGTAGAAATTCCCCACAACGAACTTTTGTTTCCCGGCGTCCTCAGCAGTGTATTTCAAGATAAGCGACTCCCAAATCTTTTGTGCCTCCTTGTAGACACAATAAACATCGAACAGATCATTAGAGAGAGTACTTATAAGGGTGTGCCTACAAACGTTATTCGCATACGTCCAAGAATCCTTCACGGCTTGGTCAGAATCTGATGAAGGTTCTGGTTGATCGAGAGCAGCAACCACCCCATGCATATCAAGAATAGAATAAACACGTTCTTGCCAGCGTCTAAAATTTTTTCCATCAAAAACATCAATCTTGGAGGTGTCGGGAAAAGGCCTCGGGAGTGGCATGGCAAAAGGCACCGTTGGTGCAGTGGAATGAGGCTTGAGAACCGATGCACCGTGATGAGTCTGAGCGTCAGGTACGTTGCTATCAGCGTTGTTCTCCATACTGAATAACTCTATAGATTGTAGACGATCACTGCAACCGGAGGAACAGACGAACAGCAACCTGTAAGGATTGAAACGGATGATCTGAGTCGCGTCCGAGGACACTGTCCTATAGAGTTATTCCGCAACCACCGGCAGAGAGGAAGCGGCACCCCCCAGGATTAAACAGACCCTTCTTGATTTTCCAAGGCCACAGAACTGGCGGAAGGTAATGGCAACGACAGGCAGAAAAACAGATGAGAGGAGATGAGAATTTCGTGTGTTCTGAGCACCCCGCCTGTGTCTCTTTTATAGGCGTTTTCATGAAGAGCCATTGGTCACGAAGGAACCCGGACGATACGTCCGTTGAGACCAGAGAGGCACCACCGAGCGGCAAAGTGAGCGGCAAAGTGACCTGGCTTTCCACAGAAATAACAATTTCCTTTCTTCTTGAAATTGGGGTTATGGTTAGAATCATTAGGCTTGTAATTAGACTTCTTTTTGTGCTGATGTTTAGAGCCATACCTCTTGTCGTGCGGCTTTCCTTCCACTAAGTTTGCTTTTGCAGTCATTTGTCTCCCCTTTGCTGCTTGGATTGCTTTTCTGTTGGTATCTTCAATGATAATATGCGTAATCAGATCTGACAGGGACAACTGCTTCTGCTTGTGCTTTAATTGTTGCTTGTAATCATTCCACGTCTCTGGCAGCTTTTCAATTAAGACTCCCGCTACAAACTCATCTGGCAGATTGATCTTCTCAGCCCGGAGTTCTTCAAGCAATTTATGATACTCATTGATTTGTAGTTTGATGTCCTTATCCTCGACCATTTCCCATTTGTAGAAATTCCCCACAACGAACTTTTGTTTCCCGGCGTCCTCAGCAGTGTATTTCATGATAAGCGACTCCCAAATCTTTTGTGCCTCCTTGTAGACACAATAAACATCGAACAGATCATTAGAGAGAGTACTTATAAGGGTGTGCCTACAAACCTTATTCGCATACGTCCAAGAATCCTTCACGGCTTGGTCAGAATCTGATGAAGGTTCTGGTTGATCGAGAGCAGCAACCACCCCATGCATATCAAGAATAGAATAAACACGTTCTTGCCAGCGTCTAAAATTTTTTCCATAAAAAACATCAATCTTGGAGGTGTCGGGAAAAGGCCTCGGGAGTGGCATGGCAAAAGGCACCGTTGGTGCAGTGGAATGAGGCTCGAGAACCGATGCACCGTGATGAGTCTGAGCGTCAGGTACGTTGCTATCAGCGTTGTTCTCCATACTGAATAACTCTATAGATTGTAGACGATCACTGCAACCGGAGGAACAGACGAACAGCAACCTGTAAGGATTGAAACGGATGATCTGAGTCGCGTCCGAGGACACTGTCCTATAGAGTTATTCCGCAACCACCGGCAGAGAGGAAGCGGCACCCCCCAGGATTAAACAGACCCTTCTTGATTTTCCAAGGCCACAGAACTGGCGGAAGGTAATGGCAACGACAGGCAGAAAAACAGATGAGAGGAGATGAGAATTTCGTGTGTTCTGAGCACCCCGCCTGTGTCTCTTTTATAGGCGTTTTCATGAAGAGCCATCGGTCACGAAGGAACCCGGACGATACGTCCGTTGAGACCAGAGAGGCACCACCGAGCGGCAAAGTGAGCGGCAAAGTGACCTGGCTTTCCACAGAAATAACAATTTCCTTTCTTCTTGAAATTGGGGTTATGGTTAGACTCATTAGGCTTGTAATTAGACTTCTTTTTGTGCTGATGTTTAGAGCCATACCTCTTGTCGTGCGGCTTTCCTTCCACTAAGTTTGCTTTTGCAGTCATTTGTCTCCCCTTTGCTGCTTGGATTGCTTTTCTGTTGGTATCTTCAATGATAATATGCGTAATCAGATCTGACAGGGACAACTGCTTCTGCTTGTGCTTTAATTGTTGCTTGTAATCATTCCACGTCTCTGGCAGCTTTTCAATTAAGACTCCCGCTACAAACTCATCTGGCAGATTGATCTTCTCAGCCCGGAGTTCTTCAAGCAATTTATGATACTCATTGATTTGTAGTTTGATGTCCTTATCCTCGACCATTTCCCATTTGTAGAAATTCCCCACAACGAACTTTTGTTTCCCGGCGTCCTCAGCAGTGTATTTCAAGATAAGCGACTCCCAAATCTTTTGTGCCTCCTTGTAGACACAATAAACATCGAACAGATCATTAGAGAGAGTACTTATAAGGGTGTGCCTACAAACGTTATTCGCATACGTCCAAGAATCCTTCACGGCTTGGTCAGAATCTGATGAAGGTTCTGGTTGATCGAGAGCAGCAACCACCCCATGCATATCAAGAATAGAATAAACACGTTCTTGCCAGCGTCTAAAATTTTTTCCATCAAAAACATCAATCTTGGAGGTGTCGGGAAAAGGCCTCGGGAGTGGCATGGCAAAAGGCACCGTTGGTGCAGTGGAATGAGGCTTGAGAACCGATGCACCGTGATGAGTCTGAGCGTCAGGTACGTTGCTATCAGCGTTGTTCTCCATACTGAATAACTCTATAGATTGTAGACGATCACTGCAACCGGAGGAACAGACGAACAGCAACCTGTAAGGATTGAAACGGATGATCTGAGTCGCGTCCGAGGACACTGTCCTATAGAGTTATTCCGCAACCACCGGCAGAGAGGAAGCGGCACCCCCCAGGATTAAACAGACCCTTCTTGATTTTCCAAGGCCACAGAACTGGCGGAAGGTAATGGCAACGACAGGCAGAAAAACAGATGAGAGGAGATGAGAATTTCGTGTGTTCTGAGCACCCCGCCTGTGTCTCTTTTATAGGCGTTTTCATGA
Organism: Inga laurina; assembly: GCA_963855925.1. Classification (NCBI taxonomy): domain Eukaryota; kingdom Viridiplantae; phylum Streptophyta; class Magnoliopsida; order Fabales; family Fabaceae; genus Inga; species Inga laurina. Next base: position 40,667,334 of record OY979706.1, on the reverse strand, counting down.
AGAGCCATTGGTCACGAAGGAACCCGGACGATACGTCCGTTGAGACCAGAGAGGCACCACCGAGCGGCAAAGTGAGCGGCAAAGTGACCTGGCTTTCCACAGAAATAACAATTTCCTTTCTTCTTGAAATTGGGGTTATGGTTAGAATCATTAGGCTTGTAATTAGACTTCTTTTTGTGCTGATGTTTAGAGCCATACCTCTTGTCGTGCGGCTTTCCTTCCACTAAGTTTGCTTTTGCAGTCATTTGTCTCCCCTTTGCTGCTTGGATTGCTTTTCTGTTGGTATCTTCAATGATAATATGCGTAATCAGATCTGACAGGGACAACTGCTTCTGCTTGTGCTTTAATTGTTGCTTGTAATCATTCCACGTCTCTGGCAGCTTTTCAATTAAGACTCCCGCTACAAACTCATCTGGCAGATTGATCTTCTCAGCCCGGAGTTCTTCAAGCAATTTATGATACTCATTGATTTGTAGTTTGATGTCCTTATCCTCGACCATTTCCCATTTGTAGAAATTCCCCACAACGAACTTTTGTTTCCCGGCGTCCTCAGCAGTGTATTTCATGATAAGCGACTCCCAAATCTTTTGTGCCTCCTTGTAGACACAATAAACATCGAACAGATCATTAGAGAGAGTACTTATAAGGGTGTGCCTACAAACCTTATTCGCATACGTCCAAGAATCCTTCACGGCTTGGTCAGAATCTGATGAAGGTTCTGGTTGATCGAGAGCAGCAACCACCCCATGCATATCAAGAATAGAATAAACACGTTCTTGCCAGCGTCTAAAATTTTTTCCATAAAAAACATCAATCTTGGAGGTGTCGGGAAAAGGCCTCGGGAGTGGCATGGCAAAAGGCACCGTTGGTGCAGTGGAATGAGGCTCGAGAACCGATGCACCGTGATGAGTCTGAGCGTCAGGTACGTTGCTATCAGCGTTGTTCTCCATACTGAATAACTCTATAGATTGTAGACGATCACTGCAACCGGAGGAACAGACGAACAGCAACCTGTAAGGATTGAAACGGATGATCTGAGTCGCGTCCGAGGACACTGTCCTATAGAGTTATTCCGCAACCACCGGCAGAGAGGAAGCGGCACCCCCCAGGATTAAACAGACCCTTCTTGATTTTCCAAGGCCACAGAACTGGCGGAAGGTAATGGCAACGACAGGCAGAAAAACAGATGAGAGGAGATGAGAATTTCGTGTGTTCTGAGCACCCCGCCTGTGTCTCTTTTATAGGCGTTTTCATGAAGAGCCATCGGTCACGAAGGAACCCGGACGATACGTCCGTTGAGACCAGAGAGGCACCACCGAGCGGCAAAGTGAGCGGCAAAGTGACCTGGCTTTCCACAGAAATAACAATTTCCTTTCTTCTTGAAATTGGGGTTATGGTTAGAATCATTAGGCTTGTAATTAGACTTCTTTTTGTGCTGATGTTTAGAGCCATACCTCTTGTCGTGCGGCTTTCCTTCCACTAAGTTTGCTTTTGCAGTCATTTGTCTCCCCTTTGCTGCTTGGATTGCTTTTCTGTTGGTATCTTCAATGATAATATGCGTAATCAGATCTGACAGGGACAACTGCTTCTGCTTGTGCTTTAATTGTTGCTTGTAATCATTCCACGTCTCTGGCAGCTTTTCAATTAAGACTCCCGCTACAAACTCATCTGGCAGATTGATCTTCTCAGCCCGGAGTTCTTCAAGCAATTTTGATACTCATTGATTTGTAGTTTGATGTCCTTATCCTCGACCATTTCCCATTTGTAGAAATTCCCCACAACGAACTTTTGTTTCCCGGCGTCCTCAGCAGTGTATTTCAAGATAAGCGACTCCCAAATATTTTGTGCCTCCTTGTAGACACAATAAACATCGAACAGATCATTAGAGAGAGTACTTATAAGGGTGTGCCTACAAACCTTATTCGCATACGTCCAAGAATCCTTCACGGCTTGGTCAGAATCTGATGAAGGTTCTGGTTGATCGAGAGCAGCAACCACCCCATGCATATCAAGAATAGAATAAACACGTTCTTGCCAGCGTCTAAAATTTTTTCCATCAAAAACATCAATCTTGGAGGTGTCGGGAAAAGGCCTCGGGAGTGGCATGGCAAAAGGCACCGTTGGTGCAGTGGAATGAGGCTCGAGAACCGATGCACCGTGATGAGTCTGAGCGTCAGGTACGTTGCTATCAGCGTTGTTCTCCATACTGAATAACTCTATAGATTGTAGACGATCACTGCAACCGGAGGAACAGACGAACAACAACCTGTAAGGATTGAAACGGATGATCTGAGTCGCGTCCGAGGACACTGTCCTATAGAGTTATTCCGCAACCACTGGCAGAGAGGAAGCGGCACCCCCCAGGATTAAACAGACCCTTCTTGATTTTCCAAGGCCACAGAACTGGCGGAAGGTAATGGCAACGACAGGCAGAAAAACAGATGAGAGGAGATGAGAATTTCGTGTGTTCTGAGCACCCCGCCTGTGTCTCTTTTATAGGCGTTTTCATGAAGAGCCATCGGTCACGAAGGAACCCGGACGATACGTCCGTTGAGACCAGAGAGGCACCACCGAGCGGCAAAGTGAGCGGCAAAGTGACCTGGCTTTCCACAGAAATAACAATTTCCTTTCTTCTTGAAATTGGGGTTATGGTTAGAATCATTAGGCTTGTAATTAGACTTCTTTTTGTGCTGATGTTTGGAGCCATACCTCTTGTCGTGCGGCTTTCCTTCCACTAAGTTTGCTTTTGCAGTCATTTGTCTCCCCTTTGCTGCTTGGATTGCTTTTCTGTTGGTATCTTCAATGATAATATGCGTAATCAGATCTGACAGGGACAACTGCTTCTGCTTGTGCTTTAATTGTTGCTTGTAATCATTCCACGTCTCTGGCAGCTTTTCAATTAAGACTCCCACTACAAACTCATCTGGCAGATTGATCTTCTCAGCCCGGAGTTCTTCAAGCAATTTATGATACTCATTGATTTGTAGTTTGATGTCCTTATCCTCGACCATTTCCCATTTGTAGAAATTCCCCACAACGAACTTTTGTTTCCCGGCGTCCTCAGCAGTGTATTTCAAGATAAGCGACTCCCAAATCTTTTGTGCCTCCTTGTAGACACAATAAACATCGAACAGATCATTAGAGAGAGTACTTATAAGGGTGTGCCTACAAACCTTATTCGCATACGTCCAAGAATCCTTCACGGCTTGGTCAGAATCTGATGAAGGTTTTGGTTGATCGAGAGCAGCAACCACCCCATGCTTATCAAGAATAGAATAAACACGTTCTTGCCAGCGTCTAAAATTTTTTCCATCAAAAACATCAATCTTGGAGGTGTCGGGAAAAGGCCTCGGGAGTGGCATGGCAAAAGGCACCGTTGGTGCAGTGGAATGAGGCTCGAGAACCGATGCACCGTGATGAGTCTGAGCGTCAGGTACGTTGCTATCAGCGTTGTTCTCTATACTGAATAACTCTATAGATTGTAGACGATCACTGCAACCGGAGGAACAGACGAACAGCAACCTGTAAGGATTGAAACAGATGATCTGAGTCGCGTCCGAGGACACTGTCCTATAGAGTTATTCCGCAACCACCGGCAGAGAGGAAGCGGCACCGCCCAGGATTAAACAGACCCTTCTTGATTTTCCAAGGCCACAGAACTGGCGGAAGGTAATGGCAACGACAGGCAGAAAAACAGATGAGAGGAGATGAGAATTTCGTGTGTTCTGAGCACCCCGCCTGTGTCTCTTTTATAGGCGTTTTCATGAAGAGCCATCGGTCACGAAGGAACCCGGACGATACGTCCGTTGAGACCAGAATGGCACCACCGAGCGGCAAAGTGAGCGGCAAAGTGACCTGGCTTTCCACAGAAATAACAATTTCCTTTCTTCTTGAAATTGGGGTTATGGTTAGAATCATTAGGCTTGTAATTAGACTTCTTTTTGTGCTGATGTTTAGAGCCATACCTCTTGTCGTGCGGCTTTCCTTCCACTAAGTTTGCTTTTGCAGTCATTTGTCTCCCCTTTGCTGCTTGGATTGCTTTTCTGTTGGTATCTTCAATGATAATATGCGTAATCAGATCTGACAGGGACAACTGCTTCTGCTTGTGCTTTAATTGTTTCTTGTAATCATTCCACGTCTCTGGCAGCTTTTCAATTAAGACTCCCGCTACAAACTCATCTGGCAGATTGATCTTCTCAGCCCGGAGTTCTTCAAGCAATTTTGATACTCATTGATTTGTAGTTTGATGTCCTTATCCTCGACCATTTCCCATTTGTAGAAATTCCCCACAACGAACTTTTGTTTCCCGGCGTCCTCAGCAGTGTATTTCAAGATAAGCGACTCCCAAATCTTTTGTGCCTCCTTGTAGACACAATAAACATCGAACAGATCATTAGAGAGAGTACTTATAAGGGTGTGCCTACAAACCTTATTCGCATACGTCCAAGAATCCTTCACGGCTTGGTCAGAATCTGATGAAGGTTCTGGTTGATCGAGAGCAGCAACCACCCCATGCATATCAAGAATAGAATAAACACGTTCTTGCCAGCGTCTAAAATTTTTTCCATCAAAAACATCAATCTTGGAGGTGTCGGGAAAAGGCCTCGGGAGTGGCATGGCAAAAGGCACCGTTGGTGCAGTGGAATGAGGCTCGAGAACCGATGCACCGTGATGAGTCTGAGCGTCAGGTACGTTGCTATCAGCGTTGTTCTCCATACTGAATAACTCTATAGATTGTAGACGATCACTGCAACCGGAGGAACAGACGAACAGCAACCTGTAAGGATTGAAACGGATGATCTGAGTCGCGTCCGAGGACACTGTCCTATAGAGTTATTCCGCAACCACCGGCAGAGAGGAAGCGGCACCCCCCAGGATTAAACAGACCCTTCTTGATTTTCCAAGGCCACAGAACTGGCGGAAGGTAATGGCAACGACAGGCAGAAAAACAGATGAGAGGAGATGAGAATTTCGTGTGTTCTGAGCACCCCGCCTGTGTCTCTTTTATAGGCGTTTTCATGAAGAGCCATCGGTCAAGAAGGAACCCGGACGATACGTCCGTTGAGACCAGAGAGGCACCACCGAGCGGCAAAGTGAGCGGCAAAGTGACCTGGCTTTCCACAGAAATAACAATTTCCTTTCTTCTTGAAATTGGGGTTATGGTGAGAATCATTAGGCTTGTAATTAGACTTCTTTTTGTGCTGATGTTTAGAGCCATACCTCTTGTCGTGCGGCTTTCCTTCCACTAAGTTTGCTTTTGCAGTCATTTGTCTCCCCTTTGCTGCTTGGATTGCTTTTCTGTTGGTATCTTCAATGATAATATGCGTAATCAGATCTGACAGGGACAACTGCTTCTGCTTGTGCTTTAATTGTTGCTTGTAATCATTCCACGTCTCTGGCAGCTTTTCAATTAAGACTCCCGCTACAAACTCATCTGGCAGATTGATCTTCTCAGCCCGGAGTTCTTCAAGCAATTTATGATACTCATTGATTTGTAGTTTGATGTCCTTATCCTCGACCATTTCCCATTTGTAGAAATTCCCCACAACGAACTTTTGTTTCCCGGCGTCCTCAGCAGTGTATTTCAAGATAAGCGACTCCCAAATCTTTTGTGCCTCCTTGTGGACACAATAAACATCGAACAGATCATTAGAGAGAGTACTTATAAGGGTGTGCCTACAAACCTTATTCGCATACGTCCAAGAATCCTTCACGGCTTGGTCAGAATCTGATGAAGGTTCTGGTTGATCGAGAGCAGCAACCACCCCATGCATATCAAGAATAGAATAAACACGTTCTTGCCAGCGTCTAAAATTTTTTCCATCAAAAACATCAATCTTGGAGGTGTCGGGAAAAGGCCTCGGGAGTGGCATGGCAAAAGGCACCGTTGGTGCAGTGGAATGAGGCTCGAGAACCGATGCACCGTGATGAGTCTGAGCGTCAGGTACGTTGCTATCAGCGTTGTTCTCCATACTGAATAACTCTATAGATTGTAGACGATCACTGCAACCGGAGGAACAGACGAACAGCAACCTGTAAGGATTGAAACGGATGATCTGAGTCGCGTCCGAGGACACTGTCCTATAGAGTTATTCCGCAACCACCGGCAGAGAGGAAGCGGCACCCCCCAGGATTAAACAGACCCTTCTTGATTTTCCAAGGCCACAGAACTGGCGGAAGGTAATGGCAACGACATGCAGAAAAACAGATGAGAGGAGATGAGAATTTCGTGTGTTCTGAGCACCCCGCCTGTGTCTCTTTTATAGGCGTTTTCATGAAGAGCCATCGGTCACGAAGGAACCCGGACGATACGTCCGTTGAGACCAGAGAGGCACCACCGAGCGGCAAAGTGAGCGGCAAAGTGACCTGGCTTTCCATCGAAATAACAATTTCCTTTCTTCTTGAAATTGGGGTTATGGTTAGAATCATTAGGCTTGTAATTAGACTTCTTTTTGTGCTGATGTTTAGAGCCATACCTCTTGTCGTGCGGCTTTCCTTCCACTAAGTTTGCTTTTGCAGTCATTTGTCTCCCCTTTGCTGCTTGGATTGCTTTTCTGTTGGTATCTTCAATGATAATATGCGTAATCAGATCTGACAGGGACAACTGCTTCTGCTTGTGCTTTAATTGTTGCTTGTAATCATTCCACGTCTCTGGCAGCTTTTCAATTAAGACTCCCGCTACAAACTCATCTGGCAGATTGATCTTCTCAGCCCGGAGTTCTTCAAGCAATTTATGATACTCATTGATTTGTAGTTTGATGTCCTTATCCTCGACCATTTCCCATTTGTAGAAATTCCCCACAACGAACTTTTGTTTCCCGGCGTCCTCAGCAGTGTATTTCAAGATAAGCGACTCCCAAATCTTTTGTGCCTCCTTGTAGACACAATAAACATCGAACAGATCATTAGAGAGAGTACTTATAAGGGTGTGCCTACAAACCTTATTCGCATACGTCCAAGAATCCTTCACGGCTTGGTCAGAATCTGATGAAGGTTCTGGTTGATCGAGAGCAGCAACCACCCCATGCATATCAAGAATAGAATAAACACGTTCTTGCCAGCGTCTAAAATTTTTTCCATCAAAAACATCAATCTTGGAGGTGTCGGGAAAAGGCCTCGGGAGTGGCATGGCAAAAGGCACCGTTGGTGCAGTGGAATGAGGCTCGAGAACCGATGCACCGTGATGAGTCTGAGCGTCAGGTACGTTGCTATCAGCGTTGTTCTCCATACTGAATAACTCTATAGATTGTAGACGATCACTGCAACCGGAGGAACAGACGAACAGCAACCTGTAAGGATTGAAACGGATGATCTGAGTCGCGTCCGAGGACACTGTCCTATAGAGTTATTCCGCAACCACCGGCAGAGAGGAAGCGGCACCCCCCAGGATTAAACAGACCCTTCTTGATTTTCCAAGGCCACAGAACTGGCGGAAGGTAATGGCAACGACAGGCAGAAAAACAGATGAGAGGAGATGAGAATTTCGTGTGTTCTGAGCACCCCGCCTGTGTCTCTTTTATAGGCGTTTTCATGAAGAGCCATCGGTCACGAAGGAACCCGGACGATACGTCCGTTGAGACCAGAGAGGCACCACCGAGCGGCAAAGTGAGCGGCAAAGTGACCTGGCTTTCCACAGAAATAACAATTTCCTTTCTTCTTGAAATTGGGGTTATGGTTAGAATCATTAGGCTTGTAATTAGACTTCTTTTTGTGCTGATGTTTAGAGCCATACCTCTTGTCGTGCGGCTTTCCTTCCACTAAGTTTGCTTTTGCAGTCATTTGTCTCCCCTTTGCTGCTTGGATTGCTTTTCTGTTGGTATCTTCAATGATAATATGCGTAATCAGATCTGACAGGGACAACTGCTTCTGCTTGTGCTTTAATTGTTGCTTGTAATCATTCCACGTCTCTGGCAGCTTTTCAATTAAGACTCCCGCTACAAACTCATCTGGCAGATTGATCTTCTCAGCCCGGAGTTCTTCAAGCAATTTATGATACTCATTGATTTGTAGTTTGATGTCCTTATCCTCGACCATTTCCCATTTGTAGAAATTCCCCACAACGAACTTTTGTTTCCCGGCGTCCTCAGCAGTGTATTTCAAGATAAGCGACTCCCAAATCTTTTGTGCCTCCTTGTAGACACAATAAACATCGAACAGATCATTAGAGAGAGTACTTATAAGGGTGTGCCTACAAACCTTATTCGCATACGTCCAAGAATCCTTCACGGCTTGGTCAGAATCTGATGAAGGTTCTGGTTGATCGAGAGCAGCAACCACCCCATGCATATCAAGAATAGAATAAACACGTTCTTGCCAGCGTCTAAAATTTTTTCCATCAAAAACATCAATCTTGGAGGTGTCGGGAAAAGGCCTCGGGAGTGGCATGGCAAAAGGCACCGTTGGTGCAGTGGAATGAGGCTCGAGAACCGATGCACCGTGATGAGTCTGAGCGTCAGGTACGTTGCTATCAGCGTTGTTCTCCATACTGAATAACTCTATAGATTGTAGACGATCACTGCAACCGGAGGAACAGACGAACAGCAACCTGTAAGGATTGAAACGGATGATCTGAGTCGCGTCCGAGGACACTGTCCTATAGAGTTATTCCGCAACCACCGGCAGAGAGGAAGCGGCACCCCCCAGGATTAAACAGACCCTTCTTGATTTTCCAAGGCCACAGAACTGGCGGAAGGTAATGGCAACGACAGGCAGAAAAACAGATGAGAGGAGATGAGAATTTCGTGTGTTCTGAGCACCCCGCCTGTGTCTCTTTTATAGGCGTTTTCATGAAGAGCCATCGGTCACGAAGGAACCCGGACGATACGTCCGTTGAGACCAGAGAGGCACCACCGAGCGGCAAAGTGAGCGGCAAAGTGACCTGGCTTTCCACAGAAATAACAATTTCCTTTCTTCTTGAAATTGGGGTTATGGTTAGAATCATTAGGCTTGTAATTAGACTTCTTTTTGTGCTGATGTTTAGAGCCATACCTCTTGTCGTGCGGCTTTCCTTCCACTAAGTTTGCTTTTGCAGTCATTTGTCTCCCCTTTGCTGCTTGGATTGCTTTTCTGTTGGTATCTTCAATGATAATATGCGTAATCAGATCTGACAGGGACAACTGCTTCTGCTTGTGCTTTAATTGTTGCTTGTAATCATTCCACGTCTCTGGCAGCTTTTCAATTAAGACTCCCGCTACAAACTCATCTGGCAGATTGATCTTCTCAGCCCGGAGTTCTTCAAGCAATTTATGATACTCATTGATTTGTAGTTTGATGTCCTTATCCTCGACCATTTCCCATTTGTAGAAATTCCCCACAACGAACTTTTGTTTCCCGGCGTCCTCAGCAGTGTATTTCAAGATAAGCGACTCCCAAATCTTTTGTGCCTCCTTGTAGACACAATAAACATCGAACAGATCATTAGAGAGAGTACTTATAAGGGTGTGCCTACAAACCTTATTCGCATACGTCCAAGAATCCTTCACGGCTTGGTCAGAATCTGATGAAGGTTCTGGTTGATCGAGAGCAGCAACCACCCCATGCATATCAAGAATAGAATAAACACGTTCTTGCCAGCGTCTAAAATTTTTTCCATCAAAAACATCAATCTTGGAGGTGTCGGGAAAAGGCCTCGGGAGTGGCATGGCAAAAGGCACCGTTGGTGCAGTGGAATGAGGCTCGAGAACCGATGCACCGTGATGAGTCTGAGCGTCAGGTACGTTGCTATCAGCGTTGTTCTCCATACTGAATAACTCTATAGATTGTAGACGATCACTGCAACCGGAGGAACAGACGAACAGCAACCTGTAAGGATTGAAACGGATGATCTGAGTCGCGTCCGAGGACACTGTCCTATAGAGTTATTCCGCAACCACCGGCAGAGAGGAAGCGGCACCCCCCAGGATTAAACAGACCCTTCTTGATTTTCCAAGGCCACAGAACTGGCGGAAGGTAATGGCAACGACAGGCAGAAAAACAGATGAGAGGAGATGAGAATTTCGTGTGTTCTGAGCACCCCGCCTGTGTCTCTTTTATAGGCGTTTTCATGAAGAGCCATCGGTCACGAAGGAACCCGGACGATACGTCCGTTGAGACCAGAGAGGCACCACCGAGCGGCAAAGTGAGCGGCAAAGTGACCTGGCTTTCCACAGAAATAACAATTTCCTTTCTTCTTGAAATTGGGGTTATGGTTAGAATCATTAGGCTTGTAATTAGACTTCTTTTTGTGCTGATGTTTAGAGCCATACCTCTTGTCGTGCGGCTTTCCTTCCACTAAGTTTGCTTTTGCAGTCATTTGTCTCCCCTTTGCTGCTTGGATTGCTTTTCTGTTGGTATCTTCAATGATAATATGCGTAATCAGATCTGACAGGGACAACTGCTTCTGCTTGTGCTTTAATTGTTGCTTGTAATCATTCCACGTCTCTGGCAGCTTTTCAATTAAGACTCCCGCTACAAACTCATCTGGCAGATTGATCTTCTCAGCCCGGAGTTCTTCAAGCAATTTATGATACTCATTGATTTGTAGTTTGATGTCCTTATCCTCGACCATTTCCCATTTGTAGAAATTCCCCACAACGAACTTTTGTTTCCCGGCGTCCTCAGCAGTGTATTTCAAGATAAGCGACTCCCAAATCTTTTGTGCCTCCTTGTAGACACAATAAACATCGAACAGATCATTAGAGAGAGTACTTATAAGGGTGTGCCTACAAACCTTATTCGCATACGTCCAAGAATCCTTCACGGCTTGGTCAGAATCTGATGAAGGTTCTGGTTGATCGAGAGCAGCAACCACCCCATGCATATCAAGAATAGAATAAACACGTTCTTGCCAGCGTCTAAAATTTTTTCCATCAAAAACATCAATCTTGGAGGTGTCGGGAAAAGGCCTCGGGAGTGGCATGGCAAAAGGCACCGTTGGTGCAGTGGAATGAGGCTCGAGAACCGATGCACCGTGATGAGTCTGAGCGTCAGGTACGTTGCTATCAGCGTTGTTCTCCATACTGAATAACTCTATAGATTGTAGACGATCACTGCAACCGGAGGAACAGACGAACAGCAACCTGTAAGGATTGAAACGGATGATCTGAGTCGCGTCCGAGGACACTGTCCTATAGAGTTATTCCACAACCACCGGCAGAGAGGAAGCGGCACCCCCCAGGATTAAACAGACCCTTCTTGATTTTCCAAGGCCACAGAACTGGCGGAAGGTAATGGCAACGACAGGCAGAAAAACAGATGAGAGGAGATGAGAATTTCGTGTGTTCTGAGCACCCCGCCTGTGTCTCTTTTATAGGCGTTTTCATGAAGCGCCATCGGTCACGAAGGAACCCGGACGATACGTCCGTTGAGACCAGAGAGGCACCACCGAGCGGCAAAGTGAGCGGCAAAGTGACCTGGCTTTCCACAGAAATAACAATTTCCTTTCTTCTTGAAATTGGGGTTATGGTTAGAATCATTAGGCTTGTAATTAGACTTCTTTTTGTGCTGATGTTTAGAGCCATACCTCTTGTCGTGCGGCTTTCCTTCCACTAAGTTTGCTTTTGCAGTCATTTGTCTCCCCTTTGCTGCTTGGATTGCTTTTCTGTTGGTATCTTCAATGATAATATGCGTAATCAGATCTGACAGGGACAACTGCTTCTGCTTGTGCTTTAATTGTTGCTTGTAATCATTCCACGTCTCTGGCAGCTTTTCAATTAAGACTCCCGCTACAAACTCATCTGGCAGATTGATCTTCTCAGCCCGGAGTTCTTCAAGCAATTTATGATACTCATTGATTTGTAGTTTGATGTCCTTATCCTCGACCATTTCCCATTTGTAGAAATTCCCCACAACGAACTTTTGTTTCCCGGCGTCCTCAGCAGTGTATTTCAAGATAAGCGACTCCCAAATCTTTTGTGCCTCCTTGTAGACACAATAAACATCGAACAGATCATTAGAGAGAGTACTTATAAGGGTGTGCCTACAAACCTTATTCGCATACGTCCAAGAATCCTTCACGGCTTGGTCAGAATCTGATGAAGGTTCTGGTTGATCGAGAGCAGCAACCACCCCATGCATATCAAGAATAGAATAAACACGTTCTTGCCAGCGTCTAAAATTTTTTCCATCAAAAACATCAATCTTGGAGGTGTCGGGAAAAGGCCTCGGGAGTGGCATGGCAAAAGGCACCGTTGGTGCAGTGGAATGAGGCTTGAGAACCGATGCACCGTGATGAGTCTGAGCGTCAGGTACGTTGCTATCAGCGTTGTTCTCCATACTGAATAACTCTATAGATTGTAGACGATCACTGCAACCGGAGGAACAGACGAACAGCAACCTGTAAGGATTGAAACGGATGATCTGAGTCGCGTCCGAGGACACTGTCCTATAGAGTTATTCCGCAACCACCGGCAGAGAGGAAGCGGCACCCCCCAGGATTAAACAGACCCTTCTTGATTTTCCAAGGCCACAGAACTGGCGGAAGGTAATGGCAACGACAGGCAGAAAAACAGATGAGAGGAGATGAGAATTTCGTGTGTTCTGAGCACCCCGCCTGTGTCTCTTTTATAGGCGTTTTCATGAAGAGCCATCGGTCACGAAGGAACCCGGACGATACGTCCGTTGAGACCAGAGAGGCACCACCGAGCGGCAAAGTGAGCGGCAAAGTGACCTGGCTTTCCACAGAAATAACAATTTCCTTTCTTCTTGAAATTGGGGTTATGGTTAGAGTCATTAGGCTTGTAATTAGACTTCTTTTTGTGCTGATGTTTAGAGCCATACCTCTTGTCGTGCGGCTTTCCTTCCACTAAGTTTGCTTTTGCAGTCATTTGTCTCCCCTTTGCTGCTTGGATTGCTTTTCTGTTGGTATCTTCAATGATAATATGCGTAATCAGATCTGACAGGGACAACTGCTTCTGCTTGTGCTTTAATTGTTGCTTGTAATCATTCCACGTCTCTGGCAGCTTTTCAATTAAGACTCCCGCTACAAACTCATCTGGCAGATTGATCTTCTCAGCCCGGAGTTCTTCAAGCAATTTATGATACTCATTGATTTGTAGTTTGATGTCCTTATCCTCGACCATTTCCCATTTGTAGAAATTCCCCACAACGAACTTTTGTTTCCCGGCGTCCTCAGCAGTGTATTTCAAGATAAGCGACTCCCAAATCTTTTGTGCCTCCTTGTAGACACAATAAACATCGAACAGATCATTAGAGAGAGTACTTATAAGGGTGTGCCTACAAACCTTATTCGCATACGTCCAAGAATCCTTCACGGCTTGGTCAGAATCTGATGAAGGTTCTGGTTGATCGAGAGCAGCAACCACCCCATGCATATCAAGAATAGAATAAACACGTTCTTGCCAGCGTCTAAAATTTTTTCCATCAAAAACATCAATCTTGGAGGTGTCGGGAAAAGGCCTCGGGAGTGGCATGGCAAAAGGCACCGTTGGTGCAGTGGAATGAGGCTTGAGAACCGATGCACCGTGATGAGTCTGAGCGTCAGGTACGTTGCTATCAGCGTTGTTCTCCATACTGAATAACTCTATAGATTGTAGACGATCACTGCAACCGGAGGAACAGACGAACAGCAACCTGTAAGGATTGAAACGGATGATCTGAGTCGCGTCCGAGGACACTGTCCTATAGAGTTATTCCGCAACCACCGGCAGAGAGGAAGCGGCACCCCCCAGGATTAAACAGACCCTTCTTGATTTTCCAAGGCCACAGAACTGGCGGAAGGTAATGGCAACGACAGGCAGAAAAACAGATGAGAGGAGATGAGAATTTCGTGTGTTCTGAGCACCCCGCCTGTGTCTCTTTTATAGGCGTTTTCATGAAGAGCCATCGGTCACGAAGGAACCCGGACGATACGTCCGTTGAGACCAGAGAGGCACCACCGAGCGGCAAAGTGAGCGGCAAAGTGACCTGGCTTTCCACAGAAATAACAATTTCCTTTCTTCTTGAAATTGGGGTTATGGTTAGAGTCATTAGGCTTGTAATTAGACTTCTTTTTGTGCTGATGTTTAGAGCCATACCTCTTGTCGTGCGGCTTTCCTTCCACTAAGTTTGCTTTTGCAGTCATTTGTCTCCCCTTTGCTGCTTGGATTGCTTTTCTGTTGGTATCTTCAATGATAATATGCGTAATCAGATCTGACAGGGACAACTGCTTCTGCTTGTGCTTTAATTGTTGCTTGTAATCATTCCACGTCTCTGGCAGCTTTTCAATTAAGACTCCCGCTACAAACTCATCTGGCAGATTGATCTTCTCAGCCCGGAGTTCTTCAAGCAATTTATGATACTCATTGATTTGTAGTTTGATGTCCTTATCCTCGACCATTTCCCATTTGTAGAAATTCCCCACAACGAACTTTTGTTTCCCGGCGTCCTCAGCAGTGTATTTCAAGATAAGCGACTCCCAAATCTTTTGTGCCTCCTTGTAGACACAATAAACATCGAACAGATCATTAGAGAGAGTACTTATAAGGGTGTGCCTACAAACCTTATTCGCATACGTCCAAGAATCCTTCACGGCTTGGTCAGAATCTGATGAAGGTTCTGGTTGATCGAGAGCAGCAACCACCCCATGCATATCAAGAATAGAATAAACACGTTCTTGCCAGCGTCTAAAATTTTTTCCATCAAAAACATCAATCTTGGAGGTGTCGGGAAAAGGCCTCGGGAGTGGCATGGCAAAAGGCACCGTTGGTGCAGTGGAATGAGGCTCGAGAACCGATGCACCGTGATGAGTCTGAGCGTCAGGTACGTTGCTATCAGCGTTGTTCTCCATACTGCATAACTCTATAGATTGTAGACGATCACTGCAACCGGAGGAACAGACGAACAGCAACCTGTAAGGATTGAAACGGATGATCTGAGTCGCGTCCGAGGACACTGTCCTATAGAGTTATTCCGCAACCACCGGCAGAGAGGAAGCAGCACCCCCCAGGATTAAACAGACCCTTCTTGATTTTCCAAGGCCACAGAACTGGCGGAAGGTAATGGCAACGACATGCAGAAAAACAGATGAGAGGAGATGAGAATTTCGTGTGTTCTGAGCACCCCGCCTGTGTCTCTTTTATAAGCGTTTTCATGAAGAGCCATCGGTCACGAAGGAACCCGGACGATACGTCCGTTGAGACCGGAGAGGCACCACCGAACAGATAAGCCCAGAAATTGCGAACGGGAATGCCTCTTGACGAAGCGTCGGACGGCATTCCGGAGAGGCATCCGTCACGGAGGGTCACGAATTTCAAACCCCAAAATATAGTGACTTTTCGGCAAGCCAAAATTAAAATTATTTTTATTATCTAAAAATAATATTTTCGCTGAGCATAAAAATAATTCACAAAAAGTGTCAGTACCACGTATTTATTCACGCACAGGGGGGGAAATCGCCGGATTTCAGCTACGTTTGCCTTCCGGTGGCCCGTTGTTGTGTGCGCGTGAGCCCACCACTCCTCTAGGCCTCTTTACAAGCCCAAGTTAGTAAAGTAATATATATAGGCTTGTGACCTCTTATTCCCAAGCAATGTGGGACTAGCTTCTTTGACACACCCACTCAAACACTTATATTTTACAACATTGATGGCGAAGGTGGCTTGAGTGATTGAGAAGTGAAGATTAAAAATTTGAAGTTGCCCTAACAAAAAACGCGTAGCTTTACTTATGGTCTTGTTATGTTATTTAAAAATTTCATTGGACCTTTCTATATATTCTATATTCTGGTCATATATTTTTATTTTTAGCTTGTGTTCCAATTTATCCCAAACCACATGCAATGCAAATCAAACAATATAATAAATTCCATTCCAAAAATCAATTACTTATGAAAAATCATAAAAATATGACAATTATGCCCTTTTAAACCTTAATTTCATGTAACCTCTTTTAATTCAAAATTAATCGTAACAAATGCATTTTTGGACATGATAAAATCCCAAATCAACCATATAAATGCACAATAAAATAGAGTTCTATACAAAATATATGTAAGTAATTTGATTAGTGGGTCTAAGATTTCAATCATGCATGCCTCCAGATTAATTTGAAGTCTGTGCTTATCAACAATAAAAAATAATTTAATAGTAATCATTTTATGTAATATATAGCTATATTTCATTGTGTGTGTGTGTGTGTGTGTGTGTGTGTGTATAGCACAGTACCGTATATGGTCTTTCATTCAAATTTTATTACTTCCTTCTGTCCTTAATATAAGTCCCAGTTAACTTCTTTAGAGAGATTAAGGAAGCTAAATATATATTTTTTTAAATATTTATATTTATCATTTTTTCAAAATTAATTTATCTAGTTTATAAAATAATATATAATCAAGGCTAAATTATGCAAAACTCCCTGAACTTTAGGTCAGTTGCAAATAACCCTATGACATTTCAAAATTTAAATTTAAGCACTCTAACTTTTTATCTTTTTTATTATAAGTACCCTACCATTAATTGACCATTATCCTTTAACAAAAATTGACATGTTTGATTAATAGGTGATACGTGACATCCTATATAAATTACTAATTTTACAAAACCCCCCCAAACTTTGATTAGTCACGGATAACCTCCTAAACATTGATCGGTTATAGATAACCTTCCCTGAATTTTAATCGGTTACAGATAACCCCTATAACATTTCAAAATTTAAATTTAATTCCCTTAAAAATTTTATTTTTTTATATTAGACCATGTGTCATTACTTTTATCATATTAATGATTTTTTAAAGAATTTTCCTATTGTTAGACAATTAAAATAACTTTTTTATTGGAAAAAATAGAAGAATAATATTTTAAAAAATATCAGAAAATAAAACATTGCATATTTTTTTCTTGAATAAGGGGTTCAATTTTTATTTTTATATTTTTAATTATTATTCTTCTAGTTTTTTCCATAAAAAAGTTATTTTAATTTTCAAATGATAATAAAAATCTTAATAAAATTATTAAGATTATAAAAGTAATGACACATGGTTTAATATTATAAATAAAATTTTTAAGGGAGTTAAATTTAAATTTTGAATCGTTAGGGGGTGACATGTAATCAATCAAAGTTCAGGGGTTATCTGTAATCGATCAAAGTTCAGGGGCTATCTGTAACTTATCAAAGTTCAAGGGGTTTGTAAAATTAGCAATTTACATAGGATGCCATGTAGGATGCCACATGTCACCTATTAATCTGACGTGATAATTTCCGTTAAAAAGATAAAAGTCATTAATGACAGGGTGCTTATAATAAAAAAAATTAAAGTTCAGGGGTTCAATTTAAACTTTGAAATGTCAGGGGGTTATATACAACTAACACAAAGTTCAGGAGAATTTTTATATAATTTAGCCTATAATCAAAGATACACAATATATGTTATGATTAAATAATTTATTTAACTTCATTAATTTCTCCAAAAAAAAGAGGATCTTATATTAATTAAGGATAGGAGGGAGTAAGAAGGGAGTATTAAGTTGGTAGGCCCTACATTTTTTACTGGGGGAAATTCATTTGGCAATTCCGATAGTTTTATCTTTTATTTAGTCTTTAATCCAATTCCTAAGGGGTTGTGTCTGCTTGACTGGACGTGGAGACCTCCGAGTTAGTTATGCGTGCTGTTGGAGAAAGATATCTCTTTTGCTATAGACGATAATGTATGATAAACTTGTCTAGTTTTCCTTATCTTCTTGAGTTCCTTTTTTTATGTTTTTATCGTTTTAGACTTGGCTAGTATGGTTTGTTTTCATGATTGAATAGATTTTTCCTTGGGGGGGGGGGGGGGGGAAGAAGTCCTTGCAGTTATCTCCATCAAACACACCGGCCCTTCTCCTTAGAAAGTGTTAGGCGAAATCATGACACTGTTAAAAGTAGTGGAGTGGCCGACATTGCAAAAAAAATGCCATCAACGCCACCAATTCTTCATTGTCCGTCAATGAATTCGTAAGATTCTTCTTTGCTCAAATTCACTGACAATGTAGAGTTCGGTGGTTTCACAACCTCTTCGGCAGTGGAGATGACAAAACTTGAACCAGAGATGCGGTAACGGTACATAATTTAATGATGTGATGATTCTCTCTCTCTCTCTCGATCGGGATGTGATGACTCTCATTTTTTCATGGAGAAGGACCAATTTGTTTGACAAAGATAACATCAAGTATCCAATAAAGGAAAGAAACTTTAAGGACCTGGGTATAAATTAGGATAGTCTATAATGACTACAAAATTAATTTTTCCTTACTATTAATTGAAATTCATTTTGATATATTTTTCTTGTTTTTATCGGACATAATTAACAAAGAGTTAAAAATATATTAATTTAATTATAGTCAATTTAATTGCAGTGACTGCTCTTAAAGTCAAATCAATCTTTAAATTGAAAAAACCCCATACGAGTTTAGTTTTTGTGGTCTAATAATCAGTTGGACTGACAATATAAATAAAACATTGTAAAATATATTATAATTGAAATAAATAGGGAAAATCCCAGAAAAATACTCTTAAAATTGAGAAAAGACAAATGGGGTGTCCAATATGCAAAATTCCATGTCAGGCCAACAGAAGGAATCTGATATTTCAAAATGTTCTAAACTTACCCTTATTTTACTTTTGTCTCGCTCCCTCGTCCCTCTCCCTTCTTGTTCGTTGCACCATCTCTCTCTCTCTCTCTCTCTCTCTATCTGAGCTGTAATATGCATGCATTCTTAAAACAACTCAAAAAGAAAAGATACCCATGTTAGATGCAGAAATCAATACCTGTTGTAGATGTTCAAGTAAAAAGGAGATATCAGCATAATTTTGGATGAGATTAAGAATAAACCATCCTTAACAATTGTTTCCATCAGATTAACATTATTAAAATTTCATCAAATGAGCCCCAAATACAAATTCTCCCAGAGGAGTTACTAACCATTAACTGAAATTGTAGTTAACGACAAAATAATAATAAAGTGATCGTAATGATCAATTACAAACAGTGGCCAGAATACATAATTTTCTGTCATAAGGTCAAATTCACACATGAGGTTAGCAAGCTTCAAGTCAAAAGACGAAGGGACAAAAGAATATACATACAAGCGTAAACAATTAGAAGTGCCCAGCTTTCTTTGCAAAATCAGGTGCATTTTCGATAAATTCCTTCAATAATTTAAAACATGGACTGTGCAAATGCCTTCAGCAAAGGAATTATCGTTCAAATGTGTACAACTTTCTTACCATGGCGCATCCCAGCGGAAATGAAGGATCTAATGTAGCTCATAAATTACAAAAATTTGAAATGCAAAAGGAATGAGAAGGAATAGAACAATTTTTAAAAGGGGATCACGATTTCCGTTTCCGTTCATACGAGAGAGATGGAGGAGGAGAATGAAGTTGAAGATTTACACCTGAAATGATTACATCTTAGCCCAAAATGAGGCCACCCGTGGCGTCCATGAATCCTGAAGTGACGACAATTGGAGTGATTCTGGTATCGAAGTTTCCACCAACATTCCTGCTGGTAAAGAAGAAGAAGATCGGTCCAAAAATAAAAAAATAAAAGAAGAAGAAGATTGCAGAGAAGGTTGAGAGAACGGTGGAGCATCGAAAAAAATCAGTCTCGGTAGAAAGAGAGAGGGGAGGGGGCAATGAAGTAATTTAAGAACATTTTTAAATTCCAATTTAGTACATAGAGTCTGACTTGGTATTTGTGAAATTAAAGTCACTAATTTGTCTTTTTCATATTTTAAAGGTATTTATATGGGATTTTCCTAATAAAATGTTAGACAACAAATTAATCCAAATGCAAATTGACTTTATCCAATCAATTCCATCAACTTAAATTCCAGGGAAGAAGATATTTAAATATCATTTGAACTTACAAAACTCCAAAAAACATATTAACACATGAAAATGACACAAATGTGATACGGTAGGAATCTAGAATTTTGAATTTTTGTGTTTTTACCAAAATTCCCCTAATATTTAAATTAAAAAAAAAAGAAAAAAAAACCCACCCTCCCCAGAGTACCACCGCCAGCCACCGGCCGAAGCTCCGGTGCCGATGGCTGCTTTTTAAGGAGGGATTATTTTTTTCGAAAAATGTGGAGCCAAGACTTGACCATTGGACCACCAAGCACCTGTTGACATATATTTGTGTGTGTGTGCGTGCATAAGAATATATATATATATATATATATATATATATATATATATATAATACATATAAAGGCGTAATGGTATTTGACCAAAAGAGTAATGGAAATGACTAAAGACATAAACTAGAGGTATAAAAATATTAACTAATTGAGTGATGATATTAACCAAAGATGTAATCATATTGACTAAAGACATAATGATATTAATTAAATGAGTAATAATATTGAATAAAGGAGTAATGATATTGAATAAAGGTGTAAAAGTTTGACTAAAGGTATAATGGTAGTGACTAAATGAATAATGATATTAATTAAAACAATAATGGTATTAATTAAATGAGTAATGATATCAACCAAAGGCATAAACGTATTAATTAAAGGTGTAATGATATTGATTAAATGAATAGTGAAAATGATTAAAAGGGTAATGACATTGACTAGATACATAAAAATATTAACTAAATGAGCAATTATATTAATTAAAGGCGTAATGGTATTGACTAATAACTAAATGAGTAATGATATTAACTAAAGGTGTAAACGTATTGACTAAAAGCGTAATGGTATAAACTAAATGAGTAACGATATTAACTAAAGGCGTAAACGTATTGACTAAAGATGTAATGGTATTGAATATATAAGTAGTGAAAATGACTAAAGATGTAATGATATTAACTAAATGAGTAATGATATAAACTAAATGCGTAAATGTATTCATTAAAGATGTAATGATAATGACTAAATGAGTAATAATATTGAATAAAGATATAGTGATATTGACTAAATGAGTAATGGTATTGACTAAAGGAGCAAATGTCTGAATATCTTTACGTTTTTAGTCAATACTATTACTCATTTAGTCAATACCATTACTCATTTAGTCAATACCAGTACGCTTTTAATTAAAAGCATGACTCATTTAGTCAATATAATTACGCTTGTAATCAATACAATTACTCATTTAGTCAATACTATTACGCCTTTAGTTAGTTCGTTTACACCTTTAGTTAATATCATTACTCATTTAGTTAATATCTTTACTGCTCTAGTTAATGCCATTAGGCCGTCATTTTCATAATTCATTTAGTCAATATATTTACGTATTTAGTTAATATCATTATTCATTTAGTTAATACTATTATACCTTTACATATATATATATTCTTATGCGTAGGGCGCGCGCACACACACACATACATACATACATACATATATATATATATATATATATATATATATATCAAAGAGTGCTTGGTGGCCTAGAGGCCAAGCTTTTCGAAACCAACCAAGGTGGGGTGAGTTCAAATCTCACCTCTATCACCACCTTGGCTACACATTTTTCTTAAAAAAAATTAGTCCCTCCCCCATAAAACAGCCATTGGTGCCGAACTTCTAGTGTTCGGCGGTTGGAGGGTGCCTACTCCAGAGTTCTAGCGGGTGATCGGTAGTAGTGCTCAAGTAAGGGGGTTTTTTTCTTTTTTGTTCTTTAAAAAATCAATATTAAGGGCATTTTGTTAAAAACACAAACTTCAAAATTCCATATTCCTATCATGTCACATTTCTATCATTTCCATATGTTAACAAATTTTTTAGGGGTTTATAAGTTCAAATGTTATTAAGTGTCTTTTTCCCTAGATTATAAAACTAAAAAATAACATTCAACAAACAAAAAATTCTTGAATATTTTCCTTAATATTCTTTTGCTGTATATGTATATAAGTAGTATATGTAATTTATTCCATTTGTTGTACTTCTTGCATTTATTTATTTATTTTGAAAATTTATTAACACTACTACATAATTACACATATATAATGTTTAATAAATAATAGTTACAATGAATGATGATCATGTATGTGGAGGTTGCGTAAGAATATATAACGCTAAAACATAATAGTAAAATATGCGTACCATCATATATTGAGAGGCAGAATTCGCGAAAGCAAAAAATATAGCAGTTGTATTTATTAACCATAATATATTTTTTGACAAAAATGATGGTTTTTACGAAACAAATGTCATGTAATACTTTCAAACAATTTGTCTTCCAACCTTATATCAACAAAAACAAAAATATAATGGTTATAATAAGTAACCATAAAGTATGATTTCTAAATACTTAAAGGTAAAAAATAATAACTATTATATATAAGAAGACGGGATTTAAAAAAAATTATTTAATAATACTTGACAGTTCTTCATAAAAAATCATTATTTTTTCTTTAAGAATACTTAATGGTTCAAAATGATAACCGTTATATATAAGAATGGAGATTTTGAAAAATATCAAATACAAAGAGATGGGATTCTAAAAAATTTTGTTTGACAATACTTGACAGTTCTTCTTAAAGAACTATCATTTATTTTTTAAGAATACTTAACGGTTAAAAATGATAACTGTTGATAAGTAAAATATTTACATATTTAGTTTCCCTTATATATGATGATTTTGTGGATGATATTTGAGCTTAATTTAATGAATTTGGGTGTAATTGATAAATAAATAAAGATTTTGGCAAAACATATAAGTTATCAAAAAATACTAAATTTTAACCTTGTTTCAGTTTTCAAGCAGTATCTAGAGCTTTAGATGTTGGATTGGGATATTCTTTTTATAGATAAAAAGCTAAGAAAAATCTCTACAACTTTTATGTTGAGGCAAAAACTCAGTTCTGTCTTTAAGAGTTTCAAATTTTGCTTGAAAGTTGAGAACGTGGATTTGCCCTAGTCTGATCTTCGCCCACTAATTTGACCATAACTTGAACTGCAAATGTTGAAATGAGGAGCTCTCACACACATTTTCAAGCTAAAATCTAGATCTACAACTTTTATGAATACAGAAACATGAAAATTTACCATTTTGACTATCAAAATTCGGCTGCAATCAAAAAGCATGGTTGCCACAAGGTCATCATTGGTGGCTTAAAGTCAATATTCATGTCTAACAAGTGGACATTTTTGCACCCCATTTATCTATAAATAGAGAAGTTGAAGACATAAGAAGACACACCATCTTAAAGTTTAATTCCAAGCATTGTATTGCTTCTTACATGCCTCCTTTGTGGAAGGCTTAGGTAGACCTCCTTCATGGATGATATAGGTTGCCTCCTACATGGAAGGTTTTACCTCCTATGAGGAAGACTAAATTTTTTTCATTTTCATACATTTTGTAGTTATATCTTTATGTTTTAGAATTTAATAATTAAGTTTTATGCAATGTTTATGAAGTTTTCAATTTATTTTGGTTTTGTTTTTAATTTCATCAGGAGCTAAATTTTCATTTTTCTAGGGTGATGATGTTGCTTACTAATGATGGATTGAATCTTAATTTATTAAATCTAGTTTTAATTTATTGAGTTTTGATTATATTTTTTTAATGCTTTCCATTTATTGGCCATCTTTTGAATGATTTCAATATATATGTTGAGACCAGAAGGAGATGTATATGTGTAGATCCTATAATTAATATCATAACCTGCATATGAAATATGAATATATTCATATGGGTTGTGTAATCTTAATGAGTTCTATAAATCTTAATGTATGATTAATTGCTTTAATTCATACAAGGATATATTGGATTGCCAATTAATTATAGAATTGCTTGACCTTGGAAAAGGTGAGTAATTAAATAAGGGAAATTCGGCTATCAATCATGTGGAATAAATTGGACTAAAATAGATAGGTGATTCAATCCAAAATTTGCTAAGTGAAATATGATCTCTAAGGCTTTTTCTCATAGTTATTTCCATATCAATTGCATTCATATTCAATCTTTTTTATTTTGTACTCTTAATCACCAACTAAATGATTGACTAAATAGAATTAAAATTACCAATTTTGGTACTTAGTGATCAATCCTTACGGGAACAATGCTCTACTCACCTCTATATTACTTGTTTATGATAGTGTACACTTACACTCGTAACAAGTTTTTTGAACTACAGCCTTTTGATTATGAGATCAAGAGAACTTGTCGAAGAAATCGAAGAGTTCGAAAGCAATCTTCTTCAATCTTAAGCAATCTGATGGCAAATTCGAGAGAAGAAGCAACAGATACCAAAACACTCCATGACCATGCAACACTAAAAGTCATAGAGACAATTTCTTGAATAAAAAAACCACCAGTAGCAGCCAATAATTTTGAAATCAAGCTTGCAATTATCCAAACGGTTAAGCAAACCAGTTTGGTGGTTTACCAACAGAAGATCCTAACACACATATAGCCAACTTCCTAGAAATTTGTAACACATTCAAGCATAATGGTGTTACTGATAATGCTATTAGACTTAGACTTTTCCTTTTTTTACTCAGGGATAAGGCTAAGAGTTGGTTACACTCGCTACCAGTAGGAAGCATAACTATATGGGATGTCTTGGCACTGAAAGTTTTGGCAAAAACTTTCCTTCAGGAAAAACTGCTAGATTGAGGAATCAAATTGCCTCATTTACCCAGCATGACCTAGAAAGCCTCTATGAAGCCTGGGAACGATACAAGGAGTTGTTAAGGAGACGTCCTCATCATGGGTTACTAGATTGGTAGCAACTGCAAACTTTCTATAATGGGATGACACATACTTCTAGAATTCTTGTAGATGTTGTAGCTGGAGGATCTTCAATGGGAAAAAGTCTAGTTAATACCTATATCTACTTGAGGAGATGGCAACTAATGCATACCAATGGCCTTCTAAACGGAACATTTAAGAGGAAGTACTTTGAGTGCACAAGATAGATATCCTTACAACGTTGTCTTCCCAAGTTGCATCTATATCCAAGCAAATGTAATCAACACTCCTACTAAAACCTGTTATTGATGTGGAGGACCTCATGTGGGCATGTAATGTCAAGAATGACACCTATTCATGCTGGAGCAAACTCATTATAACAGAAATCAAATAAATAACCCATTCTCAAACACTTACAATCCAGGTTGGTGAAATCATCCAAATATTGGTTAAAGGAATAATCAAAATGTGTTTAAGCTGTAAGGGAACTACCAGCGACAAACTCTTCAACCACTAAATCCATCACAGCAGAAAGTGAGCGCGGAAGATGCACTGGCTCAACTAATCATGAATACATCTCAATTCATGGCTAGGATTGACACAACACTCCAAAGCCAAGAAGCATCACTAAAGAACTTGGAGATCTAAATGGGCTAAATTGTAAATATGTTGAATTCTAGACATCCAGAAATTCTACCAAGTGACACCAAAAGAAACCCAAGAGAGCATATGAAGGCCATTACGGTACGGAGTGGGAAAGAATTGAAAGATTCTATAATTAAAAAGAAGAATGACAAGAAAGAAAGCAAAGAAGAACAGAAGGAGCAAGCATAGAAACCTAAAGAGAAAAATGTGCTACTAGGAAGAATTAGCTTTCTAGATAACCCTTTTCCATATGTACCACTAGTTCCATACCCTCAGAGACTTGTGAAGGAAAAGCTGGACAAGCAGTTTGGAAAGTTTCTAAAGATTTTCAAAAAGTTACATATCAACATCTCTTTCGCAGACGCTCTTGCCCAAATGTCCAGATATGCAAAATTCATGAAGTATATTCTCTCAAACAAGCATAAACTTGAGGAATTTGAGACAGTTGTACTTACTGAGGAGTGCAGTGCTATTCCTCAAAAGAAATTACTACAAAAGTTGAAAGATCCAAGAAGCTTTTGTGCAAAACCCTCACTTATTTTGACTTACAGTGGAAAATTAATGAGTGGTTTGGTGGGCACAATATGAATAGTAAAAATATACAGATATTATTGATACAATATGCTTAAGTATATATAGAATTCCCATACAGGGTATTGTACTATAAATTACAAACCTTAAAAATAATAAAAAGGTCTTCAGATAACTAACAGTCTCTACTGACCTTGTCCAGAACCTTCAGTTGCAGGAAATTTCAATACTAGCCTTTGAGTTGTTGCTTGTTACACAAAACTATTTATTTTTATGGAAAGGGTATGATTTGAGAGAATCTCAGTAGTAACATACTATCAATCATATAAAATGTCATAAATAAATATGCCATACACCAAATCATGTAATAAAACCATGACACTGTGTATGCACCCTACGTGTCAGTGTACCATAGTTGGGTCTTAGACCATAATTAGGTATTGTGTGTGTTCACTATTCATATCATAGAATATGGTATACACAAAGCATATAAACACTCACATGGTATATAAGAGATAGGTTACTACCTAGAATTGCCCTTTCCTTGCTATTTGTTTATCCTTAACTGTTTGTTTGGCTTGGGCTATCGGTATATCCTAAAGTTCTAAGTTTAGGATAAATGAGTTATTACTCATTCATAAATCACCCTAAATTAAATGTGTTAGTTATCTTGACTTAAATTCACATTTTGATTGTTTTGCCCTTAGAAACTTGGTCAAGCCCCTTTTGTACCCGTCCAACTGTACTTTCCTAAAAATTATGACTTAGGCTATTCCTACATAATTTCGCGTACGAAATTTATTTTTGTCCTCAATTTTATCAAATTCCAGCCCAAATTATAGTTTTCCCTTAGCAGCCTTTATGTTAGGGTTTTAGGGGTAAAATTGTCATTTCACAAACTAAAGCCTTTATACTCCATATTATGTAAAGCCCCAAATTTCGATTAAGGGCTAATGATAATTATTGAGAATAATTATTGAATTAAGGTGGAAGAGTTATGTGTTTTGTGGCAATATTAATTAATATGCCATGATTAGTGGAAATTGAAAGAATAAAATAGTTGAGTAAGTGATTAATGGAGAAATTAATTACTGGCTAAGAGAAAAATGAGATATGTGATTAAATGGTTAATGGAAGGATTAGAATGGCTAATTGGTGATTTATTTTGTGAGAGCCAATAAGGTTTGGACATGTGTCAAGTGAGGATGAAGTGAGAGGCATGGAGAAAGTCAAATGAGGGAATATTTTATCATTTCTCTCTCCTCTCTTCCCTTGGTTTTCGTTGGACAGCATGGAGGGAGTATGATCATCATAATTATTTCATCTCCTTTACTCTTCTCTCTCAAGTTCTCTCTCTCCAAACTAGTAGCGATTGGTGCTCAAGAAAGAGAAAGGAAAAAGCTTGAGGAAAGGTAAGTAAATGACCTCTAATGCCAAAGTTCACTTCATTAATGTTGTTCCTTGGAGTGAGAGCTTCATCTTGATGTGTATAGTTTGGCATTGGTGTTAGTTTGAGCTCCCAAGGAATTTTGAAGGTTGGAGAATCAAAGAAGCTCTTTGGCAAAGTTGTAGAGGTGAATGAAACCAATCTTTCCATCTATGTTTTATGTCATTTTATGAAGTTTGAAATTTTTGATACTTTTGGCCTTAAATTCAAAAATAATGATCATTGGTAGTTTGGCATGTTATTGGTATAGAAATGGGTGTTTTGGTATGAGTTTTGGATAGATAGATTGATTTGGGATGGGAATGGTATGTTTGGATGATTTTAGAATTTGGATGATTATATTTCCCAAAACCAAAGCATGATAATGGAGTAGGATTTGGGTCATTTTGATGATTCCATGTGATTTCTTGGATGTTTTTGTGTAGGAGTAGCTTTGGTAGAAGTTTTGGGTCCATTTGGATCAATTGGGCAAGTATTGGGAAGTATGGTCAGTTTTCTGCATTTTCTGGTTTCTGATAAGATCTCTCGAGTGATTTGGGGTTCACTCGAGTGTGGGATGAACTTCACTCGGGTGAGGTTGAGTTTCACTCGAGTGCTGCGTGTATATCCTGTTTCTCTTTAGCTTTCTGTTGTGCTTCCGTGAGCAAAATTCAAAAGTGTGTCTTGACACTTGCGGGTGTCAAGCCATCACTTGAGTGCTCTTGTCCTTACTCGAGTGATGTTCCCTTCTAAAAGTTTCTTGTGCTTTCAGGTGAGCACTTCCTGGACCTCACTTTGAGGGACTCGGGTGAGCATTAGGCTTCCACTCTAGTGATTGAGTTGTGCTCGAGTGTAGTGGGCAACTCTGGGGTATGTTATTCCTTTGTGCTCTCGTGTATTCACCCGTTTTTGTTCACTCTCTAATGCCGAGTGTAGACTATACCATCACTCGAGTGAGGTCTCCTTCACTCAAGTGTCTCAGTGAAAAATCATGTTTTGTACTTCCAAAAAGGGATCTTTGGGGATAGTCTTCCAACCCTTTAGAGCTATTGATAGAGTTATTCATAGGTACTAAAAGAGCAATAATGATAACCAAATTAAGTGTTAAGAAGTCATTAAGAATTGGAATAGAGAATTGACACGTCATCACTTATTATGAATATAAGATTTGACAATTGCCCTACTCGGGAGAGACCGGCGCTAGGACACGCACGGAAGGATCAAGGTAGTGACTCTTCTCTCATGTTGTGTATGATGTTTTGGTATGCATGACTTGTCATTGAGTTTTGTGAACTGTATGTGCCATAATCTATTACAGGGTGAGCAATGCAGTGTGAGCCGTTTAGGGATTGACACTGGTCATCTCTAGTTCGGCCGTTGTAGTACCATTGTAATCGACATGGATCTTTATGAATCCGACCCATGGGGCGGTGTATTGTGAATCCAGCCGTGGGCTATGTGTATTGAATCTTGCTTGTATGGCTTGCGTGTGAAATGATTTATATGAATCCCAGCTGTGGTGAAATATATTGTGTGGATTGTTATGATGCGATACAACATGAGCAATTCAGTGTGAGCAAACATAAGGGTGACATGAGTCATACTTGCCCTTGCTGCTGTAACTGTCATTGTAGTTGCTATGTGTGTATGATGATTTGCTTTCGTGCCTTATTGTTGTGCATACTATGAGTGATTTGTTACTGTGGGGATTCTTTAGAATCTCACTCTCCCAAAACAACTTTTAGACAGGGCTGAAGGATCTAAGGGAAAGTAGGCAACGAAGAGCGGATAGATCTCCGGTTTAGGAATATATTTTTGGTTATTAGTTATGATGTAAATCATTTGGATATTTTGTTGGAAATTATATGTATATGTTGGATAGTAATTGTGTAATCCCCTTGTTATGGGAAACTTTATAGGCAATTGTGCCTTGTTGACCCTTATTTAATTATAGAACCTGAGTGTGTTGGGAATTTGCATTGTACTTTGATATGTATGAATGAAATCAACCTGTACAGGCCATTTGTGTATTGTAATGTGAATATGAGACCTTTGAAAATAGGTTTTAGAAAAGTTTTTATAGACTCTGATTTTGGAAAGTTTGATTTTCCTAAGTCCCAAATCATCTAAGGTCTCTAATTTCACTTAATTATGTGTTTGTAAACTTAATCTCGGCCTTGATCATGAAGGGGGTTAAATATTATATATGTTCCCTATGCAATTTTCCATCCTAAACACAATGAAATCGTCAAATTGATGAAATTCCAACATTTTCTAGACGAAATTGCCCCTGCCCAAATCTAGAATATTTAGGGGAAATCATGTTTTCCTGATTTCAAACCATAAACCACCTTCTTTACACCTCTAATAACATGTTTAACCCATTAAACAACAATTGCACAAGATTAGAAGGAATTTGGGTAGCATCGCCCCTTAGGGTTTGATCTTCCTAAAATAAAAAACCAAGCAAAACAAACCAAACAACCAACTACAACAACATCAAGAAGTATATATCATCAATAATCAACAAGATAATCAAGGTTCTTGAGATTACCTTATGATTACTCCACTTTCTCTCTCTAACCATGGTTGCTCCCTCCCTCTAACCTCTTGATTTTTCTTGCCACACTTGAATTTCAAGAAGGAATAGAGGTTAAGAGAGATTCCCTATGAACTAGAAGGCTTAACACATGGAAATCACCTTTAACTCACCTTGGTTGAATCTTGACCTTGCTCCCTCTTCTCTTGAGCTCCATATGTTTATGAGCCCTCTCTCTCTCTCTCTCTCCCCTATTTGGTTCAGTTGACCAAAATATGGAAGGAAAGAGAGAGATAATGAAGGCTTATAAAAATATCCTACTATCCCTTTTTCCATCTTATTTTATTCCATTGAACACATGGGAATTTAAATTGCATCATCATCTCTTTTCCCCTTGGCTAATACTTGGCTGAAAATGAGCATGAGGAGGGAGTATTAATGATTTTTATTTCAGCATTTTATCCTCTTCCACAAATATTTCTACAAGAGTTGCCAATATTGACTATATCCCTTTTTGTTTTGGCCTTATCCAAAAATGATCATAAATACATATTAAATCATTTTTCCCTTCATTTTCATCTCTCTTAGACGAAAAGGGGTGAGTAATGTAAAGAAAATAATTTTCTTTTGCTTAATATGAAAAATTATCAATTTGCCCATACATTTTGTGATTTTCGCCCAAAACTGGTAGCATTTTCACCCAACTTCAAAAATTTATATCTTTTTTAGTAGACATTTAATTGAGGTGCTTCTAAAGCTACTTAACCCTTATTGAGTCAGTTTTAAGGAAAAATATAGCCTTTAGCCTGCACTATTCGCATTCCATTTTTAGTGTTAAATTCCTATAATCCAAAATTTATAGCTAGAGGCTATTCAAGGTGGGTCAATATTCACCATTTTATTCCCTTTATTACCCCAAAGGTAAACGGAATTTTAGTAACCAAAATTTGGGATATTACATTTCTCCCCTTGTTAATAAAAATTTTGTCCTCAAAATTTGGTCACATTGATCATCCTTGGAAGAATCCTATCTCACTATGTAACTCATCCCTAGGTTATACATACTTAACACAAATCACTTGATAGATGTGTGCTTTAAATGCCTATCAGCCACTACACTTACAGCCTGTTATGTATTCAGGGGTCACCAAACTCATTATTGTACTATGTATACTTGTCAATATATCACAAGTGCTTATCAGACCTTACTGCCCAGGGACACTTCCCCACGCAAACATACATATCGGGTCTTACCGCCTTTGTTCTCTATTTTCTACTCATGGGCCACCCAACCCATTACTATATTGATTGTCCATTAGGACACTTAATGCATTATTCTAGGCCTTATTTCCTTGTCAGGACATTACCCGATGTACTTAGCCTAACGACTTATGTCACTCAATTTTTTTTACAATACTGAACATTCATATTCTGGCCTTACTGCCCTCTACAACCATGTACACTGGGACTTACTGCCAACAGGCCTGCTTGTAGACATGACTATCTATGACTATGTTCACTATCTATTACTATGTCTACCTATTTGGTGTTCAAGATCAAATAACCATTTTAACCCTTACTAGCCATACTATGTACTCTATTTATGATCAGATAACTATTTGACCCTTATTGATCATATTGTGTGCACTGGTCACTACGTTCATCATTCACTGTATGCACTATATCATGAGTGGGTAATCATTCTTTGAGGCTACACTGTTGAGACTATTTGCCACCATTATACCCTACTACACTAGGGCTTATCTCAATCTCCATTTACATGTGTCACCGCGAACCACATAGGTTGTGTGACTATTGACCACACAAATCATGTCACTGTAAACCACATAGGTTTACATGGGTAATATCACCGTACACCACACGGTCATATTACTATGACCACATAGGTCATAACACTGTGACAACATAGGTCATATCACTATATAGCACACTGCTCAACATAGGTCATATCCTCAGGGCTACCCGTGATATCTACCAGTGCAACCAGGATTCTCTGTTGGCCATGTTAAGGTTGCATACTGACCATGTGGTTGGTTAACATGCTCTAATAGGTTGCCACACCACTATACATCATGTACGGTAAATCACCATATGCCACACAGGCTATGTCACTGTAGACCAGACGGGTCTAGTCATGATCTGGGATGATTAACACTAGTGTGAATATTAACCTCTCCAGTTGTCCTCAAATGTTACACATAAATTTATTGTCCTACTCAGTTGTGTTATTGTTTCATATTGGCTTCGGCTGCACCACTTTAATGTTGTATTTTCCTTATATGTTAAGATGGTTTGATAGGAGTTTTATAAGAATCACATATATCACTTGACTAAAACTAAAATATGTGTGCCTCTGAGACACTTCCTAATCTATTTCAACCTAATATTATATTGGGATTTGATAAATCCCATTATGTGAGACAATGTGTCTTGGTACTACTCTAGGGTATTTCTTTTGTTCTTCTTTACTCTTCAAGTAGATTATAATATTGACACCAAATCTTTAACCAATCCTTTGTCAACTGGGGATCAAACCTTCCTTAGAAGATAAGGGTGTTGGCCTCTGTCAATGATATGCCCCCATTGAATGAGCTGTGTTGTTCATGTTTGCAAACTATCTCCCTTAGGAGCAAGTATAAATAGCGGCTCTCATTTAGATTCCTCAGACTGTTGTTCATATTCTTGTTTCACTAGGATTGTCCCTGTCTGTGTTCTACTTTCGCTACACTTCCCACATGTCATTCTTGATAATCATTGATCATTGTTTGCTGTTCTATTTACTTGCCTTGTGTTTGCCATATTGGGTTAGGTCTAACTTCTTGACCCTGCCTAGCACCTGTAGCTCTTGATCCCACCATCTCTATGTTTCACAATATAGAAACAAGGAAGAGGTAAATATCATATTATCACAAGGGCATTTTTGTCGTTTTACAAAGGTGGTTACACAGGTACTCCTGAAATCACATATAACATATGTTTGCAATAGCCTGGAAAGACTTGTAGCAACATACAGTCCTCTAAACTACTGTACAACATGTGCTTACTCCTATTACATGACATATCACAACATGCACATGTAACTTCCCACGGGTTACTCATCCTAAGATTTCCCTAGGTTGAGCACGCTTAACTTTTATGTACCTATGTAAAAACTCATACCAACTTCATCTACCTTTGACCACTGATACCCCGTGACTGACCTTTGTCCACTAAGTCATGCCAACTATTGTTGGCTAACTAAACACTGTTTGTGGACTTCATATCAGTACCTGTACATGTACCTGAATATGTACCTTGATATGTTCCCTAATGTCCACAAAGTTGTCTATTTGACTCCACTCTGGAATCTTGTTCTTCTTCAGCACCAAAACACTATATCCGAAAGGAAGTATAGTGTTGTGTGGATCCTTATGTCATCTGGAATCCCTAAATTAACTTATCCCTAACCACCCACCACTGGGATCAATTTATCCATGTATACTGCATATTAGGCCACTAGGGTGTCGTACTCAAGGACAACCTGCAGGTATATGCTCCGAACATCTTACCATAATCCTCGATCCGGTTGTAAACCATGCACATGTATACCGCTCTAACTCTGGGATCAGTAATGAAACCCATATCCGTTCTCTCTTGTCTATTTGTGGCTTATCTGCCTTGTTAGATCCCAAGTTTTGATGATAAAAAAAGTCAATTATGTACAAATCATGTTTTTATAAGTTTAAGAAATGTTTACAAAGTTACCAAATGCATATAACAATGTTCTGTGGTGTCTGCTGTCAAAATGAACAGGTGTGCTCGAGCATGAGTCTAGCACTCGAGCATGGAACCTTTCTGTGCTCAAGCAGGTGCGAGTGATAGCCAGAAAGTGTTTGCCCGAGAAGCATGTTACTGTCATTTTTACTGATTCACTCGAGCACTGGAGATAGCACTCGAGCAGAGGAGCCTTTCTTACTCGAGCACATGCGAGTGAGAGTCTGCGAGTGCTTGGCCGAGAGCAAGTTTTGTCATTCTTCCTTATGCACTCGAGCAGAGAATTCAATACTCGAGCATGAAGTTGTTTTGTACTCGAGCACTAGCGAGTGAGGAATTGCGAGTGCTTGGCCGAGAGTCATGAAGATCACAGAAGCACGAGTGTGCTCGAGTAAGGTTGTATATGCTCGAGTGACATATCAGCACTCCCGAGTGAGAAATCTATCTCTCTCAATTTCTGATGCAAGTGTGATAATAAGGGTATATTACTTGAGAATATTTTTCTCACTCGAGCAAGAGTATGTGTGCTCGAGTGAGGGCCCACATCACCTGCGAGTACAAAATCTCACTCTTGCTAAAATGGTATGCGAGTGCTGTCCAGAGAAGAGTCTCCTAGTATAAAATGCAAGGCCACTCGAGCAGAAGGAGTTGTACTCGAGTGAGGCCCCACATCACTCGCGAGTGAGAATTTTGTCTCTCTGAAATCCTATGCAAGTGCAGGTTCAAAACTGAAGCACAAGGAGTAAAATAGGGAGATCACTCGAGTGAGCCCATCCATGCTCGAGTGATACTCTAGCAGAACACCAAATGCACCAAGTCTCACAGTGTTCAATCCGAATATGTTTTAATGTTATTTATTTATCTTATCATCTCTTATTATTATTATTTAATATCATTTTGAATGTTTTATAAGTGTGATATAGGAGGATGAACATTGAAATAAATAGAAATGAAGCAAGTCAAATAACGGCAGACAACATCACAACAAGCACACACCTACTACATCCAAAGTTTTCAAACATGCGCATGCCATTCCACAGTAACATGCCCCGCTCCACAATGATCATTATTCAAACGGGCAAAAACTGAACATCTATAAATACAGAGTTTCAGAGAGATTGACAATAACAACGAGGCACAAGAATTCACAAGCATATACATGAGTCTCTGCTATTCATAATTTTCTCTATATACACATTGATCTTCAGTGTTCATTTATTTGCTCTGTAAGAGAGTCTTCATACAATTCAAATTCTATTTTCAATTGATCTCAAGGTATTGGGACCTTGAGAGGGTAGATTTCCTTACGAGAGAAGCAGTTGAGAGAATTCCTAGTTAAACCTTTCATTCATAAGACTTATAAGATACAAGCAGTAGAGAACGTTACTGCTCGTAAAACTTACAATGGTGTAAGCAGGAGAAAATGTTGCTGCTCATAAGTCTTGTATACATAAGCAAGTGGGAAAGGTCATAGGTTGTTTTTCTGCACGTAAGACTTGTCGTAAGGGGGAGAGAAATTTCTTAGTAAGAGAATATTTCTGCTCGTAGTCCTTTCAAGGACAATTGTTGTTTTGTGGCGTTCTAAGAGCCCATTGAATCATAGAAGAATAGTGAAAATCTCAGTAGGTCTTGATCTCTGAAGACTGGACGTAGGCCTGGTTGTTAGGCCAAACCAGTATAACTCTCTGTGTTCTAATCTTCTCAACTCTACTCTATCTACTCTATTTTTCATATCACCACATCAAGCGAAAAATTTATAACGTCACTCAATTCACCCCCCTCTTGGGTGAAGCTTTCCTCTTTCATGCCTGACACTTAAGTACCAGTAACTGTGACTAGACACTGATTAGCCTATTGGTAATTCTGTTTTAGGATGAGGCTAATGCTCGAGCCTTACTCGGATCCGCTTCCTCAGCATCCATGTCATCCTTGTACCATTCTCTCTATGGTATGGTTTTATGTGCTACCTTCTTGGTATTCCACTATTTCCTAGGGGCTTGTCTATTCCTTTCAGGGGCTTGCAAACTAGTTGAAGTAATTCACTTTGTTGTTCCTATTACTGTATAATCAAACATATCAGTATACTATCTTGTTGCCAGAACCACTGCATTTACTTTGAGCAGACAATTCTATGGCCAGAATCCTTGCTCTGATACCAAAAATATAAAACCCTTACTTATTTTGACTTGTAGCAAAAAATTAATAAGTTTTTTGGTGGGCACAACAGGAATAGTAAAAATATACTAATATTATTGATACAATATGCTTAAGTATATACAGAATTCCCATACAGGGTATTGTACTATAAATTAAAGACCTTAACAATAATAAAAAGGTCTTGAGATAACCAACAATCTCTGTTGACCATGTTTGGAACCTTCAGTTGTAGGAAATTTTGATATTGGCCTTTGAGTCACTGCCTGCTGCGTAAAACTATATATTTGTATGGAAAGGGTGAGATTCGAAAGAATCTTAGTAGTAACATACTATCAATCATATAAAATGTCATAAATAAATATGCTGTGCACCAAATCATATAACAGAACCATGACACTGTATTTGTACCCTACATGTCAATGTACCACAATTGAGTCTTAGACCACAACTAGGTATTGTGTGTGTTCACTATTCATATCACAGAATATAGTATACACAAAGCATATAAACACTCATATAGTATATGAGAGATAGGTTACTACCTGAAATTGCCGTTTCCTTGCCTGTTTGTTTGTCCTCAACTGTCTGTCTGGCTCGGGCTATTGGTATATCCTAAAACTCTAAGTTTAAGATAAATGAGTTAATACTCATTCATAAATCACTCTAAATTCAATGTGTTAGTTGTCTTGACTCAAATTCACATTTTGACTGTCTTACCCTTAGGAACTCGATCTAAGCCCCTTTGTACCTGGTCCAACTGCACTTTCCCAAAAATTATACCCTGGGCTATTCCTACATAATTTCACCTAAGGAATCCATTTTGGCCTTGATTTTATCAAATTCCACCCCAAATTACAGTTTAACCTTTGGCAGCCTTTATGTTAGGATTTTAAGGGTAAAATTGTCATTTCACACTCTAAAGCCTTTATACTCCATATTATACATGTTCCCTACACAATTTTCCATTCTAAACATAATGGAATCATCAAATTGATGAAATTCCAACATTTTTTGGATGAAATTGTCCCTGCCCAAATCTCAAAAATTAAAGGAAAATCATGTTTTCTTGATTACAAACCATAAACCACCTTCTTTACACCTCTAATAACATGTTTGACCCATTAAACAACAGTTGCACAAGATTAGAAGGAATTTGAGTTGCACCGCCCCTTAGGGTTTGGTCTTCCCAAAATAAAAAACCAAGTTAAACAAACCAAACAACTAACTATAATAACATCAAGAAGTATATATCATCAATAATCAACAAGATAATCAAGGTTCTTGAGATTATCTTATGATTACTCCGCTTTCTCTCTCTAACCATGGCTGCTCCCTCCCTCTAACCTCTTGATTTTTCTTGCCACACTTGAGTTTCAAGAAAGAATAGAGGTTA
The DNA here is from genome assembly GCA_963855925.1 of Inga laurina. Classification (NCBI taxonomy): domain Eukaryota; kingdom Viridiplantae; phylum Streptophyta; class Magnoliopsida; order Fabales; family Fabaceae; genus Inga; species Inga laurina. The sequence goes on along the minus strand of OY979706.1, from coordinate 40,630,269 downwards.
AGAGAGATTCCCTATGAATTATAAGGCTTAACACATGAAAATCACCTTCAACTTATCTTGGTTGAATCTAGACCTTGCTCCCTCTTCTCTTGAGCTCCATATGTTTATGAGCCCTCTCTCTCTCCTATTTGGTTCAGCTGACTGAAATATGGAAGGAAAGAGAGAGATAATAAAGGCTTATAAAAATATCCTACTATCCCTTTTTTCATCTTATTTTATTCTATTGAACACATGGGAATTTAAATTGAATCATTATCTCTTTTCCCCTTGGCTAATACTTGGCTGAAAATGAGCATGAGGAGGGAGTATTAATGATGTTTTATTTCAGCTTTTTATCCTCCTCTACAAATATTTCTACAAGAGTTGCCAATCTTGACTATATCCCTTTTTGTTTTGGCCTTATCCAAAAATGATCATAAATACATTTTAAATCATTTTACCTTCATATTTAGCTCTCTTGGACGAAAAAGGGTGAGTAATCTAAAGAAAATAATTAGCATTTTCTTAATGTGGCAAATTACCATTTTGCCCATACATTTTGTGATTTTCACCCAAAACTGGTAGCATTTTCACCAAACTTTGAAAATTTATATCTTTTTTGGTAGACATTTAATTGAGGTGCTTTTAAAGGCTACTTAACCCTTATTAAGTTAGTTTTAAAGAAAAATATAGCCTTTAGCCAGTACTGTTCACATTCTATTTTTAGTGTGAAATTCCTATGATCCAAAATTTATAGCGAGAGGCTATTCATAGTGGGTTAATATTCACCATTTAATTCCCTTTATTACCCCAAAGGTATAAGGAATTTTGGTGACTGAAATTTGGGATATTACATTTTGCATACCTTGCACCATAGGTCAATGTAACTTTGAAAAGGCACTTTGTGACCTTGGAACAAGTGTAAATATTATACCTCTATCTGTATACAGAAAACTCAGTCTTGGAAAGGTGAAGCCTACTGCAGTTTAATTATTTCTAGCTAACCGATCGATGAAACATCCAAAAGGTGTCTTAGAAGATGTTCTGGTGGAGGTGGACAAACTCATATTTTCAGCTGATTTCATAATACTCGACATGGAAGAAGACCAAGAAATTCCTATAATTCTTGGGAGGGCATTCCTAGCAACTAGTAGAATTTTAATAGATGTGCAATAGGGAAAGTTAACCTTGCGAGTTCAAGATAATCAAGTATCTTTTAAAATTTTTAAGGCTTTGTCCTTTCCAAATGAAGGTGACACTTGTTATAGAGTAGATACATTGACCAACTGTACAAAAGACGTGGTGAACGAAATCTATATGGATCAACCATTAGCAATGGGAATGGTAGATGTATCAAAATCTACTAATCCTAAAGTCTTGAAGCAGATTAGGTACCTTGAAGCAAATTTCCCAATTTTTATCAAGAAACCATTTAAAGATTTGGGAGAAAGGCTGAGTAAGCCGGTACCATCAATAGAAGAACTACTAATACTGGAGTTGAAAACATGACCATCCTACTTAAAGCATGCTTATCTGAGAGGAAATTCAATATTACCAGTGATCGTCTTTGCAGCTCTTTCTACCAATAAAGAAGAAAAGTTATTAAGAGTTCTAAGGGAGTATAAAATAGTATTTGGATGGTCAATAGCTGATATAAGAGGAATAAGTCTTTCAATTTATATGCATAAGATCCTAATAGAAGATAACTACAAGCCATCAGTTGAACACTAGAGAAGACTTAATCCAAATATGAAGGCAGTGGTGAGAAAGGATGTAATAAAGTGGCTGGATGCTGGTATAATCTACGCAATCTCTAACAGTCAATGGGTAAGTCTAATTCAAGTTGTGTCAAAGAAGGTGGAATGATAGTGGTGCCTAATGAGAAAAATACCCTGATTCCATAACGAATGATGACTGGCTGGAGAGTGCACATTGACTACAGAAAGCTCAATAAAGCTACTAGAAAAGATTACTTCCCTCTGTCATTCGTAGACTAGATGATTGACAGACTAGGTAGGAAAGCTTATTATTGTTTTCGGGATGGGTACACCAGATATAATCAAATTACAATTACACCAAAGGATCAAGAGAAAACAACTTTTATATGTCCATATTGTACATTGCCTTCAGAAAGATGCCATTTATTTTATGTAATGCACCAGCAACATTTCAAAGGAGTATGATGGCGATATTTTTAGATATGGTGGAAAAGTCCATTGAGGTGTTCATGGATGATTTCTCAATTTTTAGAGAATCATATGATCATTGTATTTCAAATCTGGAAAAAGTCTTACAATGTTGTGTGGAGACAAATATGGTTTTAAATTAAGAGAACTGCTATTTCATGGTGAAAGAAGAATCATGCTGAGTCACAAGGTATCTGATTGAGGCATTGAAGTGGATCGAGCCAAGATTGAATTAATTGAAAAGATACCACCTGCCTCCTCAATCAAGGGCATTCAGAGTTTTTAAGGACATGTGAGCTTCTATAGAAGATTCATCAAGGACTTCTTAAAAATCACAAAGCCACTTTGCATGCTGTTGGAGAAAGGCACCCCCTTTATATTTAGTGAGGAATGTTTATCATCCTTCAAAACTCTAAAAAGTACATTGACTTTTGCACCAGTTATCATAGCTCTAGATTGGAACCTTCCATTTGAAATGATGTGTGATGCAAGTGATTATGCAGTTGGAGCTGTTTTAGGCTAAAGAAGAGACAAGGTTTTTTATGTCATCTATTATGCTAGCAAGACACTCTCAAACACATAGCTGAATTATGCAACAACAGAAAATGAGCTTTTAGCAGTAGTTTTTGCATTCAAAAAATTCAGAGCTTACTTGATTGGGTGAAAAGTCATTGTCTAGATGGACCACTCAACAATCAAATACTTGATTAAGAAGAAAGATGTTAGGCCTAGATTGATCATATGGGCGCTTCTTGTAATATCCCAAATTTTAAGACTAAAGGCTACAGAATAAGCCTAAATAAAGTATACTACTAAGCCTATTTTAGTAAGAGTCTTAGGAATGAATAAGAAATATAATGACTAATAGAAACCTCACCCTGAATAAAGTATGAATTTTGGTGTTAATTAGTCGAAAGAAAATACCCAATTCCTTTAAGATATGTCATTATGACATAAAACCTAACTCGGATCCAAAGGAAAAGGGGAAATAGTGTCTAGAAAGAATTAAGAAAGATAATTGAAAGAATTAATGGCACAAGAATTAATATTTCCATAATCAAGGGCAAAAGAGACAATTGCCACTTGATCTTAAGGTTAGAATTGGAAACCTAAAATGAAGGGTCAAGATTAGCTCTTGAAAAGCAAGAGCAATAATGAAGATGAAGAAGCAATTAATTCCTTTTCCCTTGATAAAAAACGTCCAAGATGAATAGGAATATGGAAAGAGAATTTAAATGATATACTACTTCACTTTTTCATTTGAAAAGTCAACAATTGTGGCTAGGTATAAATAAAGCAAGAACCAAGATATCAATTGGTCCACATATCATTCTCCTTTTCTCTCAATTAAATTCGGTCAAGATCCCAAAGAAAGAAAAAGAGAATATGCAATTGATGAAATCTAGTATCATTTGACCAAGACAAAAAGAAAAGTCAAGAGGACTAAAAAATTGATCAATTTGGAAGGTGGGCCCAAAAAGCAAGCTTTCAAGAAGGAGTTTGTCAACGTAATTCCCTTCTTTTGGGATATCAAATTTGGTCAAGTGAGGAGGAAGGAGGAAAGAAGACCATTTGGCTAACCATAGTTGTTTTAATCAATTTACTTTTGCAAGACACCATAATATTGTGACACTTGGATTTTCTCTTGTTCTTTGGATGACTTTCATCCAAGAATTCAAGAACCAAGGGAATGGATATTAAAACTAATACTCTCTCTCTCTCTCTCTCTCTCTTTCATTAAAATTCGGCCAAGCCTCCCAAAATAGAAAACAAAAAAGAAGGAAAGAGAAAGGAGGGCTCTTGAAGTTCAAGAACAATGTGAGATCTTCTACCTTGATTTTCACCTTGACAATCACTGTTCTAGCTCAACGTCTCTTCTTTAACATTGTTCCCCTTGATGAGAGCTTCATTTCTATGGTTTTAGAATTTTAAGGGGAGGTGTTTTGAGTCATCCTACAAGAGCTAAAGTTGGAGAACCAAAGAAAGAGCTCAAGAAAGAGCAAGAGGTGAGCTTATGCTTTTATTTAAGCCATATATTATGTTGTTTGGTTGAGTATGGTGAATTTGCTTGGTTGCCCTAAATTTTGGTCATGAAGAGAAATTAGGGTTTAATTATGTTATGATCATATAAATGATATTATAAGAAGTTTTAAGAGCATATGAGATTAGTTTGGTGAAGAAATTGTTAATTGGTGAATTGTTGCTTTGTGCCCTAATTTTTTGGTTTGAACAAGGCAAGTAGAAGGAGAATGATTTTGCCAATTTTGAGGTCTCTAATGGATTCCTTGGGGAAAGTTGTGTAGGAATAGTTTGTTGGTATCATTTTAGAAAGAATGAATTTGAAATCCAAAAATTGGAATTGAATATAGTGCTGCCAGATTTCGTCTTCTGGGAGGCAGCTTGGTTATAGGGGTTTTTTAATGACCAAATGTGATTCAATGGCCATGATATTTTCAAGAATAAAAGTACACATGTCAAGCTTTAATTTCATAAGTAATATGTGCCATTTGGGTCTGTACATTTAGAGATATGAATTTTTGAAGTTAGGTATTGAATCTAGACCGAATCCTGGACTAGTGTGGCTTTGGTCGTGATTCTGGAATGTGGCTAGAATTGGCTTTGAGTAATATTTTATCTTTAAAATACACTTAAAGAGCTTTAATTAGAAATTTGAACCACCCCATTGGAGTTCCATAGAATTATTATGAATTTTTAAAATTTGGTCAAAATGCTGGCAGCTTTTGGCTACCATGCGAATTTAAGAAAGAATGGGCTAAATGTAATTAGTATGAATTCCAAGGGTAAAAGTAAGCTCATTTGGCTGATGTAGCTAATTGAGAATTCACTTATTATGGCACTAACAATGTAGCATTTATTTAGGGCCATGAGAAGTCAAGAAGAAGAATGAAAGAAGGCTTTGAATCTACCATGGTTAGAAGAAAATGGGACAAGAAGAAGGACTTTGTCCAAAGGTAGTGAACTTACTTTTTTTTTGCCAAATTTGAACTTACTTACTTGCATGTATGTGATATTTATGCTGTGTATTCGTTTGTTGTATTGCTTTATTTGATTATGTGAAGTATGTATGAATGAATGAAGCTCTATTTCTGTCTTTGTTGTGGTCATAAATATGTTGCACGAAACATTGAGCATATAGAATATCATTATGTGAGCATGAGTCTATATAAGATAAGCATATCATACACTAGCATTCATCTTATATGTATTGTTTGTAATGTTTGCTATTGAGATTCCCCCGAATCTCACCCCCACCAACCATATAGGTACAGGAATACAAAAGAAAAGGATGCTGGAGATGAATAAGAAGGAAAGAAGATGAAGAATCGAGAAAGAATGAATGTGTATTAATTTACTGTATGTAAATTATCTATATGGCAAGAATGTATGTATGAAGATTATGAATGTGCGTAATCGAATTAAGTTGTAATTGGAATCACGGGAACTAAGAAATAAAATTAACTTTGATATTTGGTGAGAATAACAGCTCAACAGCCAGAAATTGAGTAATAATCCCCTAAGAGAATATAAGTAAACACTTCCGATACATAATTAAAAGGGTATGTAAGAACGAGCATTACACTTCTGCTACAAGAATTTGACTTGGAAATCAAAGGGACCGAGAATTTCATTACAGATCATCTTTCTCGGTTAGAGCCATCTGAACAAAAAAGAGAATCACTAATCAAGGATAATTTCCCATATGAGTAAATTTTTATCATGCAATCACAACCCACCCCTTGGTATGATGATTTTGTAAATTACTTGGCTAGCGGAGTAATGCCTTATGAAATTTCTAAAGTGCAAAAGAAGAATTTTCTAGCTAATATAAGGCATTACCATTGAGAGGATCCTTTCTTATATAACAATGCCCAGATTGAATTATCAAGCGATATGTTCCTGAAGAAGAAATGGCCAGCGTCTTAAATCACTGCCATTCATCCCCATATGGTAGTCATTTTAGAGCAAATAGAACAGCTACTAAAGTCCTTCGATCCGGGTTTTACTAGCCTACACTCTTCAATGACACCCACAGAATTGTGATAACACATGACAGATGTCAAAGAACGGGAAATATCTCAAAGAGACATGAAGCCCATTTAACTAACATCTTAGAAGTTGAGCTTTTTGATATATGAGGGATTGATTTTATGGGACCTTTTCCATACTCATTTATTAATCAATTTATTTTAGTAGCCTTTGATTATGTCTCCAAGTAGGTTAAAGCAGTTGTTTTTCCTACAAATGATTCTCGAGTGGCTGTGAAGTTGTTTAGGAAAAATATTTTTACAAGATTTGGAGTACCTAGAGCTATTATCAGTAATGGAGGAAGGCACTTTTGCAATCAACTACTTCAATTGGTGTTAGCTAAATATGGAGTAACTCATAAGGTTGCAACTCCATATCATCCACAAACTAGCAAAGAAGTGAAAATCTCAAATAGGGAACTAAAATGGATCTTAGAGAAGACGGTGAATTCTAATCAGAAGGACTGGGCAAGTAAATTAGATGATGCATTTTGGGCTTATAGAATTGTCTTCAAGACACCAAATGGTATAATGAATTGCTTTACAGAAAAGCATACCATCTTCTACTAGAAATAGAGCACAAAGCATATTAGGCAATAAAAGCCTTAAATTTTGACTTAAAGGAAGCGGGTGAGAAGAGACTTCTCTAACTCAATGAGCTTGAAGAATTCAGACAACAAGCTTATGAAAAGGCCAAGTTATACAAGGAGAAGACAAAAATGTGGCATGACAAAAGAATTTTGAGGAGAGAGTTCACATTAGGACAAAAAGTGCTTTTATATAACTTATTGTTTAATCTCTTTCCAAGAAAGCTAAGATCAAGGTGGTAAGTGTAACACCCCAAATTTTATTCACCAATAAGTCTTGTACTTATTTGTGTCCTTTAATGAAATGGAATGGCGAATATTCATGTTCATAGGAATTAAACACTAAAAATTTGAAATGTAAACAATGCTGCCAGTGAAATTTCTTGTGAGGCAGCAAGTTTGTCATGTGGTTTTGGATGAACAAATGATGACAAAAAATTGTGAAATTTTTTAGGATAAAAGTAGATATCGTAAGATTTAATTTGATAGGTCATGGGAATTATTTGAAGCTGTAAACAAGGAGTTATGAATTTTTGAAGTTAGCCCGGTGAAACTGACCAACATTTGTGGCAGCGGTCAAAAACACAAATTTTGAGAAGTGTGAGCTTCTAGTTGACTAAATGCTATATTTTTCCTTGAAACTAGACTCAATAAAGGTCATATAGCCTTTAGAAACACTCCAATTATAGTTTTACAAATAAAGTTATGATTTTTCAAAGTTTGGATAAAAAATCTGCCAGAATTGCCAACTATTACAAATTTGGGAAAAATGTAATGGCAATTGTGTAAATTGTGTAATAAAGTAAAAGCCCATATTTTCCCTTAATGGTGGTTATTTGCTTGGATATTAATAATGCCAAGTTTCATCAATCTAAAGCCAAGGGATTAAATTATAATTGTTAAAGTTTGGGCACATGTTGAATTAAGATTAAAATACTACATATATGTACATATGGTTTGACTAATGTAATAAAGCCCAATATGTGATTATGAAGGGGGCTTGGGACATCATTGTGGGCCAAGGAAAGAGGGAAGGAATTGGTTCAAATTGAATGGGAGCCTATGACATACTTAGAAAGGGATAGAGTCAAGTACTAAAGTTATGTTATAAATTGGATTTATTAATAAAACTAAATAAGAAAAGAGATGGAGATATTTTTTTAAGCCTTGGTTCATCTTTTTCTTTCCCATTTTCACGTCCAAGCATACCACAGAGAGAGTGACTTTGAAGAACATAGAGAAAGGGAGCACAAGGAGGCTAAATCCTAAGGTAAGAGCTTGAAATTCCAAGAGTCAAGCCTTCTAATTTGTGTAGTTCATCTTCTAATCCCTTGATCTTCATGAAAACCATTGTGTAGCAAGCAAAATCTCAAGGTTGAGAGAGAGAGAGAGAGGAAGGACAGTTTTAGAGAAAGAAAGTGAAGAAATCCAAGGTAACGTCAAGAACTTCAAATCTCTTGGTATATTGTTGTTGTTATTGTTGTTCTTGGCTTGGTTTGTGGTTGGATTGTTGATTTTGTAAATTTGGAAAGTGAAAACCCTAAGGGGTTATCTACCCAAATTTCCTCAAATCTTGGTTAATATAAGTTTAAATGGTTTAATAAGTGGTTAAGAGTGAAAAGGAGTAAGCTTTGGGTATTGGATTTCCAAAATCACATTTTTTCCTTTTTATGTATAAGTTTCGGCCAACTCTAAAAATAGGGATTAGAGCTGGAATTTCATTAATCTAATGGTTCCATTGTGTTCAAAAGGGAAAATTGTGTAGGGTTGATGTTGATCACATTGTGAGAAAAACCCTAAAAAGTGAAATGCGAAAAATAGCCTTAAAACCCTAAATAGGGGCTGTCAAGGGCAAAATTGTCATTTGGAAGTGATATTTCAAAAACTGATGTCAAAAATGGATTCTACACACAAAACTGTATAAGAATAACTCAGATCAAAATTTTTGGAAAAGTAGGGTCGGACTGGGTAGAAAGGGGCTTGGACCGGATTCTCAAGGGTATTTTGGTAATTATGCAAATTTGGACTAATATAACCAACAAAAGTAATTTGGAAGAGTCTAAAGTGATACATGTATGGGTATTAACCTAATTCTTGTAAACTTGGATTTTTAAGACTAAACTGTTGAGCCTGAGCCGGATTGAATTGAGGACTTATTTGTGAACAGAAAGGAACTTAAGGTAGTAACTCTATCTTTCATATATTATGTCAATGTTTATTTGGTTTGTGTATGCCATTTACCGTAATATGTATGATATATAGTGCCTGCAGGTACACTAAACATGATTGAGCATAGTGCCTACGGGTACATTGGTATGCCCAGTTTGTGGCCTTGAGCCCAGTTGAGGTACAAAACAAGTAGGGGTTACAACATTAGTTGGCTCTAAATGTTTCCGACTGAACTGAATTATGTGTTATTATAATATTGTTGTATGTGGTATGTAACCCCCTGCCGTAATTAATATCCGGATTACGCGATTAACGTGAAATAAAGACCAATAAGACAAAACAACCTTTATAATCCCATCAACCAGACGGGGTTTTCACAAATACATTTTGAAATCATTCTAACACACGGTCTCATATTTACACTCCGAATATAATTACTATGCGAAGATAAATTACATTTATATAATTATCAGAGTACGCAATATAAATTCCCGGCAATCCCGGGATCATATCTTCGCTCAATAATCATAGGGCACATTAGCCCATACAACTCAACCAATAGGGATTACACAACCTACTCAAATACATACTCAAATATTGATCCAATTATACAATTCATATTCCCAATTACGCATTGATAACCAACTACTAAGCTCTCACCCAGAAACGAGTCCTCTTCGTCCTTGGATGCTTGCTTCATCCTCAATCTTCCTTCCCTGTCTAAAATGTTGATAGGGGAGGGTGAGATTCTGGGGAATCTCAGTAGGAAACAGATACCAATATGCATGTAAGATAAGTATTTAATGCATGACATGCTTGCATCACAATAACTCATGTTCACATAATGATGTATCCGCATGCTCAATGTTTCAACAACATACTCATGGCCATAGCATAACTAGAAACAGAGCTACAATCATTCATACATGTCTCACATAATCACGCAAAGCAATAACATGCATCAATACACAAATACAATTATCAATACATGCAGGAGAGGTAAGTTCCCTACCCTCTTTCCACGTAAGCTCCAGCACAGCTGCTCACGAACAAAACGAACACCAAACCACGATCAGGGCGACTATCCAACCCTATAACCAAACAAGGACATAGGGTTAATCCCTTTTCCAATTCCTTAACTCTCAAACACTTAAGTTGGTTATCATTCACGACCTTTAGGAGGCTAATTAAAGCCCAAACATATGCCTAAAGGCTTGGGAAACACTTGACCAAAGATCTCCTTTTAAAAGTGCAAAACACTGATTTTTGGGGGTGGGCCGCGGCCCAAAATCCGTGGGCTGCGGCCCAAAACTGCCCAGAAACATTTGGGCTGCGACCCAGAATCCACGGGCCGCGGCCCAAAACTTCCAGTTTCTTGGCTGAACTTCCAAAAATCATAACTAATTCCACAAAAATCGAAATGAGGTGATTCCAAAGCCAAAAGAAAGGTATATAAGTCCTCTTTCAAGGAAAAATATAGCCCTTCACTGGAAATCACCACACAAATACAGAATCACCAAAAACTCAAGACTGTCCCAAAACAGAATCCATTTTCGACCTCAAACTTTGGACAGCTATAACTCACAGTAGAAAAAACGAAATGGCACAAATTATGTGTCCATTTTGAAGCTTGGGATGTGAACTTTAAGACTGGAAAGTTTCAGAATTGTCCAATACCATTTGGTCATTCAAAACGCTCATACAAAATTACTGCGCAAAACAGAGCTTAAACCAAACAGATTTCCAATTTTCTACCAAAGTGTTCAATAACTCCAAAATTAATAACCAAGCTTATTCCCACACAAAATCACTCAAGGAACACAATGGTAACCTCAAAATTACCAAATTCACAACCCATTTATATGCCCTGTTTTGACCAAAGCATAAAACCAACACAAAAAGTGCCAAACTTCACATTTAAGCTTCAATTCAATACCATTCATTCAAAACACTTAACAAGGCACTAATTCCATGACAACAATAGTTCAAACACCACAAGACCCTAAATCACGAAATTATGGCTAAAATTCCAGAAATTTAAGGCCTAATCAATGGCCACAAATCTTATATGAGAAGGAAGCTTTCACTCACCTCAACAACTTTCCCAAAGGCACTTCATGATTCTCCCAAGTTCATAATTTCGTGATTCCTCAATCACCACCAATGGAGAATCTACAACCATAGGATGAAAGCTCTTAGCTCAAGGAACAATGTTAATGAAGAGCATTTTGGCATTTGAGGCCATTTGCTTACCTCAAATCCAACTTTTCCTTTCTCTCTCTTGGCCAACAATGGAGAAAATGGAGAGAGAAGAGAGAGATGAGTGTGTGATGATGAAGATGAGGAAGAGTGCAGAAAAATCTGCCCCCAAAAACGCATAGGAGAGAGAGGAGAGAGAAAAAAGTGGTTTTTGTCTCTTATGCCTCATCCTATGGTCCACCATAATGCCACTTGGCAACATCTCACCCCTTGATCTCTAATACCACACACATTTACACCAAATTCACATCATATTTCTCCCAAAATATTTAATTACACAATTTTATAATCAATCTCAATGCCATTAGCCCTTAATCGAAAATCGGGGTGTTACATGGTACATGGCATATTTATTATTGCATTTTCTATGATCAATTGACTAATACTACTGAGATTCGTTTAAATCTCACCCTTTTTAAAAATTATAATATTCCAATAAAAGCTAGTGGCTCGAGGGGCAAAACAATAAATACCTACAACTGAGGTGCATGGGATAAGAGAATAGACCTGTTGGTTATAGTTAGTTTATTTTGACATTTTTGGTACAAAATTGTTTATATTATCAAACATCGAGGGGAGACCTTGTAATGTAATCAAGTACCTTGTACCAATATATCAGTATATTTATGTTATTCTTGTATTACTCACTGAATTGCACAAAAACTACTCTGATTAATATCAAGGATAAGTGGTATTTAAGACGGGGTCTCACAGTCAGGACCTTTTATTGCAATTTAAGTATGGTGTAACACCCCACTTTTTATTTACCAATATGCCTTGTAAGTATTTATGGCATTCAATAGAATAACATGGTGAATTTTGGTGCATTGGGAATAACAAAAATACCTTTAATTGAGGTTACATGAATATTGGGATAAAACAAGATATAAAGCCAATTTTTATCTTCCCCAAAAGCCCATTATTAAAGCACAAAATGGAGTATGAAAGAGCACAACCCTTCGCCCAATATTAAAGGTGTATTTAGGCCAACAAGGAAAGAAAAGGAAGAAGCCACAGTTAAATGCAAAAATATAAAGGCAAAATGGTAATTTGCCAATAAAGCAAAGAGCTAGTTATTTTTCCAATTAATTGAGGCAATTTTTGGCCAAAAAAAGGAGGGAAACTAATAGATTGGAGATAAATATCCAAATGTGAAGCAATTATGGTTAAGTAAAATAAGTTTGAAAAGTCAAAAGTAAATATGACATAATTAATTATTTGGAGAGAGAGAATTTTGATAATTCAAGAGCTAATTATTATTTCCCCTTTTCCTTGTAATTTTTAGCCAAAGAGGGAAATAAGGGGGGAAAATAATTACTTGAAAGCTAAAGGTGTCATGTGGAACTATTTTGAGCCAAGCAAAAGAAATGAAGTCATAAAAGAAAAAGGCACATAGTAAATTAGCATTACACTATTATTTCAAAAAAGATGAAGAGATAGTTTTAAGAGTACTTATCCTCTTCCAAGAGCCCATAATTTCGGCCAAGACAAGAAAATAGAGAGAGAGAGAGAGGAAGAGCTTGAAGAACAACAAGAGAAAGAGAGCTGAAGAAGCAAAGATCAAGATAGGTAGGCTTGATTTCAAGTGTTCTTGCCTTCTAGCTTGTGTAAGACCTTCTCTAACCTCTATATCTTCATGAATATCATGTTTAGCGACCAAAAATTCAGGAGAACGAGGAGGAGAAAGGGACGGCTAGAGATAGAAAGTTGAGAATTCAAGAGGTAATCTCAAGAACCTTGATTCTCTTGATGATTATGATGTTGTTGTGGTTGTTGATTGGTTTGGTTGGTTGATTTGTGGTTGTTTTGCTTGATTTTGTAAATTTGGGATGATGAAACCCTAAAGGGTTATGCTGCACAAATTTCCACAAATCATATTTAATAAGTGTTTAAGAAATTAAATATGTGATTAGGAGTGAAAAGAAATGAATTTTAAGAGTTAAATCAAGAAATCACATTTTCCCCTTTTCTTGAGCAAGTTTCGGCCAGTAGCAAAACCAAGGGAAGGAGATGAAATTTCATCAATTTAATGGTTCCATTGGGTTTAGAAGGAAAAATTGTGTAGGTTCATGTTAAGTATGAAGTATCGAAAGCATTAGAATGTGAAATAACAAAACTATCCCTAAAACCCTAAGTTAAGGGTTGCCAAGGGCAAATTTGTCTCTTGGCAGGGAATTTGATAAAACCAAGGTAAAAAATGGATTCTACACATGAAATTGTGTAGGATTAGCATAGGTCAAAATTTTTGGAAAAGTACAGTTGGACCAGGTACAAGGGACTTGGACCGGGTCCCTAGGGGTATTTTGGTCATTTTACAGTTTTAAGCTAAGATAACCAACAAATTAAGTTTGGAAGAGTCTATGAATGAGTAATGACTCATTTCTTTATAAATTTGGAATTTTAGAACCGGACAATTTACGTAGGCCGGGACGAGGTTAGAGCCAGGAAAAGGGATTAATGTAGTAACTCTATCTTTCATACACTATGTGACTTGTATGTACTTTATGTATACCCTCTTTTGTAATATGTATAATGCATTCTCTAACTAGGGCGAGAAAAGCACATGCATCGTTTGGGGGGGGGGAAGTACAAATACCCCAACGGCCCCAAAGGGGATCCAATTATGAGATACAATACCAAGAGGGTACATTGCTTAGTCTGTGGTCGTGAACCCAGCTAAGGTACAGACAAGTAGGGGTTATAATAGTAGTTGGCCTTAAATACATATGCACATTTTGATGATGATTATTTTTACAGTGTTATTATCCTATTGCATTATATAGTACTTGGCATATTTATTTATCGCATAACATATGACTGATAGTATGTTGCTACTGAGATTCATTTGAATCTCACCCATTTCAATATTTAAAAGTATTCCAGCAGAAGCTAGCAGCTCTAAGGGCAAAATGGTAAATACTGGCATTTGAGGGTACTAGTTCAAGCAAGGATTACTGTTGGTTGCCCTTAGTTTTATTTTGCGAATTTTGAGGATTTGTAAATATTTTTCAAACCCTATGGGGATTGCCTATATTGTAAATAAGTACTAATTATCAGTATATTTGTGCTCTTTCTGTATGCCTATAGAACTATGCCTTTATCACTCTGGCAAATATCGAAATGTTAAAGGGTTTGACATATGCCCATATGGAACTGTGGAGATTCAAGTTGATGATAAAAAAATTCAAAGTGAATGGGCAAAGGCTAAAAGAGTATAATGACGGTATACTCAATACTTTGAAAATTGTCATCACATTTGAGGAACCAATAAGTAAGCCCTCCTTCTAGCACAAGAAAAAACAATAAAAATAAAAACAAAAAATAAAAAGTTAATTGGTTTGGTTTTTGTCTAGCTAAAGAAGTTAAAGAAAGGCGGCTATTTGGGAGGCAACCCAAAACTTCTTTTTCTTACTCATTAATTTTTCTTTCCTACTCACTGAAGCACACTTCACTGCGTTAAAGATTTTAGTTCTCATTATTTTCATTTTAAGTTAACATGGAGGAATCTCTTACAAAGCTTAAAAACAGGTTTCCTACTCTTTCCAAAGATGTGCTCAGGACGATCTATAGCTATTGACTTGAAAGAATGAAGATATTTAAGAGTTTGGGCCTTCTTGAGGATGTATGCTAGATCATTGAAGCTAAGGTACGTTTAGCAGGTGAGATTCATGGGTCATTTATTAAACCTATGCCAGGAATAGGAAGAAGTTATTATCTAAAAAGAGAAGAGCTAAAAGAATGAAGGTCTGTCATAAATGTGCAAGGTGGACATGTGATATGTATTGTAAGAGCAAAAGAATGGTTTCTATAAATAGAGAAGATAAAATTTAATTCATAAACGATAGGTTGAGTAAGGAGTCATTGGATAATATTATTCAAACTCTTGAGACGCATCCTAGTGGTGTTCCAAAATTGATGCGTGCTTCTGTCGCTAAAGCAATCAATTAATAACTAGGACAACCTACTAATGCAATATAGTGGCAACCTAGGTCATTCTCCCAAGGAGCAATATGTGGGTTTTCTCTAGAATTGAATTTAGGTGATAAAAAATGCAATAGAATGGACCTAAACTAAATTGCAAGACTCTACTACCTAAATGCAAATGACTCTAAAATCTATATGAGAATGAAACTAACCTAAGAGAATGCAAATGGAATTCTTGGGAGTTTTATGAAAGTGGAATTAAAATGCTAATAAAAAAGATCAAGAAAAAGCAAGACAAATAACAAAGATTTAATTCAATTATGATGGTGAAGGGGACAACTTAAGATTCACATGGATTTAGCTTTCTTAGCCATTCAATTTATTAGATCAAAGGGAGGTTAATGAAAAATTGGAATTAATAAACTTAATCACCTAATTAAGACATGGGAAACCCTCAAGCTTAATAACACCTAATCCACTAGAAAACTCATAATGGAAAAAGCGGTGGTTAATTAAATCCATTAAAAACCAATCACAATTGCTTAAGATAATTTTGGAAATTATGTTTACAATTGCCTAATTAAACAATTTGACAATTAATCACCTAATTAAACAATCAAGAGATTAAACCCAAATTGACAATTAAATTAATAATGAAAACTCAATTAATAATCTAATTGACAATTAAGGGTTTGCAAACAAAAATCCCAATAATCAATTAAGAATAGAGTAAATCCAAAATATTAATTTAATCCAAATCAATAATAAGTCTACAATCTAAAACCAGATCGTTCTCAATTAATACAACCCAAAAATCATTTAGAACTAAATAATCTTAAGTCTTGAATCAAAAAGATAAAAGAAAGACACTCCCTTGTAGTCTTCAAGTATAAGCTCCTAGGCTCTAGCTTTCTCCATGTTCCTCCCAAGTTACCTCCCAAAAGAATTTAAGCTTCCATGGAATTTTCCTCCTTAAACTCCTTCATAACAGTCACGGCCATGAAGAAACATTGAGAAGAATTGATTAACTCAATTGCTCCATCACTGTGCAATGAGAATTGATGACAATTCGTTGAATTGTCAAAGGGGTTGTGGAGGTGGGCCCGTGATTGGAGAAATAATAGTAATTGAATCAAGCAAGCTTTCCTGGTGTGTCTCAGTGTGATATGCAAACCAGGAACTCCAAAAAGTCTCATCCCGCGTCTGTTAGTGCGTCCCTCAGTACCTCCGTCTTCAATCCCTTCGCATATGTGACGGCTAGGGTAATTAAAAGGGAGGAGAAGAGAGCTTTTTGGGTATCAACTTGAGCCCATTAAATTTAAGAAGCCCAATAATATTCAACCATTGGATATTCTTTTAGTTTTCTAGAAAAATTCTGCACCGTAGGGTCTTCTAATATGTTTTTCCTTATCATGCAAGAATCTAATAAAATCGTGATTTATCATATAATTGGAAATATTTTCCAATCATAATATAACAATTAAAATATTATCAATTTAAGCACAAAAATATCATAATTCATTCAAATTTATATTATTTCCTATAATTAGCTAATAATCCAAATATTATCTAATAAGTCCAAATTAGCCTGAAATAATCTCCAAAATAAATGAATAAGGTGGGATAAAATATATTAAAATTGTGATTTATCAGTATTCTTCTTGATTTAATGAACTTATTTAACAAAGAAAAAGATCGCTACTGCCTTGGGAATTTGACATTAAAAGACCCTATTTGCTTGTTTATAAGAAGATTGGAAGGGAACCAAATCCTTGATTCATAGAAAGCGTTTAAGCCATTACTAGACGTAAAACCGGAGGAAGATGTGAGCTATAATCACAAGTGTTGTTCATAATCATGCTGTTGTCCAATCTATCTTATGTTTTGAGTAACTTTTGACTTTCTTTATTCATTTTGTTTAATTTCGTCACGCAACATTACACTGGTCTTTTGTGTCAGAAATTTTTTCAAATTTCTTTGAAAAATGCGTGATTTGCATGATGTTGTTGTCATTGTTTTAGTAGTATAAATATGCAATCTTCCACTTGTCAACATAAAATGTTCGGGAGTAAAGAAGAGAAAAAGGGTACCACACTAAAATGTACATTTAAATCTATCTGCATTTTTGGTGAAACTAATTTGGGAAAGGATGGAGAGTTTTTAACTGCAGCAAAAGAACTTGGAAATGCATTAGCTGCTAGAAATATCAACTTTATATATAAGGGAGGCATCCAAGGCCTAAGGGGAAGTGTGGTCATTTCTGCAACCATTAATTGAAGCAAGGGTTTGAGTGTACATATGAAGGAGTTGGATAGTCACATCCTTTCTTTAAGACAAGAGTTACATGTCTTAAGCTTGCATGAACGTATGGGACGTATGTTCTACCATATTGAAGCTTTTATCGCTCTACTCGGTAGTTTGGAAATGTTGGATGGGATTGCTAGTGTTGCATATTTGGTTAAGCTAAACTTTTACAAAAAAGTCATTAAGATTATTAAATGTTAATGGTTTTTATAATGATTTGTTGTCCTTTTTTGTTCATGCTGTAGAAATGGGATTCATACCCCAAAAGACTCACCATACCATAATTTCTGCACCAACCGCTGATCAACTGCAAATCTATGAACCCAAACCAGATCTATTAGTCAAGCAAATCGGTGGGCAATCTTTAGAGAACAGTCAAAAGTAGAATCACCACTCTTCGGTTGTAACTTTCCTTAATCTTTTGGTTTTACTCTTAGAATTTTGTTGTACTTTATTGTGTGTTTAGTTTTTCTTAAATAAAAAACTTTCTCTAAGATCTGGAAGACATTGAGGACAATGTCTTATACAGGTTGGGGGAGGAGTAAAAATAATAAAAAAAAAGTAGTTAGTTAGTAAAACCATTAGATTTATGGGGTGTGCAAAAATGGCAGAGTAAAGGTTATTCTTACCTCTTGAGACGCATTTTATTAGTTGCATGTTTTTGTTTCATCTTATGCAAAAAAAAAAATTAAAAATCCTATTTAGGTTCTTTTTAATGATCTTAAGAAGTATATAAGTTTTAAGTATGGATCAATTGAATTTAGAGATTTCATAGCATGGTTGAACAACTAATTGTTAGGATTGGTGATGAATTTTGAGATTGAATGAGCTAAGTTGAAAAGCCCTTGACTATGAACTTTTGAGCCTTGATCAATAATGATTATTTTTCTTGTGCGTGATATTCACCTATTAAGTTGTCACTCTAAAACTTGTTTCAAATCTGGTTGAGATTGCATTTCACATGCACATTCAAAAATGATAAAGGCATTCATTTTCTGTCTTTATCCAGAGCCAAATAGCTAACCTTACAATTATATCGTTGATAAGCCCCTTTAAGCTTAATTGATTGTGTCTTTGTTCTCAACACATGAACATGTGTTTTAATGATATATCAAGTTCTTTTACCTAATTCAGAAATTAGCAAAGCATTTGAAATTTTTATGAAATGGGCTTTTGACAAGTGTGGGGGTGTATATATCATCAACTTTAAAGTTGCAGAATTATGCAAATAAAAAAATAAAAAATAGAAAAAGAAAAGAAAAGATATTGAGTATTTGAATTAAAATTGTAGTTTGTTGTGATGAGATAAATTTATTCATAAGTTGGCTCATTTTTTTCAATTGCTCTATTAATTTCTTAAATGTAGCCCTTCATATCACATTTTACTGTCCTTTTACCTTAACCCTATTACAACCCTCAATAAGTCCTTTTGATTTGAATTATGCATGTGAATTAGGTAGTGGAGATTGAGATTTTTAGCAAGCTTATGGTAGTACAATTTTTTCGGTTGAATTTGAGCGAAACTCTTACCCTTAAACACTTGAGAGATTGAGAGAATGAGTCACAATTACGAACTCAGTTCATTCATTTTCAAATAAAGTTACCGGTTTATATTTTTGTTGATTCAAGAATGTTATGATCTCTTTATTCTTTAATTGTGTTCTTACATATGACTTGACACTTTTGAGTTTGTTGGAAGCATAGTAAAGAACTTATTAGTTATGCCTTGTTGTTCAAGGTCGTCAAATAGCTAAGTGTAGGGGAATTTGATAAGTAAAATATTTGCATGTTTATTTTCCCTTATATGATGATTTTGTGGATGATATTTGAACTTAATTTAATGAATTTGGGTGTAATTGATAAATAAATAAAGATTTTGGCATAAAATAGAAGTTATAAAAAAAATACTAAATTTTAACCTTGTTTCAGTTTTCAGACAGTATTTAGAGCTCAAGATGTCGGGTTGGGATGTTCTTTATATGGATAAAAAGCTATGAAAAATCCCTACAACTTTTATGTTGAGGCCAAAACTCAGTTTTGTCTTCAAGAGTTTCGAATTTTGATTAGAAGTTAAGAATGTGGATTTGTCCAAGTCTGACCTTCGCTCACTAATTGGACCATAACATGATCTAGAACTGTTGAAATGCGGAGCTCCCATATGTGTTTTCAAGCTAAGATCTAGACCTACAACTTTTATGAAGACAAAAACATGAAAATCCACCATTTTGACTATCAAATTCGGTTGCAATTAAGAAGTATGGTTGCCACAAGGTCAACATTAGTGGCTTAAAGTCAAGATTCATGCCTAACAAGTGGACATTTTTTCACCCCATTTATCTATAAATAGAGGAGTGGAAGACACAAGGAGACACACCATCTTAGAGTTTAATTCCATGCATTATGTTGCTTCTTGTATGCCTTTTTCATGGAAGGCTTAGATAGACCTTCTTCATGGATGGTATAAGTTGCCACCACCATGGAAGGTTTTACCTCATATAAGAAAGGCTAGATTTTTCCATTTTCATACATCTTGAAGTTTTTTCTTTATGTTTTAGAATTTAATAATTAAGTTTATGCGATATTTATGAAGTTTTCAATTTATTTTGGTTTTGTTTTTAATTTCATTATGAGCTAAATTTCTATTGTCCAAGGGTGATGATGTAGCTTACTAATGACGGATTGAATCATAACTTATTAAATCTAGTGTTAATTTTTTCCTTCATGATTGAGTTTTGATTATTTTTCTTAATGCTTTCGATTGATTGGTCATCTTTTGAATGATTTCAATATGTGTGTTGAGATTGGGAGGAGGTACATGTGTGTAGATCTTATAATTAAAACCATAACCTACATATGAAATAGGAATATAGTCATATGGGTTGTGTAGTCTTAATAAGTTCTATAAATCTTAATGCATTATTAATTGCTTTAATTCATATAGGGATATATTGGATTAGCAATTAATTATATAATTGCTTGACCTTGGAAGAGGCAAGTAATTAAATAAGAGAAACTCAGCTTTCTTAATGCTCCCTTAGCTTTATCACTCAGCTCCTCACTATTCATGTAAGCACTATCATGGCCACCATCTCTGTTGAGAACTCCATCACCGTTGGCTTTTACTTCAGCACAATGGTAAAATCTAGAAACTGCTCTCCTCAACTTTAAGTTAGTCAGAGAATCAAGTAATTTTGATTTCAATTGAGTTTGAATTTGATTTTGATTTTGAGTTTGAATTTGAATGTGAACAACTTGGGATAGGAAACGTGCTAGAGAAGCTGTGCAAGCATGCTTATAGTGACAATTATGGGTGATTCTGAACATGATGACACTAATTTTGTGTCTATTGTAATAAGGAAAATCCTGATAGGATAGGGCAGATGGCAGCGATATTGAAGGTGGCTGGCATATTAGCATTGCTGAAGGTCCAACAGCTATTTACGTATGCGATGACCTTTCTGATCTATAAATTCTTGTAGCGTAGAATAGGATCATGGCGATAGTGTGGATATTGGCGGCGACGATGGTGGTTCACAAGGTGATGAGCTTTGCGTTAAAGCTGAAGGTAAGGTGGGGCCTCATCTAAGTGGCGACCATCCTGAATGTGTCGTGGTAGCTAATCGTAGTGGGTTAGCTAGGGTTTCATTCACCTTTCTCTTGCCTCTATCGTGATGATCTAGTGCATATCATCATGATTGTAACACCCAAAATGTTGATTATGGGCTAATGAGAATTATTGAGAATGTAATCATGGATTAAAGTTGAATTAATGTGTATTTGTGACAATATTATCTAATATATCATAATGGATGGAAAATTTAAAAGAATGGAATTATTGGCCATAAGTTGGTGATTAATGGGGAAATTAATTACTAACTAGGAGAAAATGAAATGTGTGATTGAATGACTAATGGATGGATTAGAGAAGCTAATTGGAGACTTAGTGTGTGTGAGCTAATGAGGAGTGGACACTTGGCAAGATCACATGTAAAGGGAATAAGAGAAAAGTCAAAATGTATTTTTAAATCAGTTTCTCTCTCCTCTCTTCCCTCTCTTCTTGCTGACCAGGTATGGTGGAGGGAGTATGATAATTATTTTCATCCCTTCACTCTTCCTCACTCTCATCCCGCTCATTCTCTCTCTCTCCTCTTCTCTCCTGGTGCTATTGTTACAGAAATAGGTGGAGAAAAGCTTGCAAAAAGGTAAGGGAGATGATCCCAAATGCTCAACTTCATTGTTTTAATGTTGTTCCTTGCATTAAGAGCTTCAATTTGATGGTCATAATTTGACATTTGGGGCTGGATTGAGTTCTAAAGGAATTGTGAAGGTTGGAGAATCAAGAAACTCCTTTAGAAAAGTTATAGAGGTGAGTAAGACAAACCTTTCTATATAGGTTTTTTAGCCATTGGTTAAGTTTGGATTTTCTAGAAATTTTGCTTTGAATTTCGAAATTGAGGGTCATTGTGTAATACCCAGAATTCTGAGACTTGAGACTAGAGAATAAGCCTGAGATAAGTGGACTGCTAAGCCCCGATTTAGCAAGTTCCCAAATTGTGATTAAATGACTCCAAAAGTGGATGTGGTTAGTGATAAATAACCCTTTTGGAGAATATGATGTGATTTGGGATTCGAATGTGATTCGTATGTGTTATGAGCAGCACCAAAACCCTGTATTTGAGTTCAATTATGGATTAACATCTAAATTGAATAAAAATAAGGGGAAGGGCGTATGTATGGTGTAAATGAATGAGAAAATGTATTTGGCGGTGATTCAAGAGGAATTGCCATAATCAGGGGCAAAACGGTAAAGTTACCAACCAATTGGTCAGTTATTGAAGAGGAAACTCATTGGTAACTTCAAGATCAATGGTTAGAATTGATTTGTGCAAGAGATCAAGGGGTGGAATCATGTGTGGATGTGCTTATGTGAGCTCATGGTTGATGGATCAAGATCATGACAAGTGTCGAGATGTGAACCCTTGGATCTTGGTCAATTTGTCAACTCATTTTCCGTCTTTCCTCTCTTTATTTGGACGTTTTGGCATCCCAAAAACTGCTGCCTTCATCTTTATCTTCACTCCCTCTCTCTCTCAACTCCATTGTCGTCCATGAAAGGGAAGAAAGAGAAATCAAAAGGTGAGTTTTTGGTTGGCTTAATGTCCTCTAATGCTCTAATCACCTTCTATAAAGTTGTTCATAGTGATGAGAGCTTCATCTCTATGGTTTTAGATTCTTGATTGGAGGTGTTTGAGAGCTTGAGCAAAAGTGGAAAGATGGAGAATCAAGAAATTGGTTTGGGAAAGAGGAAGAGGTGAGCATTTGCTTCCTTTTGATCCAAGTTTTGTGACTTTTGGTTAAGTATGGTGAATTGTGAATTTTGCCCTGATTTTATGGTATTTTCTTGTGGTATGTAATTGGATGAATTGGATTCTGTTTTATGTTGAAAATGGTGTCATGTTGTGGTATTTAATCATTGGAATTGATTTGAATTGGATTGGACACATTGGTTGCAAAAATGGAAATTCTGTCTGGGCAGTCTGGTGGTGTGGACGTTTTTACTGGGCAAAGGATGTCAGAAAATTATGAAACTTTCCAGTCTTAAAGTTCACATCCCAAGCTTCAAAATGGACATCTAATTTGTGCCATTTTGTTTTGGGAACTGTGAGATATGACTGTCCAAAGTTTGGGATTGAAATTGAACACTGTTTTGGGGCAGTGTTGGATTTTGGGTAATTCTGTAATTCTGTGGTGATTTCCAGTAATGGCCAATATTTTTCCTGTGTAAAGGACTTAAATAGGTTTAATTTTGCTTTGGAATCACCTCATTTCAATTTTTTTGGAATTAGTTATGATTGTTGGAAGTTCAGCCAAGAAATAGGATTTTCTTGGCCGCGGCTAGAAGGATTCTGGGCCGCGGCCCAAATGTTTCTGGGCAGTTTTTGGCCATGGCCAGTGGATTTGTGGGCCGCGGCCAACCCCCAAAAATCAGAATTTTGGACTTTTAAAAGGTGATCTTTGGTCAAGTGTTTCTCAAGCCTTTAGGCATGTGTTTTGGCTTTGATTAGCCACCTAAAGGTCATGAATGGTAACCAACTTTAAGTGATATGAAAGTAAGAGTTTGGAATAGAGAATAACCCTATGTCCTTGCTTTGATTATAGGGTTGATGTTCACCCTGAGCGTGGTTCGATATTCACCTGGTCGTGAGTAAGTGGTGCTGGAGCTTACATGGAAAGAGAGTAGGGAACATATCTCTCCTGCATGTATTTGATATCTGTTTTAGTGTGTGTTGGTGCATGTCTTTTGTTTTCATAATTATGTGTGATTTAAAGCTATGTTTCAATTTATGCTATGGCCATAAGTATATTGTTCGAAGCATTGAGCTTGCAAATTGTCATTGTGTTATCATGAGTTGTGTGATGCAAGCATGTCATGCATTAAACATTTATCGTACGTGCATATTGATATTGTTTTCCTACTGAGATTCTCTCGAATCTCACCCTCCCCTACTAATCATGTAGACATGGCAAGAGGCTCGAGGAGGGAGTAAGCATCCAAGGGTGACAAGGGCTTCTTCAGTATTTGATATGGGGGTTGGTTGTCATAGTTGGGAGTATTATGTATATTTGGATTCAGTTTTTTATATGTATGGGTTGGAATGTGTTTGGATACGATATTTGCATATGTATTTAAGAGGATTTGTGTAATCCCCATAGGAGGGCTTGTATGGGCGAATGTGCCCTATAAAGCTTGAGTTAATATATGGAAACCGAGATTGCCGGGATTATTATATTGCGTACTCTTATATATTTAAATATGATTTATCTTTGTGTAGTAATTGTATTTGGAATGTGAATGTGAGACCAGGTTATGAATGATTTCGAAAGGTATTTATGAAAACCCCGTATGGTAGATGGGTTTGTAAAATGTAGTTTTGTTTCTTATTGGTCTCTATTTCACTTTAATCGCGTATTTCAGATATAATTACGGCAGGGGGTTACACATTGTGTTGTTGTCATGGAATTAGTGCCTTGTTTAGTGTTTTGAATGAATAGAATTGAATTGAAGCTTAAAGGTGAAGTTTGGGAACTTTGTATTTGGTTTTGTGTATTGGTCAAACAGGGCATGGTGATAGGTTGGGATTTTGTTCATTTTGAGGTTACCATAGTTCTCATTGTGGAAAATTGTATGGGAATAGGTTTGGTTAATGATTTTGGAGTCATTGGACACTTTGGTAGAAAAGTTGAAAATCTGTCTTGTGTGAACTCTGTTTTAGGCAGTCAGTTTACACAAAATTTTTGAATGACCAAATGATGTTGAAAAATTCTGAAACTTTCCAATCTTGAAGTTCACATCCCAAGATTCAAAATGGACATATAATTCATGTAATTTCGTTTTGTGAATTGAGTGATATGCTTTGCCAAAGTTTGGGACAAAAACTGGACTCTGTTTTGGAGTAGTGTTGAGTTTGGGTTAATTCTAGAATTTTGTGGTAATTTCTGGTTATGGTCCATATTGTTCTAGTAAATAGGACTTAAATACCTTTCATTTGGATATGGAAGCACGTCATTTCGATTTTTATAGAATTAGTTATGAATTTTGAAAGTTCAGCCAAGAATCAGGGAATTTCTTAGCCGAGGCCCAAGGTGGGTGGCCATGGCCCAAACCTTTTTGACCTGATTCTGGCTGTGGGCCATGGGTGGCTGGCCGCGGCTAGTGACCTTCTGACCATATTTTGGCCACGGCCTAAGGGAGGGCTGGCCGCGGCCAACCTCTATGTTCCAGTACTTTGAGTTTTTGAAAAGAGATCTTCAACTTATTGTTTCCTAATCTTTTAGGGGTTTTATTAGAGGCATTTGTAGTTTCTTAAGGGTCATTATTGATAACCAAATCTAAGTGTTGAAGAGTCAATTGAGTATTGGAATAGAGAATAATGCTTTGTCCTTAATTATGACTTTAGGATTGGATATTTGCCTGGAGCGTAGAAGGCTTGTACCTACTCAAGAACGGAAAGACCAAGGTAGTAACACTTTATCCTATATCATGTATATTGCATTACTTGTTTGCATTAGTCATTGAATACAGATACAATGAATGGACGTGGCGAAAGTCCGATCTCGAATACAGATATAAGAATGCAGGATTATGAAATGACTATACTTAAGTCAAGTTTCTTATATCCATTTCATCAAGTTCTCTAATAACATGCGACCATGTGTCCTACTTTTGAATTATAGGTTTATAATTAAATAATATTAATTCAAAAATATGACATATGATAACATGTGATTGGAGACCTTGACGAAATAGATATAAGGAACTTCATGTAAGTATAGAAATTACTTTGAAAATTTTATTTGATAACCGTTCTTTGCAAAGAACCGTTATGTATTCTTAAATATTTGAAGGTAGAATTGTAAAAAAAAAATGTCAAATATAAGAAGGCGGTGAAAAAATTTTATCTGATGCAACTCTTCCAACTCATTCTCAAACATTTTTGGAGTTTCTCTTGGGTCACATATACTCATTCTTTCATGGGTTTTGCTCTACTGCTACAGGTCTCATCCTCCACCATTGCCATGGTTCTTCATTCTACAGATGATTCCTTTTGTGATTCTTCCTCGTGTAAGCTTTCATTTTTTTTCAAATAACATTTTTAGTTTTACTTTATTTTCTATATAACAATAGCTCGCTAGTTGAGGCTCAAAGTCACCGGTCAGGATTATCTAATAAGAAGAATCGCAAACCAAAAACAATATCTAATTTCTGATGATAGCCGTTGGAGTAAAGTAGAGAGCTCGGAAAAGGCGATGAGGTAAAATGCTGATTTTTTTTATTGTTGTTTTATTCCAGTGAAAATAATTCTGATTACATTATATTATATAGACTAAAAATCAATTACAAATGTTTCTCATAATTGTTAGCAATTAAATCACGATCTATTTGAATGTTGGTTAATTCCTTAATTTTGAGTATCACATGTTCCTAAACTTTAGAAACCAAATCAGGTTCAAGATCTGCTTAAGTTTTTATAGTTGCCAACTTTTACTATAAATTCTAATTTTCATATTTATATTCCAAGATTTACTCAAGTTTTTCAATTTGCTTATTTTTACAAAATACATATATTCTTAGTTCCTTTTTTTTTTATTGTGATGGGCACTCTGAAAGAATACATGATCTATAGACAATCTACAATAAAAACATTGGAAAATATTGTAAAATGTTTTATTAATAAATTTTCTTTTAGAATTCAAAAAATTATAAAATAGGTTCTATTGTGTTTGTGAGAGTGTTTAAGTGGTTAATTTTTCTTAAATTCTATGATGTTTATCTATGATGTATTGAATTTTGAATACTATAAATGTAATTTTTCCTTTAATATTATTATATTATTATTATCAATGATTATGTTGTGCTTTATATAATAAATATTAACAATAAAACTAAATAAAAAATATTAAAAATTAAATACATATAATAAAAAAAAGTCAATACATTACGATTATTAACAAAGAACCTTTGTGTATGCCCATATATATGATGGTTCAAAATTGTGATATATGGAAGATAATAACCATTATAAAAAGCATTTTATGTAGTAGTGTAATGTATAAATAAAATAAATATTTATTTTGTGAATTTTCACTAGTGGAAAAACAAATGTGATTTAGACGTGCCCTTTCTAAACTAATCATGGAGGATATATATATGGTAATTTAAAAAGTGTAACTGATGGCGCTTTTTTAATATTGGTAGACTTTTTAGATCTGTTTCTCATTAGTGTGGTCTAAAAGATACTTTCTAGACCGATTGTCCACAAACCTGGCCTAGAAAGTAGTTAAAATAATTTTAGAAATAATATTTAAAATAGTTTTGTAGAACTCACGTGATCATACCCCAAAGTCTCAATACTTGATGCTGTTTGAACTATCAAATATGATTTAAGGGTTTGGGTTCTCTCATAATCATTTGTCTCATTTTCTTCTTAGAATGTCATCTCCACCCTCATATTAAAAAAATGGATAGTTCAAATTTCATATTTTATAAAACTGTTATTTTGAATATAAAAAAATAAACTTAAATTGTTACAATCTGTTCTACACAATAAAAATAACTGTAATATAAACAAAATTTAAAAAAAATTATAAAATGCTATAATAATAGTTTTAAAAAATATTAAATATAAACAATTATTTTTAAAATTTGAGGGTGGAGATGAGATTCTGAGGAGAAAATAAGATAAAGGATTATGAGAATATCCTCTTCCACAATTTGATGGCAAGTAAACGTCAAATTGTAACACCCCAAATTATATTCATCAATATTCCTTATAATTATTTGAAATATATAATGAAATGAAATTAAATGGTGAATGTTTATGATCTTGGAATTTTAAAAGCTAGCTAATTTCTATTTTCATGAGAATTAGGCTAGAACAAGTTATGGAATTTATTTTTGGGTGTTCCAAAAATCCCAATATTGAAGCCCAAAAATGGAGGAATGGTAAAGCACATTATTTGGCCCAACATTAAGATTAATTTTGGTCATGGATGATGAAAAAGAAATAAATCCAAAACGGTAATGGCAAAATCGTAAATTTGCCAACAAAGCACAAGATTAATTATTTTCCAATTAATTGAATTTAAAATTTCAATTAATCAAGGAAAATAAAGGGGAAATATATATTTTAAATACTCTTGGTCAAATAAATCAAGGTTTGGAAAATCAAAGTTGGACTTGTGCATAAATTAATTAAAGAAATTGTGAAAAATTTTGGAACAATTATTATTTCCCTTATTATTTGTGAATTTCACCCAAATAAAGTAAATAGGAGGGGAAATAATTATTTGAATCCTAAATATGCCAAGTATCACCAATCTAAAGCCAAGGGATTAAATTATAATTGACCAAAGTATGAGCACATGTGTAATTATCATTAAAATACAATACTTGTACATGTGGTTCGATTAATGGAAGAAAGCCCAATTTGGTGTAACAAGGACCCTTGGGACATCTTTTTGGGCCAAGGGAAGAAGAAGAAAATTGGTTCAATTGCAATAGGAGATTATGATTCCATTGGGTGAAGATAAGACTAAGTACATATGCTTATGTCATAAATCTTATTTTTGAGATAAAGTTAATTAGGGAAAAGATGAAGATATTATTATACATTGGTCTTCATCTTTCTCTTCCCTCATTTCTATCCAAGCCAACATAAATAGAGAGAGAGAGAGAGAGTTTGAGAAAAATTAGAGAGAAGGAGGGGATTAAGGAGCCAAAATCTAAAGGTAAAGCTTGTGATTTCAAGTGTTTAGGTCCTCTAACTTGTGTAGCCACTCTTCTAACCTCTTGATCTTCATGGAAAACATTGTGTAGTAAGCAAAATCTCAAGGTTGAGAGAGAGAGGGAGGACGGTTTTAGAGAGAGAAAGTCCAAGAATCAAATGTAACCTCAAGAACTTCAAATCTCTTGGTTTGTTGTTGTTGTTCTTGGCTTAGTTGGTGGATTGTTGTTGATTTTGTAAATTTGGAAAATTATAAACTAAAAGGGTTATGCTACCCAAATTTCCTCAAATCTTATTTAGTATGTGTTTAAATGGTTTGAAAAGTGGTTAGGAGTAAAAAGGAGTAGGCTTTGGGTGTTGAATTTCAAAAATCACATTTTCCCTTTCTTGAGCCAAAGTTTTAACCATATGGAGTTAGAGGGGTTAAGGCTAGAATTTCATTACTCTGATGATTCCATGGTGTTCAGGAAGGAAAATTGTGTAGGGTTGATGTTGATCACTTTGTGAGAAAAGCCCTAGAAAGTGAAATTATGAAAATATCTCTAAAACCCTAAATAGGGGTTGTCAAGGGTAAAACTGTCATTTGATAGTGATTTTGTGAAAAATGAGGTCAAAAATGGATTTTACGCATAAAACTCTGTAGGAATAGCCTAGGTTAAAATTTATGAAAAAGTATAGTTGGACCTAGTACAAAGGGGCTTTGATCGGGTTCCTAGGGACATTTTGGTAATTTTACAATTTTAAACTAATATAACCAGCACAAGTATATTGGAAGAGTCTACAGTAATACATGAATGAGTTTTAATATAATTCTTGTAAACTTGGATTTTTAGGATCAGTCTGTTACACCCGAGCCTGATCAAACTAGGAACTGTTTTGTGTAGCAAAAGGGACACAAGGTAGTAACTCTATCCTTCATACATTATGCCAATGTTTATATGTTTGTGTATGCCATTTTCTATGATTTAATTAATGAACAAGGTTTTGCCGAGGTGGGCAGTTTGTGCGTGGAGGCGCATTTAAGTTTGTGTGTGGACGCACACTTACCCGGTTGTGAGCAAGGGCCCAATTAAGGTTTACGGATAGTGGGGGATTGAGCCCCTAACACATGTATACATGTCGTGATGGGATATTGTTATTAATTTGTTGCATAACATGGAGCATGACATATTTACTTTTTGCATTTTATATGAATGATTGTATGTTACTACTGAGATTCTTTTGAATCTCATCCTTTTCAAATAAAAATATATTCTAGCAGAAGCTAGTGGCTCTAAGGGCAAGAAGGCAAATACTGGAAACTAAAGCGTATGGGTCAAGTAATGGAGCTGTTTGGTTATATTTAGTTTATTTTTTGATATTTTGGGAAAATTGTATATATTCTTTCAGATGCAGGGCGACTCCTGTATGTAACCAAGTACTTTTTAACAGTAATTTGTGATATTTCTGTATGCCTATGGAACTGTGCCTTTATCACTCTCACTAGTACAAAAAAGGTGATTTAGACCGGCACATTTAAACCGGTTGTAGTAAATGAGGTCTAAAAGAAATGCGCGGTAGCATTTACGTAATTATAAAGAATTTGGGAGACCAATTATTATAATAACCGGTCTAAAAATTAATCTTATTAAGACCGGTTGCTAGAGAACCGGTCTAAAATGAAGCTTTTTAAGACCGGTTCTCTAACAACCGGTCTTAAAAGGTGATTTTAAGACCGGTTGTTAGACAAACGGTCTTAAAAAGCTTGATTTTAGACCGGTTAATCTACTTAATCGGTCTTAAAAAGTTCCCCAAATTTTTCCCCATTTCTGAAATTTTTCATCCCAATCATTTCTCTTCTCAGTGCTCAACTCCCCGTCCCTTACCTGATCTTTGAATTGGAACAATCGATTCCGGCCGGTCACTACTAATTGTTGTCGCTGTTGGGTCGCCGTCTTCGTTTGCTTCTGGTTTTTGAGCTCAGTCCGTCATTCACTGCGACTGAAGGAGGTCTTCGTCTTCATCGTCTTGTTTGAGGTATGCTTCCTCGTCCTCGATCTACATTTACCCCTCAAAAATGCTTCCTCGTTCGCGCTTGGTCACATGCTCAATTTGAAATTGGTATCATTAGATATATTCATTAGTTAACCGAGCAAGCAGAAAATTGATGGAGCTTTAGGCCGCTTTCTTCTTTTTTCAGCTCTGCTTTTCTTTTATTTTCTAGGTTTTTAAGCTCTCTCTGTTTCATGGTATGCTACTTCCACTGTCATTCTCTCTGTTGTCCATTTCAATGTGTGTAGATTTCTTTGCTTATTCTGGTAATAAACAACGACTATATAGTGCTCAATTTCTAATCTCATGGTTTTATTCTGGTCTACAGGAATGGTAGATTTGAGGTGAAGAGGTTCAGCATTTATCGGGTAAATTTCAGATCTAGCTCCTGGTTGCTTTTTTTTTTTTTTTGCCAGCTCCTGGTTGCTAATACTAACATGCGTTTGTGATAAATTAGTAGAAATATATAGTATATGAGAATATATTGTGGAATATAGTAATGTAGTAATGTGCAGTAGTGAGTAATTAATGGGGTAAAGAGACTCGAGTTTTATTATACATGTGGCAAAGAGAGAATTAATCCATGGAATGTAGAACAAGAGCAATTACCTGGTGCCATAAACCCACGAGTACCTAGATGATATGATGACCGTAAATGCATTGTAGTAGAGGGCTGATTCAAAGCAATCGAAATACCAAAATCAGTAATAAAAGGCTGCATATCAGAGTCAATCAGTATATTCTTTGGTTTGATGTCTCGATGCAATATGGGGGGATCATGATCATGATGAAGATATGCTAGTCCTTTTGCAATTCCAATAGCAATTTTATAGCGAACGTTCCATGCTAGGCATGGTAGTTGATTGGTTTCATGCAAAACATCATGAAGGCTTCCATTTTCCATGTACCTGCTGACAATTAGACCATATTCCTCACCAATCCAGGAGCCTAGGCATCTTGCCACATTTTTATGCCCAATCTTCCTAGTCAATGCAATTTCTCTGACCAAGTTTGATTTCGTCCTATTGATTTTTGCAAATTTAACCTTCTTAATAGCAAAAACTCCAATATCAAGTTCAGCTTTATAAACAATTCCATGCCCTCATTCACCAATTATATATTTATCATGTAGATGTTCTGTAGCTTCTAGTAGGTTAATAATTCTGAAATATCCCTCATCATTTGAAAACAAAGCCTCTTGCTCTTCATAATCAACATTGAACTCCTCGTTAGATATTTGAACAAAGCAGCTGATGTAAATGAGAAGGTAAATGACAGATGACAGGCAAATGACAAACATTTCGAGTCCAGACACTACTAATTTACTGCCTTTGTGGTCAATTGATATAGAGTCAGGTCTAGAAGATTTGCAACCTAAGCGATCTAAAATTGAACAATTGATACAAAGGCCAGGATTGCCCAATAATGATGATGGAGATAATTCTAGCTGTTGCATTGTGCAATGTGGTAAAGGACCAGAGAATGAGTTGTATGATATATTAACTTTTGATTCGAGCTAACAAGTCTGCCATACTATTGTCGTCTTTGTCAATATATTAGAACTCTACATTCCAGCTCCGTTCCAACATTGCTTTAATCTCTGTAAGCAGCTGCCATTTTTCATGCATATCTGGGATCTCATTTTGAAGTAGGTCGATAACCTCGTAGGAGTCGCACCTAATCAACACTTCTTTGAACCCCCATCCCAAACTCTTTTCATGCCCATAAGGCAACCCCAAATTTCAGCACTCAGAGCATCACCAGTACTGAGCCTCAACATAAATCCCTCCACTTATAGTTCTTTTTGCTTTGTTTAACTAGTTACCTTCTATTGGTTTCCAACAGTATTGCTTGGATATTATTAGTCGAAGGACCAAAGTCACCCTAAAAAATATATCCAGGGACAAACAATATAATAATGGATCTAGCGTGTGCAGGCGTTAGACATTAAAAGAATATATATCCAAGTCACTTTCTCTGACGAACGCGCATTCTTTCCTTCCTCTTTCCACCTCAATTCCTCATTCCCTCACTCCTTCTCCATTCCACTTTCCCTCATTCCATTTTTTCCTCACATGCTACTCTAAATCATGATCTTCTTTGTTTAATTCTAGTTACATTATGTACTTGGGTGTAATGATTGCATGCTCTCATCATTCTCCTACCTTTTCCAGGGAAAAAGTACAAAACAAAAAAAAGGTGTTGGAATATATGGATCGTAGTTGGATACAAGCTAAACGGACGAGTGTTGAATATGATATTGGGGTCAAGGGTTTTTTAGACTTTGCAAAAAGAAATGCCGATGATGATAGTGGGATGTTTTATTGCCCTTGTGTAAAATGTTTGAATGAGAAGCGACTAAGTGCTGCAGATATATATACACATTTAATTTGTGAAGGGTTTTGTAAGACGTATGTAGTATGGGTATGGCATGGTGAACAATTAGAAATGCCAAGTGCATCTCAACAGGGGGAAGTGACTTGTGATGATAATGACACGGATATGGATGATCAGATAGAGGATATTATTCGTGATGTAGGAGAAGAGGCTTTTAAACAATCACATGCATATGGTAATATGTGCAGTGATGCTAAGAAACCGCTATACCTGGGGTGTAAAAAATACCAATTGCTGAATGCTGTATTGAAATTGGTAAGCTTGAAAGCACGACATGGATGGAGCGATAAGAGTTTTTTAGAAACGCTTGAGGCCTTTAAAGATATGCTTCCTGATAATAATGTGTTGCCTTGTCGATACTATGATCTAAGAAAATACTGTGTCCACTCTAATGATTGTATATTGTATAGAAAAGATCATGAAGAGAAGGAGCAATGTCCGATATGTGAAACTCTGAGGTATAAATCAAATAAGGGCCCTACAAAAGTGTTGTGGTATCTTCCAATCATTCCAAGGTTCAAGCGCCTGTTTGTGAATGAAATTGATGCCAAAAATTTGAGATGGCATGCAGATGAGCGGATTTCTGATGGAAAGCTTTGACATCCAGCTGATTCTTCTCAATGGCAAAAAATCGATCAATTATTTTCTACCTTCGGTGAAGAACCTAGGAATCTCAGGCTTGGGCTTAGCACAAATGGTATGAATCCTTATGGTAGCCTAAGCAGTATACATAGTTCATGGCCTGTTCTGTTGGTAATTTACAACTTATCTCCTTTGTTATGTATGAAATAAAAGTACATTATGTTGTCTATGTTGATTTCGGGACCAAAGCAACCCAGAAATGACATAGATGTTTATCTAGAACCCTTGATCGAAGACTTGAAAGAGTTGTGGGATAAAGGTGTCGATGTTTTTTATGCGAACAAGGAGACTTTTAATATGCGAGCAATGATCTTTTGTACTATAAATGACTTCCCTGCATATGGGAACTTGTCAGGATATAGCGTTAAAGGCCACAAAGCTTGTCCGATATGTGAAGAAGGCACATGCTACCATCAACTTCAACATGGAAGAAAGACGGTTTACCTTGGCCATAGGCGATTTCTAAGACGAAGCCACCCTTATCGTATATTAAAAAAAGCTTTTTTAGGTGGCCAAGAGTTTGAAGATGCTCTAGAGGCATTGACTGGAGAGAAAATTTATGAAAAGGTGAAAAATATCAATACTATGTTTGGTAAGTCATCAAAGAGTAGAAATGAGAAAAATATATGGAAAAAAAAGTCCGTCTTCTTCGATCTTCAATATTGGCCCAATCTTGATGTCAGACACTGTATTGATTTCATGCATGTGGAGAAGAACGTATGTGATAGTATTGTTGGGACACTGCTCAACATACAAGGAAGTTTTAAGGATGGCGTGAAGGCAAGATTAGACTTGCAAGAAATGGGAATACAAGAAGATTTACATCCAAGGCCATACGGTAATAGAACTTTTTGTCCTCCAGCTGCTCATACTTTGTCTAAGGTTGAGAAAAAAAGCTTTTGTGAGTGTTTACATGGCGCTAAAGTTCCCTTAGGGTATTGTTCAAATTTTAAAAAGCTTGTATCGATGAAAGAATTGAAGTTAATAAGGCTAAAGTCTCATGATTGTCATGTCTTAATGCAACAACTACTCCCAGTAGCTATTCGAGGCATTGCCGAATATGATCTTCAACACATATTGACTAGACTTTGTTTCTTCTTCAATGCCATTTGTTGTAAAGTCATTGACACGGAAAGATTGGAGGAATTGGAAAATGAAGGATACATGATCTTATGCCAGCTTGAGAAGCTTTTTCTTCCTTCCTTTTTTGATATCATGGTACACTTGATTGTTCATCTAGTGAGGGAGAGAAAGTTGTGTGGCCCTATCTATTTCCTGTGGATGTACCCGATCGAAAGAACTATGAAAATACTAAAAGGGTATGTGAAGAACCCCAATCGGCTTGAAGCATCTATTGTTCAAAAATATGTTTCTGAAGAAGCTATGGAATTTTGTCAACATTATTTGTCAAATGTACGACATATTGGCCTTCTTAAACGTCATGATCAAGAAGGGGGTAGACGCGGGGCAACAGTAAAGAGCATAGATGCTGATGAATTGCAACAAGTCCACTTGTACATCTTGAACAATGTTGATGAAGTTCAATATTACATGAATGCCCATAAAGAAATTGTACGGAAACAAAATAGTCGAATGACTGAACAAAGGTTAATCAGGGAGCATAACAGAACTTTCGCACATTGGTTCAAACAAAAGGTTGACGGAGAAGAATGTGTTTCTGATACAATAAATTGGTTAGCATGTGGTCCTGAAGTTGATGTCATAAGTTGGACTTCATTTGTGATCAATGGTTATACCTTTTACATGAAGTCCCTAGATGATAAGAGCACCGTCCAGAACAGTGGTATTGTATTAGTGGCTGAATCTATGCTCTTCTCTAGTTCGAAAGATAAGAACCCTACATTGGCTGCCATACCTTATTATGGGGTGATTGAAGAGATTTGGGTGGTTGACTATGTTAAAATTAGATTTCCCATTTTCAAATGCAAGTGGGTTGATGTCAATAATGGTGTGAAGATCGATAGGTTAGGATTTACATTAGTAGATTTGAATAGTAGAAGTTTTGGAGATGAACCTTTCATTATGGCAAATCAGGCGCAACAAGTGTTCTATATCACTGATTAGGCAAATAAAATGTGGTCTGTAGCTCTCCAAGGAAAAAGGGTCGTTGATATTGACGAGAAAAGTCACTCAAATTATGATCTTCTTGAGACTCCTTCTTTTTCCAGGGGTCTACCAGAACTAAACGAAGAAGATGAAGCAGATAATGCGCACGGCACAAGAAATGATCATCATGAGGGAATATGGGAGGATATCTTTTTATGATACTACTTTGACCTTAATTAACTAAAGTAATTATGATTATGATTTATATCCGAAGAATATGTTTAGTTATTTTATCGATATAGTCTTCACATGCCATAGCTTAGGATTTATCTTTCTTTGTTGTCGTTACAGGCAAATGACGAATCCCCAGCGTCCTAGTGCAGAGGATCAGCCACCTCATACACCTCTGAGTCAGCCACCTAGTGCTCAGGAGAGTCAGCCAGCTAGTGTTAACCAGGGCGAGCCTAGCAGTGCTTCGAGCCAGGGTCATAGTGAGCGCAGTAGCCAGTCTGTACGGAGGGGTAGACGTGGCACACAGTTGACAGATGTTTCCCTCAGTCGGAGTGCAGGCCAAAAGATACCGATTGAGTTTGATAGACATTGGAAACCAATCGGGCCTAATGCACAACGATATAGGAGTTTCGTCGGCCTCCTTGCACGTAACAAGCCGAGCATCTTGATAGAGGAGTGGAGAAATGTCAATGCAAAGGTGAAGCAGCATATTTGGGACACTATTCAGGTATACAATTCTCATCTGTATGTAATTAATTATTATCAAATGTCACAAATTTGTCACTTACTCCTTCAATGCATGCATTTCAGCTCACCTACGACATTCCTCAGAGTGAGATCTTGTACAACAAGACGATGACGTATTGTTATGAGCGCTGGAGCAAGTTTAAGACAAATCTGACCAACAATTACATTCATATTGAGGTGAAAGATGGTCAGCCTCGTCATAATCCGTGCGACCAGTATACATTTCTTGATCAAGCGACGTGGCAAGAATTTGTTAGGATTCGGACTACTCCAGAATCTTTGGTTAGTTGACTTATTTTTTGTTTTATTTACTTAGCAATTATCTTAATTGATTCTAACACTTTCCTTTTGTATCATTTCTTATTCGCAGGCAAAAAGGCAAAAAGCAAAAGAAAGTGGAAGAAAGAATGATTGCCCTCATACAATGTCTCGTGGGGGTTATGCAAAGGCTGAAAGAGACTTGTTGGCGGCCAAACGGAAGAGATTGGAAGAAGCATCTCAATCCAATCCTTCTGTTCTTCTTTCTCCGCCTTCTCCGATTCGTCGAGAAGAAAAATGGCAATTTGCCCACCAAAAGAGGAGTGGGAGTTATACGAGTGAACAATCTCGTATAGTTGGTGAAAGAATTGTAAGTATATATCGTTATTGTAATTAATTACATAAGAAACGTACATTATTACTTATGTTTGTTATTTTGTATTATGTTACAGGATGAACTTAGAAAACAACAAGCTGAGGGCTCTTTTAAGTCGGAGGGCAGGAATGACATTCTAACAGTTGCTACTGGCAAACATGAGCATCCAGGCCGTGTCAGAGGAGTTGGAGGAGGGGTAGGGATACGGGATTACTTTGGAGCCCCCATACGCCATTCCTCAAACATCGTGACTAGGGAGGAATTGGAGACTATGTTGGCTATTGCAAGAGCAGAAGCAAAGGCCGAGGCTGAAGCATCATTTGATGCACTATTAGAGACCCGGTTGAGCAAGATGAAAGAAGAAATGATAGTGTTTATGAGTTCAAGACAAGATACCAGTGCTCCCCAGCCACAATCGATTGATCCTAATAAGCAGAGCACTAAAGGTAGTTGTTCCAACATCGGGCAGTCATCAGAGGGTCCTAACCCGGAAATTACTGAGCTTTGTGATCTTTTTGTCGAGGATCCTCTGAGACAGTTAGTTGCACGGGGTCGTGTGCATAACCTGGGATCAACTGTCCACCATCGACAAATGGAAGGTGATCAAGTCCGAGTGTCAGTTAACGAGGTGATTATTGCAGATGCACCTGTCCCTATCCCTTCTGATGAATTCAAGATCGTTAGCGATGTCTTGGGCACATTCATCTTGTGGCCAACAAACCTTGTTTCTGGTTGAGCTGAGGATAGTCCGATCAAAGCCCCACCACCAAGTCCGATTAAAACCCCACCAAGTCCAGCTCCCTTCACTCAGCAAGAAGTTTCACAGCCTCCACTGAATATCATGCAACAAGTGATTCTGATGTCATATGATACATCCTTCAAAACAAGAGAGTGGTATACGGATTCAGTTGTTGGACAGTCAGGAGTGACATGCTATCTTGAGAGGGATGATTTGATGTCCCTGGTAGCTCCTGGACAAAATCTTACGATTGGGATTGTCTGACTGTTCTTAATGTAAGTAGCTTCTGCAATTCAAAGTAAATATTTTAAAAGTTTCACCGTTTACCTTTTATTTATGTGCTTGCGTTATTGTAGGTACATGCATCGTAGTTTGGTCTCCTTTGGCAAAAGTGAAAAATTTGGATTCTTATGCCCTCATCACATCCAAGAGAAAGGGACCACTGCTGCTACTAGACATAGATACTTGTCAGAGAGGCTTAGTGAAACTGGAACTGAGTGTTTCTTGGCTCCATATGTGCATAGGTAAGAAACAAATTGATATTTTATAATTTATATAATGTTTTATGTTTGCTTAATATTCTTCTATTTTTTCAGTGATCATTGGCAGTTGCTTCTTCTATGCAAGAGTAGTTATACTATCATCCTCTTATGTTCCCTCCACTTCAAACCAGGGAATGATTTGAAAAAGACTATGAATTCGTTAGTTTTCTTGCATTCTTACCTTTTGTATGCAAAGTATATGGAATTTGTGTAAAACCAATAACCTTTGTCATTGTGATGATCATAGGTCTATGCGGACATTCCTACACAGTGCTTGTGGTAAGCATGTTCGTGATTTAAAGGACCCTACATGGATCATGCCAAAGGTTAGTACATATGGATTTGTTTAAAGAATGTAATAAGACATGCCTTTATATTTGTTTTAATGATATCATGTTTTTTCTCGTAGCCGTAGGCAACCAAAGGGGTCCAACTTATGTGGTTTTTATGTTTTGAGACACATTTACAATATTATCACTCTAGGCACGACTGATTTTACTGAAGAGGTAAATTTATATTTCAGAACTTTTGTTTTACTTTATTGATTTTAAGTTACTAAGTCAATGTTTCTTCTAGTTTTGGTGTTACAGATGTTTGATCTTGCTGATCCCTTTCCGGAAGAAGATATTGATTTCATTCGCACATGTTGTGCTGAATTCATCTATGAGCTATTACACAAATAGTGATTTTTTGAATCCAACGTTACATTGTACATTATTGAATTGTGATGGCTGTGTCCTGGAGTTTTTGTATCTATATGATGGGTTAATTGTGGCAAGATATTGCTCCTAGAATAGGATTCTTGATGAATCATACTGTTGCTTGATTATTTGGGTTTTTGTACAGGACATAATTGACTCCAAGGGCTATTTGAAGCAAAGAGGAATTGAGGTCAATGTCATTTTGCTTTTGTTGGTTCTTGGGTGTTTGCTCTATTTCATTCTCAATCCGATCCTTAGACAGAAACTTCATGTTTGGGTTTTTGTACAGGACATAATTTACACGTTTTTTATGGCATGTTCATTTCTTTGCTTGGTTCTTTTCCCAGAAACTTTATGTTTGTGTAGGCAACCAAAGGGACACTGGGGACTAGGGAAGGTACAATCAACTTCAAAAGAAGAAGCTTTTGTTTTACTGCTGTCATTTGGTCATCCTTACTGTCTAATGGCCAAATGAATCATCAATGTATGATTGTACTAGCTTGTATGAACATTAATTTGTTGCTGCTATAGACTGTACTGGCTTTTGAATTTTGAAATTGAAATCAGTGATTGTTATGTATTGCTGTTTTTGGAGCATTCTGTGCGTGTACATATAAAAGGGAAGTTTTTAAAAAAAATGAAGCTTTAAGACCGGTTGTAGTCACAACCGGTCTTAAAAATTACATTAAGACCGGTTGTGGGTACAACCGGTCTTAAATGTCTGCCCTTTAAGACCGGTTGTGACCACAACCGGTCTTAAAGGTCACACTTTTAAGACCGATTGTGGTAACAACCGGTCTTAAAGGGCAGACATTTAAGACCGGTTGTGCCCACAACCGGTCTTAAAAGTGTGACCTTTAAGACCCGTTGTGTAACCCCCTTCCCACCTTTGGCCGGGATTTAGTTCTTAAACTCATAATTAAGTTGTAATTAGAGACCATAATGAAATTGGGACTTAATAAGATACTCATTTGCCCAACAATCGGATTTGCAAAAAACATTTTTCAAAACTTATTCACAATGGTCTCAAGTTCTCAATACAAAATAATACTGGCCTGAACAGGTGGATTCCATTTACATATATCAGAGTGCAAATAAATTCCCGACTCACTCGGGTTCCATTCATTAGATAAGGGATTTACAAAGGCACAAAGCCACAATTCAATACCCTTAACTTGGGGATTACACAAAATCTATATATACAATTCCAAAATCTACAATGATAACCATTAATTCCAAAATACACTCCTAAACAGGAGCTCTAACTACTCTTCGTCGCCCGCTTGCCTCTCGATCCTTCGGCCCTGTCTAAAAGGTTTAATTTTTGGGAGAGTGAGATTCTAAAGAATCCCCGTAGTAACAAGTCAATCATATAATGTACAACAATAATGCATGTAATCAAATCATCATCCACACAAGCAACTACAACGGCAGTTACAGCGGCAATGGTTAGTATGACACATGTCATCCCTGACGATTGCTCACGCTGTATTGCATCACAACAGTCAACACAGTATAATTCACCACAGCTGGGATCCATATAAAGCATATCATATTCGCAAGCCACATAGGCAAGATACACACACACAGCCCACGGCTGGTTTTCACATACGCCGCCCCCACGGGTCGGATTCACAAAGATCCATGTCGATTACGACGGCAGTCCAACGGCCGAACTAGAGATTACCACTGTCACTCCCTATACGGCTCACGCTGACCTGCTCGCGCCGTAATGGACCATGGCACACATTTCACAAGTTCAATGATAAGATATGCATACCAAAACATCATACAAGATATGAGAGAAAAGTCACTACCTGAGTTCTCCCGGACGTGTCCTAGCGCCGGTCTCTCCCGAGGAAGGCAAATATCAAATCCTATTTTCACAATTAGGGACGAAGAG
Source organism: Inga laurina (assembly GCA_963855925.1). Lineage (NCBI taxonomy): Eukaryota > Viridiplantae > Streptophyta > Magnoliopsida > Fabales > Fabaceae > Inga > Inga laurina. The sequence continues at coordinate 40,589,115 of OY979706.1, read as the reverse complement.
TCATTCTCTATTCCAAGACTTAATTCACTTTATAATGCTTAATTGGTTATCATTATTGGTATTTTGGAGTCATTAAATACCCCTAACAACACTCCTAAAGAGTAGGAAGAACTATCCCAAAGATCCCCTTTTAGAAGCACAAAACTGAGATTTTGCACGGTTTCACTCGAGCACAGATGACCATGCTCGAGCACAGATTGTACGGACACTCGAGTGAAAACGGCTTCACTCGAGTGATGGTACGGACATTACTCGGGCACAAGAGAGAGTGAGGACAGAAAGCACTTGCCCGAGAGCACAACACCTTTCAAGGAAACAAATCACTCGAGCACAAAATCCTCACTCGAGCACAGGTACGGAATTCACCTCAAGCACAAGAGGAAGTGAGACAGAAAGCACATACCCGAGAGCACTATCCCACACTAGAAGCACAAGCTCACTCGAGCACACACGGCTCACTCGAGCACGGTGCCCATACCCGCGAGTGAGAAGGCACACCCGTGCACCTACTCGCGAGTGACAACCCGAGAAGCAAGCCCTTAGGTGTCAAATACACTCATCACTCGAGCACAAAATCCTCACTCGAGTGATGTTCATACCTCACTCGCGAGTGAGGCTCTGCTTGCTATGACCCAGAGAGTGCAATAAGAAAACAGAAAGCAAGAAACGAGAATTGCACTTCCCTCACTCGAGCAGACCCATCTCTGCTCGGGTGATATTCATCCTTCACTCGAGCAGACCTCTCCCTGCTCGAGTGAATCCCTCAGATAGCAGAAAAACGCAGAACAGAGGCACTCCCCTTAACCTTTGCCCAATTGATTCCTATGGCCATAAAACTTAACCCAAAGCCATTCCCACACAAAAACACTCCATAAACTCAATGGAATACTCAGAATCATCAAAATCTTACTCCATTATCATGATTTGGGTTTTGGGCAACAATTTCATCAAAATTCCCATTTCATCCTAACATCATAATTCAATCTCTAATCAATCTATCTAACATAAACTCATTCCAAAATGTCATTCTCATGCCATAAACATACCAAATGAACAGTGGCACTCATTATCATGATTAGGCCAAAATTCCCAGAATTTATAAACTATTCCAAATGGCATGAAACTTAGATAGATAGGTTAGATTCACTCACCTTATCAACTTCTCCAAAGAGGCTCTTTGATCCACCACTTTCCAAATTTTCGTGTAGCACCAATCAACACCAAATGGCTACATTATACACACCAAAATGAAGCTCATTTCTCAAGGATCAACATTGAAGAAGGGAACTTGAGCAATGGAGATCATTTACTTACCCAAAAATCAAGCTTTTCCCTCCTTCCTTTGGGCACAAACTGACGAGAGAGAGAAAAGAGAGAGAGAGAGCACAAGAGAGAGAAAGAAATGGAGAGATGGAGTGAGAGAGAAAAGAGAAAAAGTGTTCCCTTGTCCTCATATGATCTCATCCAATGGCCACCACAATGCCACATGTCAGCATCTCCTTCATTCCCTCAATAAGCTCACACAAGCTAAATGCACTGGATTCCGACCCACGGTCAAGGAATCACCACCCTTGATCTTGAATACCACACATATGCACTAATATTTCCAATTTCCACTAATTATGACATTAATTAAAATAGCCATAAATTACATGATAATTCCAATAAATTCATAATTATCATTAATAATCATGATTATCCCTTAATCAAAATTTGGGATATTACACGTTGTGCCCACAACCGGTCTTAAATGTCTGACCTTTAAGACCGGTTATAACAACCGGTCTAAAAAATAACAGTTTTTTAGACCTGCTGTATCAAGACCTAATATAGAACCGGTCTAAAAAGTCATTTTTAACCGGTCTAAAAAGTCATTTTTCTACTATTGTTTGTGTGTATCGAAATGTTAAGAGGTTTGACACAAATAATTATTTGAAGGTTTCTAACAATCAAATATATAGTAGTGATATTATTATATTTATAAGGTGCAAACTTTACATGGAAACATATTTTTCTTATGTTATTCTCTTTTCAATTGCAAGCATGTTTTTTTGCTGGAAAAAAACTTACATGCATGTTGTAGAATCTATTTTCTTTAGCTTACAATAAAACAATATTACTAAGAAAAAATTGGCTCCATTTTCAAACATTAAATTAAACAACTTTGAAAAAACTCCTCATTTTCATTATAATTGAAATAATTGAACAATGCATGTGTGAAAATTGAAAAATACTTACAGGTTATGTGTAACCCCCTGCCTTGATTAGCGTAATTATGATTCGATAACGCATAATTAAAATGAATTAGAGATTGTCGAATAATTTAAAACTTACAGTAGGGTTTTCACAAAATCTTTCAAAACTTTTCTTTATCCTGGTCTCAATTTCAAATTTTTGGATATAATTACTTATGCATTTAATTCACATTCCTACATATCAGAGTGTATAACCAAATCCCCGGCAACTCCTGGGTTTTATACATATATAAACTAAAGGACTATAAGTCTCAACTAGGGGATTACATGACCACAATTAAATGTCATAACTACATCTCAAAATTTACAATAATCCCAAGTTCAAAAGTAGATAACCAACATCCTAAAATCAAATATACCCTAAAGGGTCCTAATCGCTCCTGGTTGCCCGCTTCTCCTTAGAGCCACTTGCCCTGTTTGAAATGTTAATCATTGGAAAGAATGAGATTCAAGAGAATCCCATTAGTAACAAAACAAATCACTCACACAGTGCATAAACACATAGCATATATGATCATGTTCAGCAGCATCACAAAGTATCATGGTTCACGCCATAAACGATAGCACTCATGGCTGTAAATTCTATGCGTCAGCTTTCGCTGCGATCTCAAAGCATCACAATGTATTCACAAAGTATTCTCAATATATGACAAACATACATACAATGTTTCACACACAGTATAAGAGAAAGAGTTACTGCCTTGTTCTTTCTCGATGCTCTTCGGCACTGTGGGCTCTCAAGGGTGGTAGATATCAAATCCTATAAACCAAGTTAGGGACAACCCATCAATCTCTTTTCCAAGTTCTTAATTTCATAGTACGTTAAGTTGGTTATCATTTAAACTCTTTAGGTGACCATTATAGGCCTAAACATATGCCTAAAGGGTTGGAAGAAACTACCCCAAAGATACCTTTTTAGGAAGCAAAACTCTAATTTTGGGCTGACTCACTCGAGTAGAGAAGGCCTCACTCGAGTGTTGCCCCCCAATCGCACTCGAGTCCTAGCGAGTGAGATACAGAAAGTATGTATCCGAGAGCACCAACACCTTCCAGATGGCCATTGTACTCGAGCACTCACCCGAGCACTTGAGTGATGACACCTAGTCACCCAAGTCCCATCGAGTGGGGTGTAGGAAGTGACAACCCGAGAGCAACTAAGGCTCCAAGGCGACAAGTGCACTCGAGTGATAACGTATGTCATTCGAAGATAAAGAAGTTCACTCGTGATCTCAGCCTGAGGACTTAACCAAAACACCGAGAATTTCATACTACACTCGAGTGAGACCTTACCTCACTCGAGTGAGGCTTATCAGAAGCTAGATCGTAGCAACTGATATAGTTTTCTAGATTTACCAAAACTGGTTCTAATGGTTCCAAAACTTATACTGAAACTCATTCCCATCTAAAATTCCATAAGGAATCTATTGTTAACCTTAAAACAACCAAAATTCCCTCCCAATCATCATATACCCTATTTTTACCCAAAATGCAACCCAAAACCACCAATAACCAATCTCACTCTCACAATTTCCCAATCATCTCTAATGGTTTAAAGTCATAGTTTGGTACCAATTATACCACCAAATACTAACCAATTCATATATTTCAAAATCACAAGAAACCAGGGCAAAAATCCAGAATTTACAAAACTTAACCAAAAATCATGACAAATATACCAAAATGCATCAAATTTTTACCTCTTTACTTTGGTAAGATCAAATCTTTGATTCCCCAACTTTCAAATCTTCCCCAAGTTTCCAAACACCACAGATTAAGAATATGAAAACATAGGATTGTAGCTCTTAACACTATGATCATGATTAATGAAGAACACTTGAGCATTTAGGGTCAAATACTCACCTAGAACTCAAGTTCTTCTTTTCTCTTTCCTCATACACTTGGTCAGAAATGGAGGTAGGATGAGAGAGAAATGAGTTGAGAGGATGATGATCAAATTTCCTTCCCTTTTCCCATGCACAAACCGACTTGAAAGTGAGAGAGAAGAGAAAGAAGGAGTTGAATCTTTGACTCCCATCTAAGGGCCCTCATTGTGCCACTTGCCATGATCTCATGCCTCCCTTCATGAATTCATATACTCACATACACACTTGATTCTGCCTCTTGCTCTTTCAATCATAGTCATTAATCTCAAGTTACCTATGAGTTTCCTCTTCGGTAACTGACCAATCGGTCGGTAAATTTACCATTTTGCCCTTGATCGTCATAACATATACTAAACCATCACCAAACACATTTTACATCACAATTTACCTCATATACTTCAAAAGTGCTTAATTAAGATTAATTACATCATTTTGAAGTTATTAGCCTTTAATTACAATTTAGGATATTAAATTATGTCATGTAAGGAAGTCTTTTCGCGCGCAATTGTAGTTCTTTAAGACTCTCTCATGGAAACACTCCATGAAAACATTTAACATAAAGGTTTACAACCACAATGACTTCCTCTTAGTTTTTCTCATAAGGAAAGAAAAATATGGATTGCGTTTATTAGCTATTGACTTCATAAAGATTTATTTTATTATATCTATATATAAGAAATCACCTCTTATTCTACTTTTCGATTATTTAGAGTACTTAGACATCAACTTAATATTTAAGTTGTCAATATAAATATTTTTTTACATAGCGTAGAAGTATTCTGAAGGAAAATAAGGAGAGAGAAGAGACTTGTGTACCGGGGAGAATCCACATTTGGATCTGGGTCAATACTCCAATACTTCATAACTAGGATAAAATAATGCTCATGCAATAATTAGACTACCAGAGCCTAGTTAGGATTGACAGCGCAGATCACTAGAATAAGAAAGATGGTAGGAGAGAAGAGAGATTGTCAGATAGCTCGATGGAAGGGGTGAGGTTTAACTGAAGGAGGTACATCCTATTTATAAAAGTCTAAAGAGACCACTAATTAGGAAGTTATGTACACTCATACTTGTCCTCTAAGTAATAATCAGGAAATTAATTCTTGATTAATTTCCTAGTATACAATTACTTATTTCCCAATTAACAAATCCATAATCAATGCTGATTTATTTCTTATTTGATAAAGTTACTTGTTTTCTATTAAAATAGTCTGGCCCATTAAGGGCGAACTTGGACCCAAAGTCAACATCTCCCTCTCGCACTTAATGGGCCTCCAATCATGTATCTATTACTCCTTTCTGCTTCATATTTAATACCCTTAATTATTTCAGAAAGTTTGCACGCAGTTCAGTAAGCATATAGAAATAGCATAAATACATTTATATATTGATATAAAGTGCTTGATTATATTATAGGAAATCCCCATAGGGTTTTAAAAAAGTATATAAATCCTAAAATATAAAAAATAAAGCTAACGATAACCAACATCAACTCTGCCCTAGACCAGAACCCTCAATCGTCGGCATTTACGTTTTTACCCCTAAAGCTGCTACCTTCTGCTGGGATATTTTAAATGTTGGGAAAAGAGTGAGATTCAAATGAATCTTAGTAGTAGCTAAAGTTCTGAAACCTAGACCGGGCATTGAACCGACCGAGGTATTGTGTAACCCCCTTCACGATCAAGGCCGAGATTTATGTTTATAAACACGTAATTATGTGGAATTAGAAACCTTAGATGATTTGGGACTTAACCAAAATTAAACTTTCCAAAATCAAGGTCTATAAAAACATTTCTAAAACTTGTTTGCAAAGGTCTCATATTCACATTTCTATACATAAATGGCCTATACATGTTGATTTCATTCATACATATCAGAGTACAACATAAATTCTCGACACACCCGAGTTTCATTAATTAAATAAGGGTCTACAAGGCATAATTGCCTATAAAGTCTCCCATAATAAGGGGATTACACAATTACTATCCAACATATACATGTAATTCCCAACAAAATATCCGAATGATTTACATGCTAACCAAATAATCAAAACATTCCCAATACGAAGCTCTACCCGCTCTTCATCACCCGCTTTCCTTTGGATCTTTCAGCCCTGTCTAAAATTCGTTTTGGGGGAGTGAGATTCTAAAGAATCCCCGTAGTAACAAATCACTCATAGTATGCACAACAATAAGGTATGAAAGCAAATCATTACACACACATAGCAACTATAACGGCACTTACAGCTGCAAGGCTAGGTATGGCTCATGTCACCCTTACGTTTGCTCACGCTGTATTGCATCACAATAATCCACACAATATATTTCACACACATCTGGGATTCATATAAAGCATTTCATAAGCAAGTCATATAGGCAAGATTCATGTCACACAGCCCACAGCTGGATTCACAACATGCCGCCCTACGGGTCGGATTCATAAAGATCCATGTCAATTATAACGGCACTACAACGGTTGAGCTAGAGATGACCAGCATCAATCCCTCAACGGCCCACGCTGTATTGCCCATGCTGTAATGGACCATGGCACATACAGTTCACAAACTCAATGACAATTCATGCATACCAAAACATCATACACAACATGAGAGAAGAGTCACTACCTTGGTCCTTCCGGGCGTATCTGGCACCGGTCTCTCCCGAGTTGGGAAAATGTCAAATCTTAGTATCATAATTAAAGACGAAGAGTTATACTCTATTCCAAAACTTAATTCACTTCATAACACTTAAATTTAGTTATCATAATTGACCCTTAAGAGGCCACAAATGCCTCTAATAAAAGCCTTAAAAGGTTGGGAAACAATAGGTTGAAGATCACTTTTTAAAAACTCAAAGTGTTGGAACACAGGGGTTGGCCACGGCCAGCCCACCCTTAGGCCATAGCCAAAATATGGTTAGAAGGTCACTGATTGCAGCCAGCCACCCATGGGCCACAACTAGAATCAAGACAGAAAGGCTTGGGCCGCAGCCAGCCACCTTGGGCCACGGCCAAGAAATTCCCTGATTCTTGGCTGAACTTCCAAAAATCATAACTAATTCTAGAAAAATTGAAACAAGTTGATTCCAAAGCCAAATGAAAGGTAATTAAGTCCTCTTTACGGGAAAAATATGGACCATAACTAGAAATCACCAAAACATTCCAGAATTACACAAAACTCAACACTGTTCCAAAACAGAGTCCAGTTTTTGTCCTAAACTTTGGCAAAGCATAACTCTCGATTCAAAACCGTAAATGACATTATTTATATATCTATGTTGAAGCTAGGGATGTGAACTTTAAGACTAGAATGTTTCATAATTTTTTGACACCATTTGGTCATTCAAAACTTTCATGCAAACTAACTTCCCAGAACAAAGTTCACACAAGACAAATTTCCAATTTTTCTACCAAAGTGTCCAATGAGTCCAAAATCAATAACCAAACTTATTCCCATATACTTTTTCACAAGGAACACAATGACAACCTCAAAATGACCAAAATCACAACCCATTGACATGCCCTATTTTGTCCAATGCACAAAAACCAACACAAAGTGGCCAAATTTCACATTTAAGCTTCAATTCAATTCTATCATTCCAAAACACATTCTCAAGGCACTATATCCATGACAATAACATGCCAACAACACAATGACCCCCATTTTCAAAATTCAAGCCAAAAATTCCAGAAAATCCAAACTTAATCAATGGCTACAAGACCTATATAGAAAGGTTTGTCTTACTCACCTCTACAACTTTTCCAAATGAGTTCCTTGATTCTCCAACTTCTAGATTTCCTTATGGCCACAAAACACCACCAATGGCAAATCTAAAACTATGAAAATGAAGCCGTCAACTCAAGGATCAACTTTAGATAAGAGAGTTTTGACAGTAGAGGTCAAGATCTTACCTTTTTTTACAAGGCTTTCACCTCTTCTTTGGCCTCCCATGGCAGTATGAATGGAAGAGAGAATAAGAGAGATGGAGAAGGGAAATGATTATGAGGGATGGCAGAAAATTCTACCCCCCAAGCCTTAATCATGGACACAAAGAGAGAGGGAGGGAGAGAAAGCAATAAAAAAATGTGGGTTTGACTTTTCTCACCCACTCTCTCTTCACCCACCAATGCCACTTGTCCAACACTCATTGGTTCTCATAAAGTTAAGTAACCAATTAGTTACTCTAACCAATTCCATTAACCATTTAGTTCCTCAGCTCATTTCTCTTAGTAATCAATTCCTCCATTAATTACTAACTTATGGCCATTCATTCAATTTCTCCTTGATTATGGCATATTAATTAAAATTGCCACATAACACATAATTAATTCTTTTCCTCTTCTTTATGCGCCATTTACCCTTATTTTAGCCCAAATAATTATTTGTCACATAATTATGCTAAAATACAGGGTGTTGGACTTTGCCAGTAATAATTCAGACCTCAAATCCACATTAATCTACAAAATTATTCACAATAATTGTCATTAGCCCTTAATTGAAATTTGGGGCATTACATATTGGGTCAAGAGTCAGTAGATTAGATCGAAGTCAAATCAAGGCTAACTTGGGGCTAAACTGGTGAGTAAATGAAGATTTCAAGGTCATTTATATGAAATTTGGAATAAAAAATTAAAAAGGAAAAATAAAAACAAGTCAAACCGTAGAAAAGCCGGTTGAACCGGGGTCACCCACTGGTCCAGACCGGTCAGACCACCAATTAGCCGGTTTCAAGCTTGGACCGACCGATCCGATCTGGTCTTAAGAACACTAGTAGCAACATGCAATAAATCATATAAAATGTGAAAAATAAATATGCTATGCACCACATAACATAAATGAAAATTCAACTGTATACGGTATGTGCACACAATTTAGGGCCTAACCCTTAGTTGTCTGTGTACTTCAGCTAGGTCCCAAACGACAACTAGGTATTGTGCCCCAAGAACTATTCATATCACTGTGCCCTAGGCACTATGTTCAATCACAGAATATGGAATATACAAAGCATTCAAATAATCACATAGTTTATGAAAGATAGAGTTACTATCTTAAGTCCCTTTTCTGCTCACTAACTGCTCCTTAACTCTGATCTGGTTCAGGTAAACTGTTGGGTCCTAAACTTCCAAGTTTACAAGAATTGAGTTATTACCCATTCATGTATTTTCTAAACTAATTTTGTTGGTTATCTTAGTTTAAGACTGTGAAATGACCATAATACCCTTGGGAACCCAGTTTAAGCCCCTTTATACTCGATCTAATTTTACTTTACTAAAAATTATGACCCTGGCTATTCCTATACAATTTTCCTCGTAGAATCCATTTTTGACCTCAGATAAATCAAATTCATGCCCAAATTACAAATTTACCCATGATATCCATTATGTTAGGGTTTTAGGGTAAAATTGTCATTTCACACCCTAAAGCCTTCACACTTCATATTATACATGCTCCCTACACAATTTTCCATTGTAAACATAATGGAATCAATAGATTAACTAAAATCCAGTCCAAACACAAAAAACAGTTGCTGGCCAAAAATCAAGGAAAAATTAAGGAAAATGTGATTTTTACTTTACATGCAATTAAACTTCCTCCTTACACTTCTAATCACATGATTAACCATTTAAACACCTCTTAGACATGATTACTCAAAATTTGGTCAGCACCACCCCTTAAGGCTAGGCATTCCAAATCACAAAATCAAGCCAATACAAAGCCACAAATCTTCCACAACAACAATAATCACCATGAATCCAACAAGAAAATCAAGGTTTATGGCTATACCTCTTGTTTCTCTCTCTAGGCCTCCAAAAATATGGCTCCCCCTTGTTCTTTCCCTTGATTTTCTCTTGCTACATATGTTATTCAAGAAGGCATAGGATTAGGAGAGAGTTGCCATGAATTAGGAGGCATAAACAAGTGGAAATCACTTGAAACCTACCTTGATTGCTTCTTGAACTCTTGTCTCTCTCTCTCTCTGTTGTTCTTGTTCTTTCTTCAAGCTCTCTCTCTCTCTCTCTCTCTCTCTCTTATTCTCTATTGGTTGGACGAAAAGTATGGCCAAAGGAAAGAGATAAGGGCTTTAGAAAAATATCATCATCCACCTCCTTGAAATATATTATTTAATTGCTATATTCACATGCCAAATTAATTAAATCATCATCTTTTACTTGGCCATCAAATTGTTGACCAAAAAATGCCCCTTGGAAGAGCTAAAAGGGCTTCTTGAAATATCCTAGTTTTACCTCCTCAAATAATAATATTAAATTGTCAACTAGCATGATAAAATTGACTTGTTGACTTCTTCTTTTTGAACTTGACTTTAATGGCTTCCAAGAGGCCCATTTATATTCAAATATTCAATTTCTCTTTCCTTCTCATATCATACTAAAATATATCACAAAAATGAAGGAAGAATACTGACCAAGTCTCTCTTCTTGCTTCCTTTATGTCTAGCCACAATTTTTGACTTATCAACCTCCTTTTTACTTGGCTAGAAATGCTTCTTCTTTTCTTTATTTTGGGCTAAGCATTTTGTTTTCCTCTTGCTTCTCTTGTTGGACATCTATACCATAAGCAAAGGGAAAAATATTGGCTTTTGATTTTTATTTAGTCAAATGACTATTTTGCCCTTACATTTTTTTGTAATTAAATTGGGCTTTCTTTTTTTCCTTTGTGTTTGGCCAAAAATCACTATTAATTTGGCCCAAACATTGTGTTCTTCTATTATCCAATTTAGGCTTCAAGAAAAGGCCTTTATGAGGACACCAATTAAATTTTATGTCTTATTGTGGCCTAAAATTAGTATGGCCACTAATTATACTGTTTGGCTAATTCAAGTGTGCCAATATTCACAATTTTATTCCCTTTAATACCACAAAGGTGTAAAGGTATTTTAGTGACTAAAATTTGGGATGTTACATCATACTTAGTGTCTTATGTTACCGCGGGGGCAAAATGTTTTCAAAATTTGGTGCTTGTGATACTATAAATCCCTCATATCATATCAAAATCCAAGGACGCCCTTTATATATCTGTAAGCTATCTATTTGTTGCCTTAAATGCCCCAGATTCTCCTATACGCATTACTCATGGCATATCTAATCCCTCTTGAGTTAATATGTTGATTAACTCAGATTGCCTTCCATGCGGATAGTATCTGTACTTACAAGTTACATAAGAACTAGTACAGGGTTGACCACAAACATTAGCACATCTCATATATCTAGGAGTGAATCTTCCTTTTTGACTAAACATCAGTCTATCTTGACTTAGGCCTTTCCTTGTTTTCACTTATCTAACTGAATCGTGTGTGATCATAGAGCTTCAGCTAAAGTAACTGTCACCAAACCAAGCTATCATGATGCCACCTAAGTCTTAAAGGCATCGAAGAAGGATTTTTCCTCCCAGGGACTCACACTATAGTGAACCAAGGATCTTTCATCTACATCCCATGATACAATCCAACTCTCAAGCACATATAGTATGAATTGCATGCTACGGTGATCAGTTTAAGGTGTACGTCAATTTCTTTCTCTTTTACCATAAAGACATTAGTTCCAAAATATACTCAACATTGAACCCATAACTTTATTTTTCACAATATCTCTTTTGCAATCTCATTTGTAAAAAAAAGTTCTTTACCTGGCTACATATATTCATGCTTTGATTCATTTTCTATGCATATATATATATATGGATCTTATCTCAATTTAACTGAGGCGATTTAAACGCAAAGATTCTTCTTAACCATCTTATAGTGATTATTTGCTCATCTTACCCTCCTATGCCTTTACAAAACATGTGAAGACAATTGTTCGTGTGAGTAAACCAACCTTTTCTTACATGTATACGACATACAACATTGTATACCTTACACGTATTTACTCATAACATATATACTATTTCTTTTATCTTCATATAAAAGAAGTTCAAGACCTTATATTCTATTTATGCCCTAAGATCTTCACTAACTCAATGAATATTAAGCTACGGGCTCAGTAAGGGGATCTACTAACATTCTGTCAGCAGAAGGTCATTAAACTATTGTTTTTCTTCTTTGAAAGTATATCTCTCATAGGGATACATTAAATGTATGTTTTGCCTTGATTTTGTTGTTTGGATCCTTCTATCCACTATTCATTCCCAGTTACTCATAGGAACTTCTCTAACCATGTGCTCATTGAATAATGGTAGAATACGCTCTGTGTTCTTATTCCATGGATGACAAAGATACATTGTCTATTTATTTAGTCCATTATCATTTTCCTAAGTCTTGTGTTGGAGTTTACTTTCAAACATGAGTTGTTGCCTTGACAACTCAATCCATGGTTCTTCTCATAATCTTTTTCACAACTGGACCAAAAATAACTACCAAGTCCAACCAAAAAAATTTGGCCTTATATACACCAATATTTATATTCATGTTACCAATCATATTCTTACTATGAGACTTTATCCCCCTTTTCTGTGTTGTGTAACCCCCATCCTAATCAAGGTTGAGATTAAATATTTAAACACGTTTAATAATTGAATAAGAGATCAAGGGAAATAAGAACTCTTTACAAGAACATGTACAAGTAGATCTGCATTCATTCATTTATAAAAAAAATAGGCCTGTTCGATTTGTCACATATATAATATCAAAGTATTAACAAAATTCCCAACATTCACCTGGGATAATATCACTAATCCAAGAGTTAGTTAGGGCATTATTGCCCATCTCATTTTCCCATACCGGGAATTACACAGTAACTACAAATCTATGATCAATTCAATATGTGCATTTATCCACAATGATAACCAAAAACCAAAAAGGAATCTAGCTAAGACTACCACTGGTAGTTCTAATCTTCCTTGCTTACTTGCTTGCCTCTGGATCCACTTACCTTGTCTAAAAATGTTTGGAAAGAATGGGATTCAAGAGAATCCCAGTAGCAACAGTTTACGTATATGATGCATAATTAAAACAAAGCAAGTAAGCATATATCATAATGTAGCATATCAATATTCAAGGCCGGGCTCTCGCCACATCCCCTTGCTCATTCAATGATAAATACAAACAAGCAATGCATTACACATGATATAGGATGAAGTGTCGCTACCTTGGTCTTTCCGTACTTGAGCAGGCAGAAGCCTTCTATGCTTCGGGCAAATATCAAATCCTAAAGTCATAATTAAAGACAATACATTATCACTTATTCCAATACTTAAATAACTTCACAGCACTTAAATTTGGTAATCATTCATGCCCCTTAAGAAGCCTAAGATGCTTCTAACCAAAGCCCTAAAAGGTTGGAAGAACTATCCCGAAGATCCCCCTTTTAGAAGTGAAAGTAATGGTTTTCCACTGTTGCACTAAAGTGAAGAAGGTCTTACTCAAGTGATGATATACAGACACTCGAGTGAAGAAGGCCTCACTCGAGTGATGGTACGGTTTGCACCTGAATATAGAAGCACTCTCTTGCAAGTGTTTGGCCGAGAGCAACGATAGAAGCAAGAAATACTTATTGCACTCGAGCATAGAAAGTAACACTCGAGTGATGGCCAAATGCTCACCCGAGTTCAAGAAAGTGAGGTGCAGAAAGTATTAACCGAAGAGCACAAGAATTTCAAAGAAGAGGAGCGCTTGAGCAAGGATCTTTGTACTCGAGTGAAGGCTAAATACCTGTGAGTGTCAAGACATACTCTTGCTCTTTAATCATGAGTGCTAACTCGAGATGAGAGTTCATGGTGTCAAATACACCTGCACTCGAGTGAGAGGAAGCTCACTCGAGTAAGAACCCACAACACTTCGCAAGTGAGGCAACACTCTTGCCTTTCATGTGGAAGCACAACAGAATACTAAAGGTAAAAAGAGGAAAAACACTATCGCACTCTAGTGAGACCCATCCTCACTCAAGTGATGCTTATTAGAACCCAGATCGCAGCAGAGTTCACAGCACTTTCCAAATTTTTACCCAAATGTTTCCAATGGTCCCAAACTCTCGACCAAAGCTATCCCCGCATAAAATCATCCAAGGAACCCAATGGAAACATCAAAATCACCAAATTCTTATTCCATTACCATGCTTTGGTTTTAGGCAACATTAAACACCAAAAATCTCAAAATCACCACACTTAACACTTCAACTTCTAATTCATTTCTATCTATCCACAACTCATACAAAAACACTATATTCATGATATCAACATACTGTTAGAGCAAGCGTTTCACCCAAGAAGGGGGGTGAATTGAGTGATCTTAAAAATTTCGTTGCAAATATAAAATTTGACGTTGAAATTAAAACAGGAAAGAGTAAGGAGAAATATCACCGAAGTGTACACCGGGAGTTATACTGGTTCAGCCACAACCACTTTGACCTACGTCCAGTCCTCAGAGCTTCTCTGAGAGTTTCACTATAACTTCCAAGATTCAGTGGGTTCTTGGCACCTCAGTACAAGCAAGTTCCTACACCTGGACACTCACTCCTCCTTACAAGTTGTAATCCAATCCCAACTCAAGGTTCCACAACCTTAAGTTACCTCAATAAAAAATATTGAGTTTGAATTAAATATCTCTCTCACAGAGTGAATAAGTATCACTGAAGCATAGAATTACAAGTACAATGTAAAACAGAGTAATGAACTTGATGATATGTTCGTGAGTGTGTTCTTGTTCTTTTTCTCTGTTTAGATGTTCCCATATATATAGATACGTTGGTAATGATTGTTGGAACATATTTCTTCATGTCTGTTGGAGTGTGCGCAGCCACTATTGACTTTTCCAGTTTTTGAAAAACATACGTTTGCGGTAGGTGACTGTCGATGACATTTGAGCATTGCTTTTGACTTTCCTTATTTGGTAAGATCTCTTCATTGTTTATCTATTCAAATGCTAAGAATACTAATACAATGAAAAGTTAATCAAATAGGAAATAAAACAATGACCGTTGGAATGATTTCAAACTTTCTGGGTTTGCTTACTCGAGTATCCCTTGAAGTTTACTCGAGTACTTACTCGAGTATCATCGGGAAAGTTTTGATTAACTTCAAGTCAATAGACAAATATAAGATTACTCGGGTAGTGCATGGAATAACTAAATTTCAAACCTTTGGAAATTAATGTTTACTCGGGTACCTACTCGAGTAATGCATTCACAACTTCATAGGTTACTTGGGTACAAACTCGAGTAAACCTTCAAATAAAATTTTGATTACTCGATGCTCTACTCCAGTAATGTTGGCAGGATTTCAAGGCCGAGAGCACTTCAAGTCTAATTACCTTGTTACTCGAGTACCTACTCGAGTAAACTTACTTTTTGTACATAACTTACTCGGGTAATGACTTGAGGTTTTCCTTCAAACATAACTTTGCATACTCGGGTACATACTCGAGTAATCCACTTAAAATAGAACATTAAATACTTGTATACTAGAGTAATGACTTGAGGAAAGTGAGATAAAATAAAATCAAGTTTATCGAGTACTACCTTCAAGTTTTCACTTACCTCAATGCGTTACTCGAGTAGCTACTCGAGTAACATTGGTAGTAGTACAAAGTGCCGAGAGCAACATATTTTCAGAAACAGAGTTACTCGAGTATCATTGGCAGGCCGAGAGCAACTGGAAGGTTTTCATATGGTTACTCGAGTAGCTCCTCGAGTAACGTTGGTAGGCCGAGAGCAACACCAAGTTTTTACCTGGTTGCTCAAGTAGCTACTCGAGTAACATTGGCAGGCCGAGAGCAACTTGAAAACACTTACACTATTACTCGAGTAACTATTCGAGTAACGTTGGCAGGTTACTGGAAGGTGCTTCTGATTACTTCAAGTTTTGTCTTATTACTCGAGTACGTACTCGAGTAATGCCTTAGAAAACTTGCTTCTAATCAAGTTTCTCAGCATTTTCTCTTGGCTTTTCTTCATTACTCTAATGCTTACCTCAAGTGATGCTTATTCCTGTCATTACTTTGTTCAAGCTTATTTATTAATCAATTCTTTTCCATACCATCCTTTTGTTATCATCAAAACATGAGATCTAACACATACCAAACTCCCAATGACCCTCATTTTCAAAATTAAGCCAAAAATTCCAGAAATTCCAAACTAAATCAAATGCTACAAGACTTAGATAGAAGTGTTTCTCTTACTCACCTCTATAACTTTCCCAAAGGAGTTTCTTGATCCTCTAACTTCTAAATTTCCTTGAAGGAACAAACCAATACTAATGGGCAATCTATAACCATAGAAATAAAGCTCTCAATCCAAGGAATAAAGTTATAGAAAGGAATTTTGGCATTTGAGGTCATCTTCTTACCTTAAAGTGGAGCTTTTCTTCTTCTTTCCTTGGCCAACAATGGCAACACAAAAATGAGAGAAAAGAGAGAGAGAGGGAGAGGGAGAGAGAGGAAAGCTTGAAGAAGACGGTGAAATGATCACACACACATTCCCATGCCTTACTTTCAGCCAAAAAGGTGGGAGGGAAGAGAGAGAAATGATAAAAAAATATAATATTGACCTTTTTCTTACTCTCTCAATTTATCTTCACTTGCCACTTGTCACCATTGCATTGGTTCACATAAGATAAGTGACCATTTAGTTACAATTCTCATTTTTCTCTTAGATAGTAATTGATTTCTCCATTACTCACTAACTATTTGCCCAATAATTCCATTCTTTCAATTTTTTCACTGATTATGGCATATTAATTAAAATTGCCACAAAACACCTAATTAAATTCTTCCTTTCTTCTTTCATGCACCATTCCTTCCTATTTAGCTCAATGAATTATTTATCACATAATTATGCTAAAATGCAAGGTGTTGGGCATTTCCAATAATCAATTCATGTCTTAAATTATCATAAACTCACAAAACCATTCATTACAACCCACAAAACGGTAATTAGTCCTTAATCAAAATTTGGGGCATTACATGTTTGATTCCTTAAAAGGTGTGTAACTTTCTAGGGTTATGTCCTTAACTTCAGAGGTATTAATGGGTTTGCAATTTAACACACTAAGATGCCTAAGGATCACACTTGTACATATCTTAAGTGGCAAAGACTAAACCTTCCTTATACAATCTCCATTTATCTTGTCATTCAAGATATGTTCTATTCTACCCATGCTCTTTCAACTTAGAATTTAAGGAAAACTTTGATCCATTATTCCTTTAACTCCCTTGACACTTGTTTTGACTAAACATATGTCATTGACACAAAGGTTGACTTCACAAAGAATCATCTTAAGACTGTTTGGTACTCATGTAGTGTTCTTCAGTTATCTTGAAGTTAGCGAGGCTTTCACTTTGTGAAACCTCAAATACTACTGCCTGGATGATTGTTTCTACGAAGCCCCCAAGCTACTTCATGTGGAGTTCATTATCCAATTTTCAAATTGGAAAGCAGTCTTCTAATCATATTGATGTAATTTCAAGACTAAGCTTGTTGTCATAGCCAAAATTGGTTGTTCATAGCTAAAATACACAACAAGCAATCTTTTCATTGTAGTACCCCTTAGCTACTTAGTGTTTTAGGTTTTATATGCCGCTTATGGATTTGAAAATCTACTTGTTCCCAATTTTCTTTTGACTAAGAGATAAATCACTCAAACATACACTTGGCTAATTTCAAAACGAATCCATATCCTCTTGCAATTAGTGTCTTTCAGAAACTTCTAGGTAGTTTTTGTCACCTGTGAGCATTCAGTCTATTAGGGAATCTATCCCCTTATAGTCATCTGCTAAATGACGATTTATTCCGAGATAGAATTCACAGGATTCTCTTCCTATGTGTGGGTGAGGTGTTCTTCCTATAACTTATCTCTTACCTCTTTTGTCTTACATCTTCTAGTAAAAATGGTTTCAACCCTCTCGCTCAGATTAGTGAAATAAGGAATACTTACTTTTCCCTTGCCACTATTAACCTCTAAGAGAGATTCAATATGATTAATGCTCATTTCCTACTAGGAAACATAGTTTCTATAAACATTATGCTTTTTAGTTCTCTCTCAGTCACTGAGCCATCATCAATTTCACTAATAAAGACGTATCTTTTTGAATTCTCATGTTGTCTCATAAAGACATACCTTGTATACCTTAGCCCCAATCTTCCATATTTATAGGAAGGATTATGGATATAAGTTGCTAACCCTTATAGTCTTAACGTGCTTGGGCTTGGTTGAAGGCCTATGCATAATTTATAGGCAAGGTTGTGACTGACTTGGAGGGTAATTGGTTAAGTGTAAAGACAATAGTTGTGAGTTTATCTGCAAATATATGGTTGATAGTTCTAATTATGCTATTATTTAGTCAACCATGTCAAGGAGAGGTCTATCTCTCTATTTCAACAACTCTATCATGTTAAAGGGTTTTAGGCATTGATAGTTGCCTAACAATCTCTTTCTTGTATATAGAGCATCTTGAACTAATCAAATGGTTGTTCTTAACCCTTGTTAGTTTAAAATGTCTTATCCTTTTAGTTATCTAAATTATGACTATATTTAACCATTATCTAACAGCCTCATACTTGCCTAAAATTAGGTAAACATAATAGCATTTCGAGCAAATGTCTATGACGTTAATGAAAAACTAGGCTTCGTGTACTACCCTTACTTTATTAGTTCACAAATGTCATAGTTTGCGAATTACAGAGGATGTTTTCTCAAAATGTTTCCTTATCTTTCTTGCCAGTTAGACTGAGTTATCAGCTACTCACAGGGATATTCATCCTTTATTGTTTAGCAAATTCTCTTTTGCTAATTTGATCATTCTGCTTGATCAATGTGTGCATGTGGCAAGAAATGGGAGTGTTATTTCCAAAAGGAAATATTAAATCCAATATAAGATTTGAGAGTCATAGACCTATCGATCTTTAACTAAAAAGATAATAAAGAAGTGATTTTGTCGATTGCATATTTATGGAGTGAATTAGGGTGGTTTATCTATATAGAGTTAACATAAATGTTCCAATCCTTTGAGTCTATATGTTACTCTTCATCCGACACAAAGCCATATGCTTCTATGACAACATCCACTACTCAAGTGGTTTGTCTTTTCTATAACACTTAAAAGATTATCAATGCAGCCCTTTCATCTTTGTAGAAAACATTCTTGACCTCCTCTAGATCAAGTTTACCTTATAGATTTCTTGCCCTTAGGCTTAGAGGATGAATCCTCCCTCTCTTTAGCTAAGTTCGTCTGACTGATGGATCTCGGATCCTTTGGTCTTTCATACTCAAGTTTAATCTAGCTATCCATACTGCCAAAGGTCACAATATACTTATTATGAGTAACATTTGCTTTCGCATACTCCTACTTACTAAGAGGTGTATTGTTACAACATAGGGTTATTGTTTATTAGAAAGAACTTGGCTTGTTTGTCTTAACTGCTTGGTTTGAAATTTGCCTTAAGTGTTGCCTAAACAACATGTTAGGACTTAAAACTTAACTTGGTTTTAACTTCATGGAATAAGAAAACATCAATTCCATCTTCCAAAGCTATCCACACAACCTGGATATTGCTCATATTGGCATGCCATTATAAATTTGAGCAATATTGTTCTTTCTATGCTAGATAGCATAAGATTTCTATTTCCTTTAGGTGCTTCAGCCTCTAGATGCTGAAAACTAGTTGGTATGATATCCTTGACATCTCATTCTTCTCGAATGCAAGAGATTAGGAGTTTTTAACTTTATAGATATCTCTATTGAGCTTGTCTTCATAAGCTGAGTCAAATGGACTTGGTCATAATTTGGTCACTTAGACAATTATGGTATACAAATCATATTCATTTGTTCCAAATAAGACATAGGATAATTAGATAATAAATTCACTAGTTTCATGTTCAAAAGACAACTATGTTGACTCCTATCCCACTTATACTAGTTAGCCTACCACCATTTTAAATGCAGTTTTTATTAAACTTATTCCCCTTTCAAGTTTTTGGATATGTTCCAAAAGCCCACACTTAATCAAAGTAGTTATAATAAAAAGATAATAATATAATATCATATAAATGACATCATGAATGTTCATCAAAGAAGAGAATATACTCAATTCAATTTTAAAGGCAAAAATTTAATCATAAATTTAATGAAAAAGAACATTCAAGATACATAAGAAATTTTCCAAATATTGATGTCTTTTAACTAGGTTCTCCCTCTTATAAGGCCCTTATAGCCATATAAAATCATGTAACATCTAGCTAGCTACAATGCTCAACTTCTCTTAGCCATGTTTGCATCCATTCACTTGGATGTATTTGCAACATACCTCCCACTTGATGAAATGGTTCCTACATCTCTCTCTTTCTTGTCTTTCATCACAATATTTGTGAAAAGGGTTGACTTAGAAGTCACTGCTTCAATCCCAATTGATTCAATATGGTTGGAAGTATGGGAGGACTTCTTAGTATTTAATAATTTCTAGTTACTGCAAGTTTTAGGTTTTATCTCAAAGAATTTAAGTCAAGGTTGGATATGATCTCATATTCAAAAAATCATTTGAATAATTTCTCATTTTAAAGAATCTTTCAAAATTAAACTTATGTTACAACTGAAATATCCTTAATAAGTAAACCAACTTATTCCAAAAACAATATAATCAATATAGACTCATTTAGAACATTTTTAAGGAATCTCCAAGTGTAGAACAACACTTTCTTGACTCAAAATAGATCCAAACACACCTCAAATATGTTCAAATGACATATCAAATTGAAGCTCTCAAATTTATGGATTTTTAGGAACCAACCATGTCTCAATCGAAGGTCCCACATGCCAACACGCACCCTTAGAAGGTGTTTGGATCAAAAAATCCTGAAAAATTAAAAAATTTCAGTGATAGCCACTCTTGGTGAAAGCATGTGTACTACACGCACTGCCTTACAGCCTTCTGCCAGGGACATGCACCGGCTTCCCAAGCTCCATGCATGTCCTATCTCCAACGATGTGGGCCACGTGGCAGGAGGTGGTCTCCACTAGGACCACGGGCCACTTGTAATTTTTTTCACATTTTTTTAAATATTAAAAAAAACAAGTCAATAGTCAATGGTCAATGTTTGATCATTGACTTCTGGCGTGACACGATGTGTCAGTCCATGGATGACATGGCATGACCCTGTTGGCTAGTAAACTAATGACGTTGCCAAGCATTGATCAATCACATGATTGCTTTGCAAGCATATGAATGCTTATGTGGCACCTACTTATTGGTCCCACTTGTATTGGCTGAATGATGACGTGGTTGAAGACTACCACATCATCTTCTTAAACCTTTAACCAGGTCAACTTGACTCATTTTTGGTGTCGTTGGAATCATCGTTGAATGAATTATAGATCCATGGCTTTTATTTGATCCAAAAATGTCCTTTTCAAAGATCAAATCATGGGTTAATTGGTGGTGGCAACAAATGTTATCCTCCAACTTCTCTCCTTCATTTATGACTCATTCTAAGTGTTGTTGGAATTGTCTCTTCAAGCTCTACACATCCATGATCTCATCTTAGGCAAAAACACTAAGTTTCAAAAAACCAATTTTTTGCCAACATCGATAGCACTCCATAACATTATTTAGATGTGTTTTCTCTATGTTTTAAGAGCTCTTTTAGCTTTTGAGGGTTAAAGTCCCTTGTTTTTTATTCCATATAAGTTCCAAAAACTTAACTTTAATTAGATGGAAGAAGTGAGGAGAAGAGGAGAGAAGAAAGCAATACACGTTTGGGTTTACGCACATCATCATATGCATGAACATATAAAGGACCATACTTGGTACAGGAAAAGATATAGAGGAGCATATTAACAACGCATTATGGCATGAAACAAAAACACATATTCATGCATGCATCAAAATGAGAGAGAGGGAGATCGAAAACGAACTCAAAAATACACGAAATGTACTTGTATCCACATCAAGTGCAATCATGTTACGTAGCATATTCATCATGCATGTTCATTTATTCATATACCAAGAGATAGTGGAAAAAGAAGAAGTGAAAACTTCACACAATATATAAACTCACACTTTCGCATAAGAAGCAGTATATAGACTCATATATATGATAACATAGTGAAAAAAATGATGGAAATATCAACAAATTATATCATATAGTTATTCATATATAATAAGTCACAGCCTCAAGATCATCTAACCCTGATGCCAATGAAGGAAAATAAGGAGAGAGAAGAGACTTGCGTACTGGAGCGAATTCATGTTCGGATCCATGTCAATGCTCCAGTTTCCACAACTCGGACAAAATAATGCTCACGCAATAATTATACTACTAGAGTCTAGTCAGGATTGACACAACAAATCATCAGAACAAGAAAAATAGTAGGTGAAAAGATAGATTGCCAGATAACTTATTGGCAAGGGTGAAATCCACTAAGGGAGGCACATTCTATTTATAGAGGTTTAAGGAGACTACTAATTAAGAAGTTATGTGCGCTCCTACTTACCCTCTAAGTAATAATCAGGAAATTAATTTTTTATTAATTTCCTAATATACAATTACTTATTTCTCAATTAATGAATCTATAATTAATGCTAATCTATTTCTTATTTGATAAGACTGCTTCACTACTACAAAAAAGTAAAGTTGTGGCACTTATAATTGCATCAGCTGTGGCGCTAGAGAAGTGCCACATATCTGGACGCCACTAAAAGAAGCTATGGCGCTTGAAAGCGCCACAACATTTAAATTTTTTTTTTTAAAATACCCTCCTGTGGCACTTCCTCCAACAAGTGCCACAGGAGACCCCCCTCCTATGACACTTCCTTCAACAAGCGCTATAAGAGGGTAATTTTTTAAAAAAAAATTTAAAAATTTAGCTAAAGAAATTTTTTTATTTTAATTTAAAAAATAATATTAATTGTCCAGATTTATTTTCAAAATTGAAGATATTAAGGCCAGTGTTAAACTAGAAACTGTTGGCAAAAAAGTTAAGCTAAAGAAACTTATATTATGATACAAATATTATATTTTTCTTAATCATGCGTATGGACTAGACTATTTTCTTTTAAATTACAAAAATAAGGTTTTTTGAAATTAAAATTTTTTTCAGGCAAAAAATGTTAAAATTGCTTAAGCCTAATATGAAATCAAGTACTCCGGATATGTAAAGATATCTTTTATCAACATGAGGCATCACAAGACATGGTCCACTTTTGGTTTTTCTTTTCTTTTGAAATATTATTTTTTTGGATAACTTCTTTTGAAATATTATATATATTCTCCACTTTTTAAACACAGATTAGAACATAGATATCAATTTGAAATAAAAAATTGCAGAAATTATATGCCAATTAAAAAAAGGGAAGAAGCACGTTGAACTTACAAGTTTAATTGATCAGTGCAGTGGAGTAGGGGACCACGTTGCCTGTTGGTGTCGCAATCTTGAGTGAGGAGGAGGAGGAGTGGGGATGACAGTTGAAACAAAATAAAGAAGTAGATTCGATGATGAAGACATGTATGCATGTGGATATGTTTTTAAGTGTGAAGATGATAGGAAATGGAGGGAGGGGGCAACGATCGTCCACTGCAAGAAGCTGTAGTGTAGATGAAAAGGGAAAGTGAGAGAGGAGGGAATAATTAAAGTGGGATGAGTCAAAATAAATTAAAAGAGAAGGAAGGGGGCCGCTGTGCGGGAAGGGGAAAAAAGATAAGGGTGGGAGCAAGGGAAATTGTGATTGGTGGGAAGTGGATAGTGTAATCCATTAAAAAGATCAAAAAAAAATTTATGTAAGCTGAACATTTGACAAAAAAATTTTTTTATTTAATAGAACCAGCTGTGGCGCCTGGATTTCCAAGCGCCACAGCTGGTCCTTTTTTTTTTAGAATTCCTACACCAAAAAAAATTTATTTAATAACACCAGCTGTGGCGCCTAGATTTCCAGGCGCCACAGCTGGTCATTTTTTAATTTTTTTAGAATTCCTACATCAAAAAAAAAATTATTTAATAACACCAGCTGTGGAGCCTGGATTTCTAGGCGCCACAGTTGGTCCATTTTTTATTTATTTTTATTTTTTTTGGAAGTACCTGCGCCTAAAACTACAAGGCTTTAGAACCATAAAGGCACGAGGCAGCTAGCCTTCCTTTTTTTTTTTATTTCTTTATATACAACCAGCTGTGGCGCTTGATTTTCCAGGTGCCACAGCTAGTAGGATGCACCCAATTGTGGCGTCTGCCTTGGCAGGCGCCACAATTGGGTCTACTAGCTGTGGCATCTGGTCCACCAGGTGCCATAGTTAGTACCCAAAATTTAAAAAACATAAAATAGAAAAAGGAAAAGAAAAAGAAAAAAGAGGCAGTTGTGGCACTTCTTTAAAGAAGTGCCACAAAATGTGCGCTACCTTTCAACCTTTTTATAGTAGTGCTTATTTCCTAATCAAATAGTCCAACTCATCAAGAACGGGCTTGCAGCCAAAACCTAACATAATTCTCTGTGAAACTTTTTGCTATGAGGTGCAAATTAATTAGCTAACTAAATTTTCACACATGTTTATGACATTTGTTTTAAAAAGTCAAAAAAGGAGTGGTGGTACTTGATGTGACATACACAACTAGGTACTGGCAAACAAATTAATCAAGTATCAACACATGTGATCACTTTGTTTTTCCTTTTTCATTCAAAATGTTTGTACAAGCATATCCAGCATAATTGATGTTACCTACAAA
This sequence comes from Inga laurina, assembly GCA_963855925.1. NCBI lineage: Eukaryota > Viridiplantae > Streptophyta > Magnoliopsida > Fabales > Fabaceae > Inga > Inga laurina. The sequence goes on along the minus strand of OY979706.1, from coordinate 40,564,320 downwards.
GGCAAAAAAAAAATGATGTTACCAAACCACTCATGTTTAACATACTTAACTGCTTTATATATATATATATATATATATATATATATATATATATATATATATATATATATATATATATATATATATATATATATATATATATATATATATATATATATATATATATATATATATATATATATATATATATATATATATATATATATATATATATATATTAAAAATAATTAATTTAACTAATGTATTTAAATTTATTTTATGTTTATGAAAGTACTCTTATAATTTAGGGATGTGGAAAATAAAATTTGATTCAATGAATTTTGAAAGTTGAATAATCAATTGTTTGACTATATGTCGCCAATTATACTGTGTGTTCAGGTAAGCTCCAAACTGTGATCTCAAAAGCTTTTTTTGGTAAATCGAGATAAAACTCATCTCACATATTTACTTCATAAATCATAAAAACTATTCTCCAAAAACTAATCCAAATACACACTAAACTTACCACATTTGGGAATAAGTTCAATGCATGAATGGTAAATATGATACTCACTCTTTTGGCCAAAAATAGGAGTATCATATCCACCTAATTTATTCCCAAACGTGGCAAGTGTCGGTAGAAATGGTGGCTTATAGTCAAACGATCGGTCATTCAACTTTGAAAAGCCGTTGAATCAAATTTTATTTTCCACAACCCTAAATTAATTAAGCAATTCCGTTAGAAAAGGACAATTTAGTTATTCAATAGCATAGTTTGCTAAAAAAAATTACCACTCCGGTCCTTGTTATAGGTTAATCATAACTCATTCTCATATAGCAAGCCATACATTAAATAGTATTCAATTGATAAAATTTTTAAAATTTACCCTTGTTATAAAATTTTCTTCTATATTTTTAAATCATTGGCGCAACTCTCTTCCCTTTTTCTGTCAACACTCGTTTCCATTTTGATAATCGAAGAGTAATAAAGACAAAATTCAATGGGCATACAGAAAAGTACAATTATACTGATAAAAATATTCGTTTACAATCCCAACGTCGTTCGTTTACAATTCCGATATTGTTCGTCGACGAGAACAGAAAATACAGCAAAAGTTTTAATATTTACAAATTATCCAAAATATTAAGGCATAGACTAAAGCATAACCACATTCATATCCTCGGCTCGAGACACGTGCCACTCACTTTTCAGCGTCAACGTCTTTGCCCTTTGGCCCACTGGTACCCGCTGAGGTGTTTATTTAAAAATAGGGTGAGATTCCGAAGAATCTCCGTAAAGACATAATATCGTTCATAGAAAATGCGAAAAGTAAATATGTCATGCGCCAAGGTATGCACAAATTAATGAACAAGATAAACACATCATCGTCATGTATACATAAGTAGGGCCCAGCCCCACAATCTACACCAGTTGGACTTCTGCCAACTCCCAGTGTAAGTGCACCTCTGGCACTAACAGCCTCTCTCTAGGCAAATCATGTTATTAATAAAGTGCATTTACAAAACAATGGCATCCACACAATTACATAACTTATGGCATAGTGTATGAAGGATAATGTCCCTACCTCAAAGCTTTATAATCCTCTTTTAAATGTGCCTCAAAGAACGTGTCGTATCCGGCCTTCAAATCGGTCCTAAATATTAAATGTACCAGAAATAGGTCATAACCTATCCAAGTATCATTTTATACTCTTCCATAGTGTTTATTGTGGTTATATTAGTCTATGGTAAAAATTTACAAAAAATGCCCCCGGGAACCCGGCCGGCCCCGCCGTACCCGGCCCGATGGCACGTTTTCCCAAAATTTTGAACAAAGCTATTTTGACTTATTTTCACCCAAGGAATCCATTTCCGGGCTCGAAATCACCAAATTCAGTGACAAATTACGAAAATACTCTTGACAGCCCCTATTTAGGGATTTCAGTGGCGTTTTCGTAAATATGCTTTTTCGGCCTCTACCGAAAAAGTGCCCAACTGTAACCCCACCTATGTTTGCCCACTGAGTCCAATGGAACCATTTATTTCATGAAAATCCAACTCCTTGTACCAGTTCTGGTTCTGGCCGAAATATTAAGGAAAAATGGAAAAAATGGGGTTTTGTGTTTTAGCTCCCAAAACTTGTACTTTTCCATTTCTAATCCTTGATTAACTTATTTAAACACTTCTTAATCATGATTTAAAGAAATTTGGGCAGCATAAACCCTTAGGATTAGGACTTTCCAAATTTACAAACTTAACAAAATAACCAAATCCAACCATAATCATCAACAACAACCACATCTAACATAATCTTAGGATTTGTGAAGTTACCTTCTTGAGTTCTTTTCCTTTCTCTAGAAGTCCTCCTCTCTCTTTCTCTTTGGGCTCAAGATTTGCTTGCTAAACCATAAATTTTATGGAGAGGAAGAGATTAGAGAAGAGATTTATGGAAGATTAGAAGAAGAAACCTTAAGAAATCATAACTTACCTTAGTCATTCTCCTCTTCCTTCTCTCTTAGACCATAAAGCTTTCTCAAACTCTCTCTTTCTCTCCTTTCCTTGGCTTGAACGAAAATGGGCAAGAATGATGAAGCCAAGCTTCATAAAATATCTTGTTATCTTTATTCCTAGCCCTTGATCTAACCAATGGTTGAGATTCCTCCACCTCTCATGTACACCATCCCTCCAACCATGCCTCCCACCATACTCTCTCATTATGACCACCATGCATATGACTTTCACCTAGTGTGCACTCCAACTTTGCCATCATTGAGTTGTGCATGTAGTTTTGTCAACATCACCTTCATCTTGCTTCTTGGATTACACTTTCCCTCTTCTTTATGCCATACCTTCTCATTATGACCACCATGCACATGCCTTCACTTAGAGTGCACTCTACCTTTGTCATCATTGAGAGATTCATGTAGCCTTTGACTTGCTTGCTTCATTTGATTTCCATTAGATTGGAACCAATTTTCCTTCTCCCTGGTTGGCCAAAAACGTGTCCCCTCTTATGCTCCAACTAAATCAAGTGTTCCTTCCATTTACTCAAGTCAATTGGTACAAAAGTTGGCTACCTAACCTTATGACATAAGTAAGGACTTATGACACAACAATTATCTCCATCATCTTTCATGTGGTGTTGACACTTAGTCTCATTGGATTTTGACACTTGTCTTCTCCTCCTTCATCCCTAATTTCTAAAATAATTAAGAGAAAAAGGAAGATTACTTTATTTCTCAAATTTTTGGAATAATGCCAATTCTGGCAGATTTTCTGCCTTAACTTTGAAAATCATAACTAATTTTGTAGACATCGTTTCGAGGCGATTCCAAAGCCTATGGAACCCTCATTGAGTCTAGTTTCAAGGAAAAATATGAAATTTTATTGGATATGATCATATTATTCCCAGATTTTCAATATTTGACGGCTGCTTCAAAAACTTTCCACGCTCGTAGTCTGCTCGTAGTCCCTGGGATTGGGGAAGTGCGGGGGAAGTGCGGGGTGTGACAATAAAAAGGATGAGATGTTTATATCGAATTTCCTAGAACTCAACATTATGCGTGGGATGATGATTGTGAGAGGAGCTTCAGAGAGTTGATGATGAAAATTTATTGAAGTACCAACGTTGATAATCCCAGATCCATAGTGAGCCTTTGTTGTCTTCACTAATGCTAGATGACATGGATTGGGAAGGGAATTGAGTCCCGGATGCAAGCAGGCATAGATTGAGATAAGAATTGATGCAAGCCGAGTGAGGGCGTATGCATCATGTTAGCTGAAGCTTCAGGAATTGAACTATCCCATCCATAATCTTGAGTAAATGATAATAATGTTTTTATTAAATCTAGAAACGTTGCCTTTATGACGTAATTATGGGGGTTGTACTGCTACCACAAAGATTGAAATATGTGCATGACCTAAAATAGTAAAACATGACACAATGTAAGTAGATAGAGTTGTTGGAAGAGTAGGACCTGGAATGTAAATATTGTCCAAGGCAGGCTAATATTGTCATTGACGCATTGAGCCATAAGATAATACCGATAGCAGATAAAGTTGATTAAGCAGATGTTGCTAGCTGCTCAGAGCCGACAGAAAAGTTATGCAGATAAGAGGTGAAAACCTCTAGAATTTGAAGTCGGTGACTACGTATTTATGAAAGTAGCAAACTGATCTAGAACATGTAATAGAGTATGAAGAAATGTTACCCGGAGCTTATGAATGTATAACCATAGTAAATTTCAGGGACGAAATTTAATTAAGTGGGAGAGAACTGTAACATCCCAAATTTTATTAACCAAGAATATATTATAATTATTATATATATTCAATAAAATGCTGAATATTTAAGACCAAAGGAATTAAATATTGAAAATTGAAAGTTGAATAGTGTTTTCAGTGAAATCGCCTGCGAGGCAGTGAGATTTTCATATAGTTTTGGAAGACCAAATGATGACCAAAAATTATGAAAATCTCACTGCCTCGCAGGCGATTTCACTGAAAACACTATTCAACTTTTAATTTTCAATATTTAATTCCTTTGGCCTTAAATATTCACCATTTCATTGAATATATATAATAATTATAATATATTCTTGGTGAATAAAATTTGGGATGTTACACTTTCTCTCCTTCTAGCAGAAATTAAATAGAAATGAAATTAAAAAAATGGTAATTAATAATCTACAAGTAACTTATATTTAAGACCGAATTTTTCTCCTATAAATATAATAAGTCTAATTTTCATCATAATAATAACAATTCGTTGTTGGAATAAAAAACTCAACATATTAAACGCTTGTTTGATTATGTTTTACAAATATCTTTTTAAAACAAAAAAAAAAAATTTAAAACTTTTTTAAGTTATTTTTAAAAACTAAAAAAAAAAATCAGTTTTTTTTTATTTTCTTGTTTTTTTTTTATTTTTTGAGGCCATCATCTATCTACTATCAGTGATTACCATCACCACATCACTTCAAAATCATATTTTTTAAAACAACAATCAATTTTTTTTTGTTTTCAAAACTTATTTTTAAAAACAATTTTATAAAATTGTTTTGGAAATAAAAAAATAAAAAACAAAAACAAACGGGCCCTAATTTTTCCATGAAATAACAACAATTGGTTATAAATTGTCTTAAAATATATTAGAGGATTAAGGTGTATATAACATCCTGAAATATATTATATGCATCAAATATCTCAAAGTATTTTATGGTACATCAAACATCTTAGAGTATTTTTTCTTATGCGTATGTCTATATTTTAGCTAGAGTATTTTGACCGGATCAATATTATTTTCCGCCAAGCCCAAAACCCATCTAGTTTTGTAAAAGCCGTTTCAGTTCCTGGTCTAATTTTGCATACCGGCTATATGGCGGCTCAACATAACCATAAAAGCAAGTTTTTAGTTTTTTTTGTTTTGCCATAAAAAGCAAGTTTTTAGTTAAATTGAGCTATTAGAATTCGAGCCAAAAAAACCAAAAAGAGAGTTGTTAGAGAGTCTAATGTACAGCCCCGCCGGTACCACCGTCTGGGAGGGTTCATAAAAGCAAGCTTTTAGTTTTTTTTTTAGTTTTTTTTTTTTTTGCCATAAAAGGCAAGTTTTTAGTTAAATTGAGCTATTAGAATTCGAGCCAAAAAAATCAAAAAGAGAGTTGTTAGAGAGTCTAATCTACAGCCCCGCCGGTACCACTGTCTGGGAGGGTTCATGCTCTCATCATTAGAAAACATGACGTATTAAATTGAAATACTCCTTCCGATTCTAATTATAAGATAAACTTGATTTTTTTGGAAAAATTAAGGAAACCAATTAAATTACTTTAGAGTATTTATATTTTTATTTTTTGCTCCAAACTAATTAATTTGACTAATAAACTAATATATAATCTAATGATATTAAAAATATAAACACCATAAAGTAATTTAATTGGCTTCCTTAATTTATCTAAAAAAGTCAACTTTATCTTATAATTAGGACCGGAGGGAGTATTTTAGAAAGACAATATTGAATTTGAAGTTGAAATGAAGACCTAAAAAAGGCTCCTACAGGATCAGGGAGAGTATTATATATTCTGCATTCCTCTTTGTCCTAAACCACCCACTTGATTATAGTGCCAGTTCTATTCTATCCGCCATGGATTCTCTGCAGATTGTTATCTCTACCTTGTGTGCCTTCTTCTTCTTCCTCCTTCATGTATTAATGAAAAAAAGCTTCCAGAAATCTCCCAAAACTTGTCTTCCCCCAGGACCTTCAAGGAAGCTTTCTCTTAAAGGGCACATGCACCAACTTTAGGGTCTGTTTGGTGTGAGGGATTTGGAGGGGAAGGGAGAGGAGGAAAAATTGTTATGAGTTGAATTTTAAAAGATTAAAGAAGTGAGGTAGTAAAATTTTAATAAAGAGAATATATAAGATAAAAGAGTAAGAAAAATTAATTAAAAAATTTTAACCCCACTTTTCCAATTTTTTTAAATCCAACTCAAAAAAATTTTCCATCCGCCCACCTCCCCTCCCCTCCCCTCAAACCAAACAAGCCCTTGGGGTCGATACCCCATCAATCTTTAAGAGACCTAGCAAACAAACGTGGCCTACCTGTGATGTATCTTAAACTGGGAGAGACCTCCAATGTCATGATCTCTTCCCCAGAAGCCACAAAATTTTAAAACTTTTAAATTTAAAAAATTTTAAGTTATTATTAAAAATTAAAAGACAAAATCAGTTTTTTTTTTCTTATTTTCTTGTTTTAGTTTTTTTATTTTTTATTTTTTATTTTTTGAGGCCATCATCTATCCACTATCAGTGACGACCGCTACCACATCACTTCAAAATCATATTTTTTAAAACAACTATCAAAACATTTTTTTTTTTACTTTTTTTTTTCAAAACCTATTTTTAAAAACAATTTTATAAAATTGTTTTGGAAATAAAAAATAAAAAACAAAAACAAACGGGCTCTAATTTTTCCATGAAATAACAACAAATGGTTATAAATTGCCTTAAAATATATTAGAGGATTAAGGTGTATATAACATCCTGAAATTTTCTATATGCATCAAATATTTTAAAATATTTTATGTGTATCAAACATTTAGAGTACTTTTTCTTATGCGTATGCCTATATTTTAGCTAGAGTATTTTGACAGGTTCAATGTTATTTTCCGCCAAAGCCCAAAACCCATCTAGTTTTGTAAAAGCCGTTTCAGTTCCTAGTCTAATTTTGAATACCGGTTATGTGCTCGTTTGTGATAGTTTATTTTTAGATAATAAGTGTTTATAATTTTTGATTCACGGTATACGAAGTAAATATATAAGAGGAGTTTTATCTCAACTTATATAATAAGTACTTATTTCTTAGATATAAGCTATTCCAAACACTCATATACGACGGCTCAACATAACCATAAAAGCAAGTTTTTAGTTAAATTGAGCTATTAGAATTCGAGCCAAAAAAAGTAAAAAACCAAAAAGAGAGTTGTTAGAGAGTCTAATCTATAGCCCCGCCGGTACCACTGTCTGGGAGGGTTCATGCTCTGATCATTAGAAAACATGACGTATTAAATTGAAATACTCCTTTCGATCCTAATTATAAGATAAACTTAACTTTTTTTGGAAAAATTAAGGAAACCAATTAAATTATTTTAGAGTATTTATATTTTTATTTTTTGCTCCAAACTAATTAATTTGACTAATAAACTAATATATAATCTAATGATACTAAATATATAAATACTCTAAAGTAATTTAATTGGCTTCCTTAATTTATCTAAAAAAATCAACTTTATCTTATAATTGGACTGGAGGGAGTATTTTAGAACGACAATATTGAATTTAAAGTTGAAATGAAGACCTAAAAGAGGCTCCTACAGGATCAGGGAGAGTATTATATATTCTGCATTCCTCTTTGTCCTAAACCACCCACTTGATTATAGTGCCAGTTCTATTCTATCCGCCATGGATTCTCTGCAGATTGTTTTCTCTACCTTGTGTGCCTTCTTCTTCTTCCTCCTTCATGTATTAATGAAAAAAAGCTTCCAGAAATCTCCCGAAACTTGTCTTCCACCAGGACCTTCATGGAAGCTTCCTCTTATAGGGCACATGCACCACCTTTTAGGGTCACTACCCCATCAATCTTTAAGAGACCTAGCAAACAAACATGGCCTACCTGTGATGTATCTTAAACTAGGAGAGACCTCCAATGTCATAATCTCTTCCCCAGAAGCCGCAAAAGAGGTCTTGAAAACACATGATGCCGTCTTCGCTAACAGACCTTACCTTTTTGCTTATGAAATTCTGTCTTATAATGCTACCAACATTGCTTTCTCTTCCTCTGGTAGCTACTGGTCTCTGCTCAGAAAAATTTGCAGTACAGAACTTCTTTCTGCTAAGAGGGTTCAATCATTCAGGTTCTTTCTGTATACTTGTTGCTTCACTTTTTTGTAATATAATGGCTATACGGTCTCAGGTAATGTCACTCAATTTACAATAATGCCAATGGTCCTGGATATAAGTGTGATATAACAAATTTGTAGATATTAAAAAAAAGTAGTCATTATCTGTAAAAAAATATGTGTTAATTTTTCTAAAATATTCTTTTCAATCATTTACATTAGAAACAACTATCTTGAGAGAAAATCCCTTAGGGCTTGTTTGGTCTGAGAGGAGGGGAGGTAAAGTAGGCGGAGAGAAAATTTTTTTGAGTTGAATTTAAAAAAATTAGAGAAGTGGGGTTAAAAATATTTAATTAATTTTTCTTACTCTTTAATCTTATATATTCTCTTTATTAAAATTTCATTACCCCACTTCTTTAATCTTTTAAAATTCAACTCATAAAAATTTTCTCTCCCCTCCCTTCCCCTTCAAATCCCTCACACCAAACAGACCCTTAATGTGTACAGTAACTGGAGAGTTTAAGACAACAATTATATATTTAGGAGATAAAGTAAATGGAAGGCATTTAAGGGTTTAATTGGTGCATGGTCAATTAGAAAGATTAAAGTTTGACTAGTATCTATAAGTTTACCTTTCAAGGCGTACTCTAGCTGTAGTGAGCTTAAAAAGTCTAACTCACCTAATTAAAACGTTTCGTGTTGAAAGAAAAAGTTGATCTTTTCATTTAAAAAAAAAAAAAAAAACTAAACAGTAAATAACTAAAATAAAAGTTCATCTATAGTAAACAATGCTGTGAACAGTACATCTACCAACACTAACAAAAATATTCTTATTAAGTATTAACGTTCAAATTTCAACATTACCTCCTATGGCTATACATGATATCTAGATTTTTTTAAAGAAAAAAAATTCAACATAATAAATTTCAGTGGGTCCATATGATAATATTTTTCCTTTTTGGCAAAACTTCATCAACTAAAGCTCACTATTTCTTTTGATTGATTGAGTCAAATAGAGTAATTAATTAATTAATTGAGTCAAATAAGGAAAGTCAAGTCACCGTTGTTTTTTTCAGCCACAAGGTCACCCTCCTTTATAGAGTTGGGAAATCGGGCCGAGCTTATCGAGCCAACTCATTTAGGCTCGAGTCCGTTAAGGGCTTGGCTTATGATTTAGAGCCTCTAGAAGGAGACGGGCCTAAACGGGTCAGCCTTGTAAGGCCGCAATCTTAAACGGGCGGCCCTACAGGTCCGTCTCGTTTACGACCATTTAATTTTTTTAAAATAAATTTGTATATTATTACACCGCACGGTCATATGTGATATGTATATGACTTGAATTTGGGGGGCTTATCTTTTTTTTTTTCTGGCACAACAAATTATCTTATTCTTCATGTCTTCATCTTCAATATCTATACTACCAAACAAAGTTTATAACTTGAGATAAATTGCAATTCTTAAGCTTATCTAATGTTAACCTCTTCAAAATATTGTTTAGTGTTTAGTTTATGATTATGACTTTATCTAGTTATCTATTTAATTGTGGTTGTGGACATTAGTTTTTGACTTTTTAGACTTAGTGTTTGTGTTTTGTTAAACATTGATAATTGTTGATGTTTTAAGTTAGATTTAATAATATTTTTGTTTTATATTAGGTATTTTAGTCTTCAAGATCGTGAAAAATGAAAAAGCAACAAAATGGCCTAAAGCCCGCAAGCTTGCCTGTGGGCTTTTGTTAAACGGTCTGAGACCCTTTTTTGAAGTTGGCCTGTTTAGGCCCATGGCAAGGCTGGCCCCAACCATTTTCCCTGCTATACTCTTTTATCATACCTGATTACAATAAAGTGAACATAAGTGATAAATTTTCTTTTCATTTTTTTATATTTGATTAATTGAGTCAAATAAGAGTAGCTCTTCAATTTCCTATGCTGACATGTGTTAATGTCATGCTTACTTTACATTTATTATTTAATTATAATTGACAATTTTTATTCACTAAAATACAAAAAAAAAAAATCTAATTTACAAAGTATTTTTTCAATTAATTAACTTATTTTAATTTTCTGTATTCAATGTTCTTTTTTATCCCTCTCTCAACTCTCATGTGGTTCGAAACCCCGTGACCATGTGGACGAGGAATCTGAATCTGTTCCTCTCATCCAATCAACATAACACTCAAACATTGATTCTGTGTTCCATGTTCTAAATGGAATATATAGACACACACATCTCACTTTCTTCAAAAAGCATAAGGCAAGGCAACCTGGCATGGAAGATTTGTTATTAAAAGCAAAAGGAAAATAAAATTTTTGCATGTTAAATTTTATTGAAAACCCTGAAGTATTTTTTTCACTAGTAGTTAATATCATATAAACTAAGTTTTTATGCATTTAGCACCCTAAAGTATATTTCTATTAGCACCCAATATCCTAAAGTAATTAATAATGTATTTAATAGCCTAATGCATTTTTCCATAGTAGCACTTAAAGTATGTTTTGTATAAAGGGTTTGGAGGGGAGAAAAAATTTTTATGAGTTTAATTTAAAAAAAAAAAATTGGAGAAATGAGGTTATAGAATTTTAATAAATAGAATATGTAAGGTAAAAGAGTAAGAAAAATTAATTAAAAATTTTTAACTCCACTTCTCTCAATTTTTTAAAATCCAACTCAAAAAAATTTTCCCTCCCCTTCCCTCTCTTCGTACCAAACAAGCGCTTAGTATTCTAAATTTACGGTGTCATTGCTATTGAGAAAATACTTTATAAGTAAAATTGCATCAAAAATTATTTAGGATACTTTTGCTACTAAAAAATACTTATGGCCTTGCATGTAAAAAAAAATTAACTTAGAACTGGAAAATGTTTTTGTTTTGGATGCTACTAATTAAACCCAAGAAAATACAAAAAAGTTCTTTTTCTGGTGTGACATCAAATTAAATTTCGCTAAGTACTATGTATTTAATTTCTCTTTTCCCCCCTCACATCCTACACATATAGATGCACTTATCTCCTCCTTTCTTGAAGCAGGAACAACTTGCTAATTAGTTGAAAGAACCCTAACTGTTTCCAAAACACAGGTTTATTAGACAAGAGGAAGTTTTAGAAGTGGTGAAGACAATCACAGAAAACGAAGGATCAGAAGTAAATTTGAGCACGATAATAATGTCCATGACAAACGCCATTGTAGCACGAGCAGCTTTTGGTGAGAGATCCAGAGACCAAGAAGCCTTCCTTAAGTGTGCTAAGAAGGCTTTGAAGCTAGCTGAAGGATTTTACATTGCAGATTTCTTTCCTTCCATGAAGCTTCTTCAAGATATTTCTGGTATGAAGAGTAAACTTGAGAGGCTGCACAGAGAGATTGATAGAATATTGGAGAACATCATTGATGATCACAGAAAGAAGAAGATGAACAAGAGTGGAACATGTGATGATAAGGTTGAAGAAGATCTAGTTGATGTTTTCTTGAAAATTCGGGAGCAAAATGATCTGGGGGTTCCCATATCTGTTAATAACATCAAAGCAACAATTCTGGTAAGTAGGATAATTAAAATCTTGTATTAACATTTATAAAGCAAAAACTATGCTCACACATAAATATAGTGGAAGATAAAATTTTAGTTATCACTAATTACTGCATATAAATATTTAAATCCATAAATAGTTAGTTTTCTCATTAATTGTGCCAAATGATAAAGCATAGAGTTTTGTATGTTTCTTTGCTCAAATTAAGTGAGTGAAACAAGAATATTTGAGCAATCTAAACAAATTAATCAATTTCAGGACATATTCATTGGAGGAACTGAGACATCTTCAACAACTGTAGTATGGGCAATGTCAGAGATGTTGAAAAAACCGAAAATATTAGAAAAGGCACAAGCCGAGGTAAGAAGGGTTTTCAAAGACAAAGCTTATGTGGATGAGACAGAACTTCACCAACTTGTATACTTACAATGTGTCATCAAAGAGACTTTAAGGTTACACCCACCAGCTCCATTATTACTTCCAAGAAAAAACAATCACACAAGTGTAATCAATGGATACAAAATACCTGCGAACACTAAGATCCTTGTGAATGCTTGGGCATTAGGAAGAGATCCCAAGTATTGGTCTGAAGCTGAAGAGTTCAAACCAGAAAGGTTTATTGATGGTTCTGATTATTATAACTTCCGTGGCACAAACTTCGAGTATATCCCATTCGGGTCTGGAAGGAGGATATGTCCCGGAATTGCTTTTGCCACACCCAATGTTGAGCTTCCACTTGCTAGTTTGTTGTATAATTTTGATTGGAAACTTCCTAATAGAATGGGGTCAGAAGAGTTTGATATGTCTGAGACTTTTGCTGGGTCGGTGAGGAAAAAATTAGATTTGTGTTTAATTCCCGTGTGTTATCATCCTATTAATTAGCATTACAACTATATATTGTTGTTATATCAGTCAAAAATCCTTTGGTTTTTTTTTTCCTCATATGAATCACGGGAATCTGGTAGTATGTCTATCATGTATATTTACGTGATTCTATAATAATTTAATAAATATTGTCCTTTGCATATTGTTATACATTTGTTGATTACGGAATCAAGTATTATATGATTTACTATTTGACCTTATTCATATTGCACTAAAGTGTAATAATTTATCAAACAATATTTGGATTACTTACATATATATTGTATTTAGAAGAAATAAATAATAAAATATCTCGTACAAATTTTATTATTAAGTTGGTAGAACTCCTTTAATCAATAGCTAAATATTCACTATTACATAAATCACGATATATGATGGTTATTATCAGCCATAAATCATGGTTTTGAACCGTAATATATGCAAACGATATAAATGATTAGCGTAGATTGTAACACCTCAAATTTTATATTTCACCAAATATACTATAATTATTTGAGAAATTCAATAAAATGATGAATATGCATGAATTTGGAATTTATAAATTTTATAAATGTTCATTTTCATGAGAACTTAGGCAAAAATAATTATGGAATTAGTTTGGGTAATTTTAAGGTCCAAAAATGGAGAACTAATAGACAAAATATTTGGTCTAAAAATTGATGGAAATTGGCTAAAGAAAAATATGAAAAGAAATTGGATTAAAAATATAATGGCAAAATCATAATTTTGCCAATTTAACATAAAATTAATTATTTTTTGATTAATTGAAGTTAATTTCAATTAATTAAGGAAAATAAGAGGGAAAAATATATTTATAATATTTTGGTCAATTTAATATGAATTTATGAAAAATTTGAACAAAAAGTGTAATTTTGACCAAAATTGAGACTTTACGTATATACGTAACCGGAACAAGTTGTGAAGCCAATTGAAACCATAAGGAGGGACCCTTAGGTGTCTCCTACATGTGGCATGAAGAAGGAAATATTGGTTGGACTTAATGAGATTGGTTACATGTACATAAGGTTTATGTACATAAAGTTAATTTTTGGAAATTCCATAAGTAATTAAAATATAATATAATAATATGATAAAAGCATCATCTCCTTCCTTTCTTCAGCCACAACTGACGTGAAACAGCCTTGAACTAGAGAGAGGAACTTGTTTATGGAGTCGAAATCGCAAAACCCTGATTTTCCCCGGAGTTCTTGTCAATTTTGACTAGGGCTGTTAGAGGGCCTTAGAGTTGGATTTTCAATGATTTAATGGTTACATTGAATTCAAGAGGGAAATTTATTTGGAGTTACAGTTGGTCATTTTTTCAGAAAAATCCAAAAAAGTATAATTACGAAAACGCCCATGAAACCCTTAAAGCAAGGTTGTCAAGGGTATTTTCATAATTTGAAAATGAATTTGATAATTCCAAGTTCAGAAATGGATTCCTTTAGCGAAAATAGATCAGAATAGCCCATGACAAAATTTTAGGAAAAGTACAGCCTGGTCGAGTATGTGGGGCCAGCTGGGATCCCGGGGGCATTTTGGTAAATTTTCACCATAGGCTAATATAACCACAATAAACACTATGGAGGTGTCTAAAATGATATATGGATAGGTTTTAATCTATTTCTTGTACGTTTGATGTTGTAGGACCGAGTTAGATACCTGTAGTTGGCATGTTTTACGAAACAGACCGTTTGAGATTAGGAAAAGATTTAGGTAGGGACTACTATCTCTCATATATTATGTGGCTATTTGTATGATGTGTGTTACTATATTTTGTGATTTGAACACGTGCTGGAAGCACATTGCCTAGTTGCGATCTATGACCTAGCTAAGGTACATTGGTCTTACCTAGCTGTAGTCAAGGACTTGGCTGTGGTACACGTAGGGGTTTCAACTGGTCGGTTCGCCCTGAATTTTGTGTACACACATGGAGTATATAAATTTTTATTTTACTTGATGTGGTGTATTGTATATTTAATTTTTGCATCTTATATGTTGATTGTATATTTCTACTGAGATTCCTTGAAATCTCATCCCTTTTTCTAAATAAAAATGTCTCAATGGGTGCCAGTGGCTCGAAAGGCAAGGACACAAACATAGGAAACAGACGAACACATTTCTCGAGATGTAGACAGTGGTTATATAGTCTGTATTTGGTATATTTTTGGGATATTCTGTACATAACTATAAATATTATCGAATGCTGCACTGTTGATTCCGGTCTGTAAACAAATATTTTTTATCAGTAAATTTGTACTCTTCTGTATGCCTGTAGAACATGGTCTCTATTACTCTATACATGTTGAAATGGAAATGGGTGTGACATAACCAAGCTTTTCATTTAATTTAATAAGGATCAAAAGGTTGAGAATTGATTCATTATATATATTTCCTCCTTTTTTTTTTCTATTTTTTCATCTTGGGCTATTGTAGGTCCTTTTTTGATACGACCCTGCACATGGGTGATACTGCACCGGTTACTTAGTTACTCCAACAATACCATAAGAGGCTTTCAGCCTAACTCATAACCCTCTTTAACTTTACTATTTGACACGAGTGCCAACATTAGTGATGAAGTGTCCCCGGTTAGTAAGTAAGGTATAGAGAAGCCATTGGAGTTGTGTTTCTTATTCTCTTTTTTTCTTCGCTCTTTTTTTTTCCTTTTTTTTTCATTTTTTTCACCTGAGTCATTTCCCTAAATAGAAACTTTGTTTAGCCAACAAGGGTCATTATCAAATTTCTAAAGAAATTAAGTGGCAAAATATTCATAAACTAATAATCTGTTGGTCATATTACAAACTAACCCTATTCTTATATCCCATATCCAGATTTATATAAAAGATCATGGTTTAGAGGCTTAATTGAAACATTCTTTTCTGTTTTAATTTTTTTCCAACAACATTTTCTAAAATGGGGAAGGCTCAAATTTAAGTTCAATCATAAGCAATGCAAAAATCTTAACTATGAAAATCTTGAAAAAAAAAAAAGAAAGAAATTTATCAATTGCATAAAAGGAGGAGCAAAAAAATTATATCCCTCCCCTACACATAAATCAAACATTGCCCTCAATGTTGTAAAAGTCAATAAAGAGAGAAGGGAACTAGTATTCCCTTGGTTTAGATTTCTGAGTCTGATGTTGAGTTCTTCCTCTAGCACCTTTAATGAAGCTTTACTTTCCTATAACAAAACTTGAGAGTGGTGTTAGAGAAAAATTTGAAGCTAAGAGACTACCAAAAATAAATAAATAAATAAATAAATAATACAGAAAGAAAAATAATAGAAAGTAGAATTTATTATATTGGGTTGCCTCCCAACAAGCGCTAAATTTCAAGTCTTCAGCTACACTTCTCAAAACAACTTCTAATCAAAAGTATCAAATATCACAATAACCTTGTCTTCATTCCTTTTCAAGTAACAAGGTTTCTCACACAAAACATTATCATTCAAGTTAATTACTTCTTGTACTTCTTCAATCATAGACAATCTCATAATACAAGTATTAACTGAATTTAAATAAAGCACAACATGCACATCATTGCAAATAGATCTATGAGCCTCCAGAAATTTATAACATCCAACAAAATCCACTTGAGTTTCTTCAATAAGAGTCAATGAGTCAATAGGAGAGTCATGAACAATAACTCTTGGGATCTCTTCATTATTCTCAACATCAAAATCATATAGATTAGGCTCCATAGTCGAAACCTCAATTGTACATCCACTATTTTGTCCCACATTAATTTCAGGCTCACACTTACCATTATACTTCATATTATTAAAAGTTTCATTTAAATCCACATCCTCAACTCGCTCACAATCATTTTTATCAGAGATCCCATAGGAAATGTAATTAAATGAGATTTGTTGCTTCATTTCTTCAATGTCTTTTCATATTTTGTAAGACCCCGCCTTACATACCACTTATCATTGATATTAATTAGAGTACTTGAGCATAGTTTGGTGAGTAACACAAGAATAGCGGAAATGTACTGATATATTGATACATTAGGCTGGATTACATTATAAGTTTTCCCCACCGGGGTTCATACATAATACTTACGAACCTTGAAATAATAAAAATGGTCCTCAGATAACCAACGTCTCCCCTTGTCTTTGTTCGGAACCTTCCATTACCAGTAAGCACGCTCTCGTCCTCATGAGCCGCTATCCTTTGTTGGAATATTTTAATTTGAAAAAGGGTGAGATTCAAGAGAATCTTAGTAGTAACAAACAACAGATCATAGAACATGCAATAATAAATATGTCAAGTACCACATACAACAATATTATAACAACACATAATTCAGTTCAGTCAGAAACTTTTAGAGCCAACCACTGTTGTAACTCCTACTTGTTCCATACCTCAGCTGGGCTTAAGACCACCAACTAGGCATATTAGTATACCCGTAGGCACCATGTATCATACATAATATGGAAGATGGCATACACAAAGCATATAAACATTCACGTAATATATGAAAGATAGAGTTACTACCTTAAACCCTTGTTTGTTCGTAAACCGTTCCTTGAATTTTGTTCTGACGGCTCAATCTATCAATTAGGTCATAAAATTCCAAATTTACAAGAATTAGGTTAATACGCATTCATATAATCTAAACTCTTTTAAACTCATTTTGTTGGTTATCTTAGCTTAAAACTATGAAATGACCAAAATACCCCTAGGAACCTCGTCTAAGCCCCTTTATACCTGGTCCAACTGTACTTTTTCAAAAATTATAACCCGGGATATTTCTACATAATCTCGCCCAAGAAATACATTTTTAACCTCGGAATTACCAAATTCATTGCCAAAAGACGAAAATACCCATGGCAGCCCTTATTTAGGTTTTTAGGGATAATTTTGCCATTTCATATTTCAAGGCTTTTTACACTTCATGATTAACATAAACCCTACACAATTTTCCCTTCTAAACACAATGAGATCATAAAAACCATCAAAATCCAATCCAAACACTGCCAAAACAAGTCTGGACGAAAATTAGGAAAAATGTAGTTTCTTGATTTTAATCAACTTAACACCTTCTTTTCACTTTATATCACTTGGCTAAACCCTTAATTACACTTCCTAAATGATTAATCCAAATTTGGATAGCACCTTCCCTTAAGGTTTGAGCTTTCCAAATTTCAAAAACCAACCAAAACAAGCCACCAAACCATCAAACCGCCACCAAGTATAAATCAACAAGAGAAACAAGGTTCTTGAGATTACTTTTGATTTCTATTCTTTCTCTCTCTAAAACCATCCTCTCTCTCTCTCCTCCTTGTTGCTCTTTATTTTGCTTGTTAAATATATGTTTCAAGAAGGAATAGAGTTAGGGAGATATTCCCATGAACTAGAAGGCAAGAACAAGTAATTTCAACCACAACTTACCTTGATCTCGCTTCTTGCATCACTTGAGCTTCTCTCTTGTTCATGCTTCTTCAAAGCTCTTTCTCTCTCCTTATCCATGTGTTGGAATACATATGAGGCCTTTGGAAGAGATAAATGATCTCAAAATATCATCAACTAATACCAATATGGGGGAGAGACCTCGAAGGTGGATCTAACTACAGAGAAGGGAGGAGCATGTGAAGAAGGGAAGAAGATGGACTTCTTAAGACATATTAAAATTTTAAATGATGCATGAGAGGGGGATGCTCTATAATGAACTGATGGGTGTATGAACGAAAAGGCGATAGAACCAGCCTAGATCAGTTCATAAGATTTGCCTCCCTAGTTCATCAAAGGAGGAGAAGGATATGATGTAAATAAATGGTAATAAAACTGAATAATTTTATCAGGAATAAAACATAAGCACTTACAGAAGAAAGGAGGAAGGATAGAAGGAAGGAAGAGGAAAAAAATAGACTTATCAAGCTTTAAATTGATACATCATATAAGTCATTTGGAGCTATACATAAAGAGTTATGTATTTTTGAAGTTAGCCTAGTAAAACTTGTCAGCTTCTGTGACAGTGTCCCAAAAATAGAAATTCTGGGAATTATGAACTTCTAGTTGGTTAAAGGCTATTTTTTTTTCTTATAAATAGACTTAATAAGGGTCACATAGCCTTTAGAACCATACCAATTGAACATCTGTGCAATTAAATATGAATTTTCAAAGTTTGATGAAAATTTTACCAGCTTTTAGTCTATGTGCAAAATTGAGAAGGTGATGGCAAAAATATATAGGCAAAATAGTCATTTGGATAAATTTAATCCAAAGCCCATATTTTTCCCTTTTCCGCATGATGTTGGACGGTCAAAAGGGGAGCAAGAAGGGAAATAAATGTTTGAGATACATATGCTAAAAGTTGAAGCAATTTTGACCAAGCAAATTGAAGTTTGTAAAGTCAAAAGTTGATTTTATAATAAATGGTCATCTTGCCATTTATTGTGAGGAAGTGGATGAAGCAAATTAAAGAAGCATATTTGGTACCTTTAAGACTTCATTTATGTCACTTTGGCAAGAAGAAAGCAAAACAATTATGCCAAGTAAAAGGAAAAGTCAAAATTTTAACAATTTCAATTAGAAGTGCTTTATAACCAAGAATGCAAATTGTGATAAAGCAAAAGCTATAAATTATTTCCCTTTCTCATATGCCTTTTGGTCAAGAGGGAAATAAAAGAGGAAAGAATATTTACTTGGATGATAATAGTGTCATGTGGCATCATCTTTCACCAAGTAAAAAGATGAAGAGGTAAAAAGAAAAAATCACATGGTAAATGGGTAGTAAAATATAGTATTTCATAAGAGGATATTTTAAATCATCATCATCCTTTACCAACACCTCATTTTCATCCAACACCAATAGAAATAGAGAAAGAGAAGAGTTTGAAAAGCTTGAAGAATAAGAGGAAGAGCAAGGGTTTCAAGAAGCAAAAATCTAAGGTACGAGGCTTGATTTCAAGTGCTTATGCCTTCTAAATCACTTCGGAACCTCTTCTTCTTCTTGAAAATTTTGGTTAGCAAGCAAAACATATAGGGAAGAGAGAGAAGGAAGTGGCTCCTAGAGAGAGAAAGTTGGAAAATCAAGAGGTAATTTTCAAAACTTTGATCCACTTGCCTTGTGTGTTGTTGTTGTTGTGGTTGTTATGCATAATGACTTGGTTTTATTGTTTTGTGAAATTGGGAAGATGAAACCCTAAGATGTTATGCTGCCAAAATTTCCACGAACCATGTTTATTGAATGTTTAAATGGTTAATCATATGATTATAAGTAAAAAGGAAGTGTTTAATCAAGTGGAATCAGGAAAACACAACTTCCCTTCTAGGGTTGTAAGTTTCGGCCATGCATAGAACTAGGGGAAGGAGTTGGAATTTTGTAATTTTGATGATCCCATTGGATTTAAAAGGGAGAATTTTGTAGGAATACAAGTGTTTTTGATTTTTCGATAATTGTATACACGTCTGGAAATTTTAGAAGTTAAGAAGAGGTGCTGTTTTATTGGTTTTACTGGAAGCAATTTTATTATGAAGTGTTTTTCACTTGCCAAACCTAGTCCAAAACTTATGAAATTTTACAGGATTAAAGTAGATATGTAGAGCTTTAATTTGATGGGTAGAATATAATTTTTGGACTAATATATTAAAAGATATGGATTTTTGAAGTTGTGCCCTGTTTTTGGAAGCAAATCTGGACAGGGGAAGTCTGATGAATTTCTGGAAACAATGTGATGGCAATGGTCAGACTAAATTATTTTTCCTTAAAAGAACACTTAAAGAGATTCATATAGGCTTTAGAACCAGTCAATATAGAATTTCTTAGAATTAATTGTGATTTTCCAAAGTTGACTGAAAATCTGTCAATTTTCTGGAAATAGTGAAACTGCATTGTGAAGAGTTGTACTGTGTAAAAATTGTTGAAACTGTGATAGATAACCAAATAACTGTGATTAAAGGTAGTAATAATTCAAGTAATAACTAGTTACTTGTAAATCTAATTTTATAGGAATTTGCAATAGCTTGAGCCAGATCAAAGGTATTGAACAGACAAGTAAAGTAGGAAAGAGCAATTCCAAGTAGTAACTCTTTCTTTCATGCACTATGTGATATTGTATGTTTGTGTGTGCCATCTTCTGTAATATAAGCACAGTGTCTTGGACACGCATATTAGCTTAGTTGGGCCCAACAGAGGCGAAGAGTTAAGCCAGGATTGCAAACAGACGTTTTGCCTTAGACAGTATACACACAGCATCCTATCATTTCACATAACACGTGTATAGAAGATTTATTTTCACATTGTATATGTCTAATTGTATGTTACTACTGACATTCATTGAATCTCACCATTTCCATAAATGTAAAATAAGTTTTCAGTAGCAAACGGCGACTCAGAAGGCAGAATCATAATTACTGGCAGCAGAAGGTTCTAGACAAGCACAAGAGGAGATGTTAGTTATCTGAAGACCTTTTTATTTGTAATTATAATTTTCGAACCCCTATGGGGAACCCTTGTAATATAATCAAGCAATATTATTTTAATAATATTAGTATATTGTTGGTATTCTTATGTGCTCACTGAACTATGCAATTGCTACTCTGGTTAATATCGATAATACCGGTTTAAGGGTGGTATAAGGATGTCACAGACATTGAGGGAGCGGGTCCGAATGACAGCTTGGTGGACTTCAGGAAGCATATCATAAAGTACGTGACCATATACATGTATCGGCATTTATATGCATTCCACACGTAGCATTTTGATGACCAAAGATAGTAGGCATGATTTTTGAGATAAGGATAGTCCTAGGGTACTAGTGGTCAGGAGTAGATAAAGCCGGTATCTACCTTTTGGCACGGGCATACAAAAGTTAAGCTTGCACAACTAGGGAAATCTCAGGATGGGTGAGCCCCTCGAAAGTTAAGTTGATAGGGTTATGGAGACTTGAGGAATAGTAATTGCCTTGAGATTTCTCTATGGCTAATCTTAGTTAGATGATTTAAAGAATGCTTAGAAGCATGGAGATGATGATGATGATGTAAGTATTGATTTTAATTCAAAACATTTCTGTTGTAGTGACAACTGCCTAGAATGGTTTATTTGATTAGGTTATGGGAAACTTGAGGCGTAGTAAATGTTTTAAGGTTTCTCTATGCTAAGTGATGATCTTTAATGACACCGTGGTGTTAACGAAAGGTAGATATGATATACGATAATGTATGATTAGTGGTGATTATGCCATATATCAATCCTAGAGGATCTAATCCAATGGTACTGAAGGTTAAGGATAGGCTTGAACCCGATTTAAGCTGAAATAGTGCTTAGGTCAAAATGTGAATTAGTTGCATAATGGTTCTATTCCATGATGGAAGTTTGAACCTTGTGGATAGTGTTGAACCTTCAGTAATGTTTTGAGGATAATGTTTGAAAAACATAAAGGTTAGAATAGGCACTACTGATCACGATTTTAGCATGCTTATTGGGTGTAATTGAGGAAAATGATTCCCAATCTGTATCTAACCCCCTGCCTTAAAAATCATAAATATAATTCAGAAACAATAATTAAAATGGATTAGAGGCCAGCAAATAGTAAAAATTCATTTTCGATCCCATCCTTGAGATAGGGTTTTCATAAACTTCTTTCAAAGTTGGTTTAACCTGGTCTCCTATTCAAGGACAAAATTTATTAAACAGAGGGAGAACTGTAATATCCCAACTTTTGGGATTAGAGCCTTGAGAATAAGACTGAATCAAGTGGACTGCTAAGCCCCAGTTTAGTAAGAATCCCAAGAATGTAAACTTTGCTGCTAGTGTATTTTTCCTACGTGGCAATCTGGTTGTGTGAAAGTTTTGGTTAATCAAATGATTTCCAATAAATGTAAAATTTTTTAGAATAAAAATAAACTTATCAAGCTTTAAATTAATACATCATATAAGTCATTTGGAGTTGTACATAAAGAGTTATGTATTTTCGAAGTTAGCCTAGTAAAACTTGTCAGCTTCTGTGACAGTGTCCCAAAAATAGAAATTCTGGGAATTATGAACTTCTAGTTTGTTAAAGGCTATATATTTTTTTTCTTATAAATAGACTTAATAAGGGTCACATAGCCTTTAGAACCATACCAATTGAACATCTGTGCAATTAAATATGAATTTTCAAAGTTTGATGAAAATTTTACTAGCTTTTAGTCTATGTGCAAAATTGAGAAGGTGATGGCAAAAATATATGGGCAAAATAGTCATTTGGATAAATTTAATCCAAAGCCCATATTTTTCCCTTTTCCGCATGATGTTGGACGGTCAAAAGGGGAGCAAGAAGGGAAATAAATGTTTGAGATACATATGCTAAAAGTTGAAGCAATTTTGACCAAGCAAATTGAAGTTTGAAAAGTCAAAAGTTGATTTTATAATAAATGGTCATCTTGCCATTTATTGTGAGGAAGTGGATGAAGCAAATTGAAGAAGCATATTTGGTACCTTTAAGACTTCATTTATGTCACTTTGGCAAGAAGAAAGCAAAACAATTATGCCAAGTAAAAGGAAAAGTCAAAAGTTTAACAATTTCAATTAGAAGTGCTTTATAATCAAGAATGCAAATTGTGATAAAGCAAAAGCTATAAATTATTTCCCTTTCTCATGTGCCTTTTGGTCAAGAGGGAAATAAAAGAGGAAAGAATATTTACTTGGATGATAATAGTGTCATGTGGCATCATCTTTCACCAAGTAAAAAGATGAAGAGGTAAAAAGAAAAAATCACATGGTAAATGGGTAGTAAAATATAGTATTTCATAAGAGGATATTTTAAATCATCATCATCCTTTACCAACACCTCATTTTCATCCAACACCAATAGAAATAGAGAAAGAGAAGAGTTTGAAAAGCTTGAAGAAGAAGAGGAAGAGCAAGGGTTTCAAGAAGCAAAAATCTAAGGTACGAGGCTTGATTTCAAGTGCTTATGCCTTCTAAATCACTTCGGAAGAGGAGATGTTGGTTTTCTGAAGACCTTTTTATTTTTTTAACGTTTGTAATTATAATGTTCGAACCCCTCTAGGGAACTCCTGTAATATAATCAAGCAATGTTTAAATAATATCAATATATTTTTTATATTCCTATGTGCCCACTAACTACACAATTGCTACTCTAGTTAATATCAATAATAAGTGGCATGTAAGGTGGACTGTGACAATATGACTTTTAGCAGCGATAGAGAAAGTCACCACGAGAGTTCAACTTTCCGTTGGCCCAGAAAGTATAATTTTTAGGGGCGACAAAAAATGTCGCCACTAAAAGTTCGTCTTTCAAGCTGAAAGTCAAACTTTCAGTGGCGACTATGTGGGTCGTCATTGAAAGTACTTTTTTTTTACTGGAAGGGGTTGAATTTTGATGCATTTAAGTGCTACAATAAATTTAGAGGTGGAAATTGTATGAGAATGCACCCATGAGGCAAAGTTGGAAGCATCAAGCATAAATATAAGAAAGTTTGCACTTAAGCATTCATGTCTAAACCTAGGAAGTTATGGGGGTAGGGGCCATGATTCCCTAATTTTAAAGTTAAAAGTGAATTCCTCTTGGGAATTGTACAAGAGTAATATGAGGGAAGAATTTTATTTTGTGCAATAATGATTAAAGTATTAAACTAAGAATTAAAGTGAAAGAGTTAAAGCTAAAGGGTCTAATTTGAAGAGGTTGGACTTGGGTAACGGTTGAAGTTATTTATGCATTGAGAAAGTGCATATATAAAATTTTATATATTAATCTACCCATATATCCATATATAATTGCTAGAATTTGAACTGTACGTGTTTAATCCTTACATATAATTGCAATTTCAAGAAAAGCTAGCAAAAAGGAGTAAGTTGGAAGATTGTGTAAGGGGTCCCAAAGCTTGTTGACTCTTACATAATATGTATTTGGTTGATTGTATGTTTAGTTGTTATGTATGTTGTAATTAGGCCTTTTAACATGTAGTATTTTTATTTGAGTTTGTGGATGGCAATGAACCAGTAGGAGCCAGTAACTGAAAAGGAAAGAGTGAGCTAGTGGAGGAAGAGTAAAGGTGGAGGCTAAAAAAAGTTTATTTACTTTCTATTTTATTTAAGTTATTAAAATTACAATTTGCATATATTTGTTTATTTTTTTTGGCCAGATTTGCATATATTTGTTAAGTTGATGCAAGTTAAATTTATGTTATCGTGTGTATCTAACCAACATATATAAGGTGGAGGAGGGGCTTACTAATGCCCAAGGTAAATTCTATTATAACGCGTAGTTGAATACATGAATTATCTAATTAGCTAGCTATTGTTTCATAGAGTTAGTTTTCCATGTCAATTAACTCGTATGAAAGAGGGAAACGCTACTACAAAATTTTATATATATGACAGTTATTACTGTTACATATTAAGGCACTATATATGCTTGATGCAGACGTAACCCCCTGCCGTAATTAATATTCGGATTACACAATTAAAGTGAAATAGAGACCAATAACAAACAAATAACGTTTATAAACCCATATACCAGACGGGGTTTTCACAAATACCTTTCGAAATCATTTATAACCTGCTCTCACATTCACATTCTGAATACAATTACTACACGAAGATAAATCACATTCAATATATCAAAGTACACAATGTAATAAGTCCGATAATTCCAGATTCTATTTATTAACCCAAGCTTTATAGGGCACATTCGCCCATACAAGCCCTCATATGAGGATTACACAATTCTCCTCAAATACACAGCAAATCCTCATCCACATACTTATGTACACATCCAAATCTATATACTCCCAACTATGATAACCAACTACCGATTCTTCAACCCGAAGGAAGTCCTTGCCGCCCTTGTCACTTACTCCATCCTTGATCCACTACCCTGTCTGAAAAGTTAGTAGGGGAGGGTGAGATTCGAGAGAATCTCAGTAGGATAACAATATCAATATGCACGTATGATAAATGTTTAATGCATGACATGCTTGCATCACACAACTCATGATAACACAATGACGATTTGAAGACTCAATGCTTCGAACAATATACCTATGGCCATAGCATAAATTGAAACATAGCTTCAAATTACACACAATTATGCAAAGCTAAGACATGCAACAACACACTAACACATATATCAAATACAAGAAGAAGAGATATGTTCCCTACACTCTTTCTACGTAAGCTCCAGCTCCAACTCCAGCTGCTCACGATCAGGGCGAACACCAAATCCTATAACCAAACAAGGACATAGGGTTAATCCCTTTTCCAATTCCTTAACTCTCAAACACTTAAGTTGGTTATCATTCACGACCTTTAGGTGGCTAATCAAAGCCCAAACATATGCCTAAAGGCTTGGGAAACACTTGACCAAAGATCACCTTTTAAAAGTCCAAAATGCTAATTTTTGGGGGTTGACCGCGGCCCACAAATCCACTGGTCACGGCCAAAAACTGCCCAGAAACATTGGGCCGCAGCCTAGAATCCGCTGGCCGGGGCCAAGAAAATCCAGTTTCTTGGCTGAACTTCCAAAAATCATAACTAATTCCCCAAAAATCAAAATAAGGTGATTCCAAATCCAAATGAAAGCTATTCAAGTCCTCTACACAGGAAAAATATTGGCCAATACTGAAAATCACCACATAAATACAAAATTCTTCAAAACTAAAGACTGTCCCAAAACAGTGTTCATTTTGGACCTCAAACTTTGGACAGCTATAACTCACAGAAGACAAAACGAAATGGCACAAATTATGTGTCCATTTTGAAGCTTGGGATGTGAAATTTATGACTAGAAAGTTTCATAATTTTATGACATCCTCTGCCCAGTCAAAACGTCCACACAACCAGACTGCTCAGACAGAATTCACACTGGACAGAATTTCTAGTTTTGCACCAATGATTCCAATGGTTCCCAAATTCACACCAAATACCATTTCCACATAAATTTTCACAAGGAATCCATTGGAATCACCAAAACAACCAAATTCACATCACATTGACATGTTTTACCAATAATCATAACATGTCATCACAAAACCACAACACAATCACACATTGTCATTCTTTTCATTCAAAGTTCTCAAACCAATTCCAATGGTCCTATAACACATCACGACACCAACTGCCACTCAAACACAAGGCAATTTCTCAAATCCAAAATCACATGAAAATCAGGGCAAAATTCGAAATTCACTAAACTCAACCAAAACTTACAAAACTTAGATCAAAAGGAAGCAAACACTCACATCTTCCTCTTTTCCAAACAAATTCCTTGATTCTTCATCTTTTCAAATTTCCTCAAGCAATCAAACACCTCCAATCAAGAATCTAAAACCATAGAAATGAAGCCCTCATCAACATGATCAAGATTAGTGAAGAGGTTTTAACCATTAGGGGCCATTACACAAGCCAAAACTCACCTTGTTTCTTTCTCTTTCCTCCCCCCAAGCTTGCGTCCATGGAGAATAGAGAGAGAGAATGATAAGATGATAATGAAGGAGGGTCAGTTTTTTGCCACTAAAACCGACCAAATAAAGAGTGGAGAGAGGGAAAATGAGGTTTGACACTTTGACCTCATCCAAGGGCTCACATTGTGCCAAGTGTCACCATCTTGACAAACCTCACATGAGCTCACAAAGGCACACCACATGGGATTCTACCCTTTGATCTATTACACAATTCAATCTCAACCATTGATTTTGAAGTTACCAATAAGCTTCCTCTTCGGTAACTGACCAATTGGTCGGTAACTTTACCGTTTTGCCCCTGATTATGGCAATTCCTCTTAAATCATCATCAAATACATTTCCTCATTCATTTTCTTTCACAATGCACCCTCCCCTCTATTTTAAGTCAATTTAGATGATAATCCATAATTGAACTTAAATACAGGGTTTCAGCGCTCTCACAGCACATACGAATCACATCGGGTGCCAACTCACACCATAATCTCCAAAAGGGTTCATTTATCACTAACCACTTCCACTTTTGGAGTCATTATCTCTTAATCACAATTTAGGATCCTGCTAAACCAGGGCTTAGCAATCCACTAATCTCAGGTTTATTCTCTAGCCTCAAGTCTCAAAATTTGGGGTATTACAGCAGATACATAATGGTTCTAAACCATGATTTATCTAGTATCTATTTTAACAATTCAATATAACACTCGTTATGTATTGAGACTTGATGAGACTATGATATGCACAATGTTGTGGTAATAAATAATGGGTGCATGTAAACAACCGCCATATATTTTGTAATGCTAGCATAATACATAACGGTTATGATTTAACAACCGTTATATAAATAGTTACATAAATAATAGTTCTTTCATAAAAACCATTATATATTTATAGTAATGCTAACGACTTTATTTAAACAACCATTATACACAATTGAGATAAATAACAGTTGTTAAGTAACAACTGTGATGTAACGAAGCTCATTTTTTTTAAAAAAATAATTGTGTGGGATTGTTTTAGATGTCCCCCTACATATACATTTGTACATAATGAATCATAATATCTATTTACAGTCATTCATATATATATATATATATATGTTTATATATAAGGGTTAAGATGCAATTTTACTAACAAATTTTTTTTTTCAAGGAGCGTTTGACATAAATAAGTTTTGAAAGGGGCAAAAATACCAATAAACAATTTAAATATGTGAAAATTCACCCAAAACCATTAAATTTGATCAAATGGCTGTTAAATTATAAGAGAAGAAAACCCTAATGACGTTTGGTGAAATTTAACAGTTTCGGTAAATTTGCACCCTTTTAAATTGTTTATTGGTATTTTTACCTCTTCTAAAACTTATTTATGCCTGACGTCACTCAAAAAAATTTTGTTGATAAAATTGCACCTTAACCTATAAAAAAAATACAATAAATCAGAATATAATTATAGTCATTCATGTATATATATATATATACTATTTAAACCAAAAGTTTAAAATACAAATCCATATATATGTATATATACAGTCATTTTAATCTAGTTTCCCTGGCCCATTGAAGTTGTATAGTTGTCTCCAACTCTTTAGCCACTTTTTCCATTTGTTACAAGCTATACGTAGTGTAGAAGGCATCCTCAAAATAATGTTTGTAAAATGAAACAGTACGTGAAGTTAGATATTGTAATATATAGCTAATTGAATGTATATATGAACGAATTAAGCATATGATATACTTTTGCAAGATCAATATTATTAGGATCATGCCTGAGTATGTCCTTTATGAACCGCATCACGTAGCACCTACAATCGTTGCTATGTTTTGGTTGTCATGAGCACTATGTAATACCCTCACTTTTTTAACTTGCAACAGAATATTAATGTGTGGTTCGACAGGCACAATAGGAATAGATAAATATATTAATATTATTGATACAATACGCTTGATTGTATACAAAATTCCTATACAGGGTATTACACAATAAATTACAGACCTTAAAAAAAATAAAGGGTGTTCAGATAACCAACACATACTATGGCTACTGAACCTTACATTGCCAGTAATTATAATTCTGCCCTCGGAGCCGTTGTCTACTGCTGAAAAATTGTTATTGTTTAGGGAAAGGGTGAGATTCAGTGGAATCTTAGTAGCAAATAGTACCAATATACAAGCAAGATAAGTGCTTAATGCATAACATACCTGTATTACCTAAATTCATGCTAACACTGACATATTTACATGCTCAATGTTTTAAACAACATATTATGGCCATAGCACAAATAGAAATAGATCTTCAATCATTCATATATGTTTCACATAACCAAGCAAAGCAATCACATGCATCAATACACAAGCACAAATATCAAATACATGCAAGAGAGGTAAATTCATTGCCTGGATCGCCCTTCCCTTGCCTGTATATCGCTTGAATATTCTATGTCCGGCTTGGGCTACTGTCCGATCCTAAAATCCCAAATTATAATAAATGTGTTACTACTTATTGATGTATTATTCTAAACTCATTGTGTTGGTTATCTTTGCTTAAAACTGTAAAATTACTAAAATACCCCTGGGGACTCAGTTTAAGTCCTTCTGTACCCAGTCTAACTGTGCTTTTCCAAAAATTATGACCCAGGCTTATCCTACATATGTTCACCCAAGGAATCCATTTTTTACCTCGGAATTACCAATTCATTGTCAAAAGACAAAAATACCCTTGGCAATCCCTATTTAGGGTTTTAGGGGTAATTTTGCCATTTCACATTCCAAGACCTTTCGCACTTCATGATAAACATGAACCCTACACAATTTTCCTTTTTAAACACAATGGAATCATCAAATCTATGAAATTCCAACTCTTTCTGGACGAAATTGCCCCTGCCCAAATTTGAAAATTTTAGGGAAAATCATGATTTCTTGATTCCAAACCATAAACCACCTTCTTTACACCTATAATCACTTATTTAACTCATTAATCACATTCTAAACACGATTAGACTAAATTTGAGCAGCACCTCCCCTTAGGGTTTGGCATCCCCAAATCACAAACTAAGCCAAAACAAAGTCAATAATCAACCACAACATCAACAACAAGCATAAATCATCAAGATAAGACAAGCTTTCAAGCTTACCTTGATTTCCTCTTCTTTCTCTCTCTGAATTGTCCCCTCTCTCTCCTTCTTTCCCTTCATTATATCTTGCTATATATATATTTCAAGCAGGATATGAAGATTAGGCGAGATTTTCATGAGTTTGAAGGCAAGAACAAGTGGAAATTACCACCAACTTACCTTGATTTGGCTTCTTGAACACTTGAGCTTCTCCTTTATTCTTGTGTTCTTCAAGCCTCTATCTCTCTCTTTCCTCTTCTTTTTGGACGAAAATGAGCTCTAAGAAAGGGATAAGAGCTTTCAAAAATATCTCATTCCACCTCCTTAATTATTAATGTTTAATTGTAACAAACATGTGCCAATTGCTTTATATCATCATCCTTTCTCTTTCTGCTTCATATCATACGAATATGTGCCCCTTTTAATTCAAGTTATCATTTTTTTTTTTGGTAAAACAAGTTATCATATTTTTATTTGGCCTACAATTGTTGACCGAATATGTGTGTTTGAAAAGCTAGAAAAGAGCTTCTTCAACTATCATATTTTTGCCTCCTCACAATTTCACTTTTAGCATGAGATTGTTGACCAAGGTTTCACCTTTTACTTGGCCTTTAATATGATTTCCCTTTCCTCTTCTTATTTCACGCCACCATGTAGCCTTAAATGGGAAAAGATGAGCTCATGGAAATATCCAATTTATCTCTCTTATATTATTATATTTTATGACAGTTTTTCATGTGCTCTTATTTTATGAGGTCTTTTTAATTACTTGGCTCCAATTCAAGACACATGACATCATATTTATCCAAGTAATTCTTTTTCTCCAATATTTCCTCTCTTGACCGAATTTACCATGAGAAAAGCGATCAAGAAATTGTTTCATGATTTATCATGATCTCTTTCTTCAAGAAATCAATTAATTACCATTTTTACTTTTGATTTTTCATCAACTGTGATTTTTACTTGACTACCAATTATTCCCTCTTAATTTAATTGAAGCCAAGCATCTTGTTTTTCATGTTCCTTCCCTTTTTGGATGTCCCAACCATAAGAATAAAGGAAAATATGGGCTTTTAATTTTATTTAGACAAATGACTATTTTGCCCACTCATTTATGTGATTTTCACACAAGCTGATAGAATTTTTATCAAACTCTAAAAATTCATATCTTTATTTTTAGACATTTAATTGAGGTTCTTCCAAAGGATACTTAACCCTTATTGAGTCTAGTTTTAAGGAAAAATATAGTATTTAGCCAACTAGAAGTTCAACACTCCCAGAATTTAAATCTTTGGACTCTATCCTAGAAATTGGCTAGTTTCACTGGACTAACTTCAAAAATTCATAACTCTTTGTGTATAGCTCCAAATAACCTATATGACCTATCAAATTAAAGCTTAATAAGTCCATTTTCATATTGCAAAATATCATAGGCATTGAACATCATTTTCCTTTTTAAAAATGTCACACAACTAGATTGTTACACAGGAAAACTCATTGGTAGCAAATTTAAAGTCTTACAATTTGCATTCCAAACATAATCATGTTGTGTGTGACTACTAATTTCCTTGTTTTGTCATTTAATGCTTTTTAATTCACCATTTTATTCCCTTAAATATAAGAAATTTTTGTTACCAAAATTTGGGATGTTACACACTATAAAGAAATGAGAAGAAAAATGTGTCAGTTAGTCATATATAAACTATATGTGTGCTTCAATTTAATATTATAGTCATTCATAAATAATATATATACCTTTGGTCTCAGCCATTGGAAGGGATTTCTAAAGCGGCCACTAGTGAGGTTGCAATTATTGTATTCAAGATTATTTTGTGTCTGGTACTTGTACATCGCACTGAGAATTACAATAAAATATATATATATATATATATAAACATGCAAGCTAAGCTTAATTATAAAAAATGAAGAATGGATAACTTATTGGTTGAATGTCTCCTGCATGAATATATGGCCTAATTGTTCGATCCCCGCCAAGAGAGTTAGTACCAAATCTTTTTGTGGTATTGATTTAGTATTATGAGCATCCAACGTGTAACAGCCTCTATATTTACCATATAATTAAATATTTCAAACAACTTATTAAAACATTGGGCACTACTATGTTAGAAAAGGAAGAAACCAATTATAAAAGACTACCATAGTAGAAAGGATTTGACCAAAACATTTTAAGAATAACGATGGAAGAAAAAGAAAGACATTAATTTATCATTGTTAAAAAGTATTTGAATATCTTATTCAAAATCACATATCAGTCAATACTATGATAATTGTGCCTTGGGCAGTTGAAGCCTAATAACATAATTTAGCGATAGGTTCAATATCATTTCTCACAAATATAATCTCAATAATCTCAATTCATAACTTTGCTGGATAATCCCATTTCATTCAGAACCATAATACTCTTAAAAGTTTACAAAAGTGGATCAACAATAAGAATCACATTTTAAGATCCATAGTCTTAAACCTCCTCCATCAATACTTTGCCAAAGTATAGAAAAGTAAATCAATCATACAAGTTTGAAAACTATTTCATAGTTCACATCGGGGTATGAATGAGCTCTAGGTGATAATATACAAAGTCAACACATAATTAACAAACAAAAGCGGATTTACAAGGCGCAATTGCCAACCTAAGCCTCAAGTACCTTCCCTGAACATATCCCATGAGGAACTTGCCTAAAAAATAATAATTGACTATGGGGTGTGTCACATGGACCCAGTAATCACAAATCTTGTAACATCCCAAATTTTATTCACCAATATTCATTGTATGTATTGAGACATTTAATGGAATAAAATGGTGAATTATGGTGCACATAAAATGACAAAATAATGCATTTAGTGACTATATGCAATATAATTAAGTTTGGCCACAATGGAGCAACTTTTAGTCCCTTAAAGGCCTAACGTGGAAGTCCAAATTGAAGCATGAAAGAGCACAAAGATTGGCCCAATAATAATGTCAAGTTTCGGCCAAAAACAAGGAGGAAAGAAGAAGGTATGATTTAATGCAATAAATCACAATAATGTATGGGTAAAATAGACATTTGGCTAATAAAAATTAAAAGGCCAATATTTTCCCATTTTCATGAGGTGGGACGTCCAAAAGGTGAGAGAAAGGGGAAAATAAAATGCTTGGCTTAAATTAAATCAAGAGGGAACAATTTTAGCCAAGTAAATTAAAGTTAAAAAGTCAAAAAGCAAAAAATGCAATAAATGGCTATTACACAATTAATTGCAAGGGAATGGATGAAGTTAATTCAAGAGCTTATTTGGTTACTTCAAGAGCTCTATTTATGTCACTTTTGGCAAGAGGAAAGCGAAGACAATTATGGTTAAGTTAGAAAGGGATAAAGGTTAAACAATTGGCATGTGATAATTTCATTAAAATAATATATATTAAGAAGGTGGAAGGGATATTTTTAAGAGCACATCATCTTTCCTTTAAGGCCATATTTCAGCCAACTCAAGAAAATAAGGGGGGGGGGAGAGTTGTTTGAGAAAAACAGAGCAAGAAGAGAGCACAAGTGAACTCAAGGTAAATTGATAGTGCAATTCATGTGTTCTTGCTTCCAAATTCATGTAAGACCCTCTCTAATCTCAATTCCTTCACGAATCCCATATGTACCAAGAAAGATCAAGAGCAAGGAAGGAGAAAGAGGTGACGCCTTGAGAGATTTAGATAGAGAAAGCAAGGGTAATCTCAAGAACCTCTAAACATCCCGAATTTTGGTCACTAAAATTCCTTATATTTAAGGGAATAAAATGGCAATTAAAGAGTACATGGAATGACAAAACAAGTCAATTAGTGGTCACACACAACATGAATATGTTTAGAACATAAATTGTGAACATTGGAATTTGCTGCCAGTAAGTTCCCCTGTGTAGTAGTTTTGTTGTATGACATTTTTAAATAGGGTCAATAAAAGGGAAATGTATATTTACTTGGTTACTTGGATATTAAATAGGCCACGTGTCATGATTTTAATCAAGTAAAAAAAAAAGATGGAGCAAAAAGGGGAGTTGAAATGTCAAATATAGATGGTAATTAAAGGACTACTTGTATTGTAATTGGGTGAAGCAATTAAGAAGCCCATTTGGTTCATTTGGAACCCAATGTAGACATCATTTAGGCTTAGAGGAGAGAGGAAAAGTTAGTTCAATTAATTGGAGATAGGCATAAGAGAAAGCACATGATTAAATTTTATTAAAATATTATTTCCATAAAGTAAGAAAGATATGATGTTAAGCTTCATCCTCCTTTCCCTTCCTCTTCATTTTTGTGAAGCTACCCAAATATAGAGAGAGAGATAGAGAGAGATAGAGAGAGAGAGAGTTAAGTAAAGTTGGAGAGCTCAAGAACACAAGTATTAGGGTTCAAGCAAAATCTAAGGTAAGAGATGAGTTCTCATATGGTTTTGCTTGCTAAATCCTAGAATACCTCAACTAATTCTTATATCTTCATGGTCATGGCTTATAGCAAGGCAAAAAACAAGAAGGGAGAGAGAGTGAACAGTGACCTTCTAGAGAAAAAAAGTAAACAATCAAAAGGTAACTCCCAAGACTTCGATCCCCTTGTATTATACGATGCTATGGTGGTTGTTACTATTGAGTTTGGTTTAATTTGGCTTGGTTTTGTGGTTTTGGATTATGAATACTAGAAATGTTATACTGCCAAAATTTCCTCAAATCATGTGCATTTAGTGTTTAAGTAGCTAATCATGTAATTAGAAGTGGAAAGGAAGTGATTAAACAAGAGAAATCAAGGAAACACCTTTTCTCTTCTAAAAAACTATTTTCATCCAGCTACTATTCACTCAAGATGGAGCTGGAATATTGAAATTCTGAGGGTTCCATTGGATTTAGAATGGAAAATTGTGTAGGAATATAGGTGTTCATAATTTTTAGAAATTTGTATACAAATATGGAATTTATTGAAGTTGCAAGTGCATGTTGTTTGCTTTTCTCCTGTGAAGCAGTGTTGTTGTGCCTTACATTTCATTAGCCAAACCAATTTCAAATGGAATGAAACTTTTCAAGATTAAAATAGACATATAGAGCTTTACTTTGATAGTAATGGGTTATTTTTGAACTTGTGTGCTGAGAGATATGAATTTTCAAAGTTATGCCTTGTTTTTGTACTTAATTCTGGAATAGTGTAGGAATTTATGGAACTCTGTAACTATGGGGATGCATATGTAGTGTTTCATATTTTTCCTATATATAGGACTTAAAGAGCTTTTCATAGAACTTGGAACCACTCCATTTCAATTTTTGTAGAATTAGTTATGATTTTTGGAAGTTTGGCCAAGAACACAGAATTTCTTGGCCGTGGCCCAAAAGTTTCTAACCCCTCTTGGCCGCAGCCAAGGGATTTTTGGCCTGGGCCAAGACCCCTGTTTCAGCATTTTCACACTTTTGATTGGTTTAACTTCCTTAACCCCATGAGCACTTGTTAGGGCTTCAAATGGCTACCTAAATAGCCCTAAAGATAACCAATAAATATGGTGGAACAATAAATGAATGAGTAATAACTAAATTCTTGTACATTTTGGAATTTTAGGACCCGAATAGTAGCCAAAGCTGTGACACAAAGTTTAAGGAGCATTTTTACGAGTCACAAAGGGGTTTAAGGTAATAACTTATCTCTCATACACTATGTGATTGTTGATATGTTGTATATTGCTGTATTTTGTGATATAAACACGTGCTTGGGGCATATTACCTAGCTGTAGTCGGACGACTCGGCTGTGGTACATAGACATGTAAGGGATCCAGACAGTCATTTGGCCTTGAGCATTGTGTACACACACGTTATAGTATAAATTTTCATTTTACACTATATGGTGCATTGCATATTTAATTTTCACATTGTATATGATTGATTATGTTACTACTGAGATTCATTTGAATCTCACCTTTTTTCAAATAAATAAATATTCCAGCAAAAGCTAGTAGCTCCAAAGGAAAATTAGCGAATACGAGCAGTTGAGGTGTGCAAGTCAGGAGAACGGAGTTGTTTGGTTATATTAATTTTTTTTGCCATTTTGGATAAAATTGTATATATTATCAAACCCTATAGGGAGACCCCTGTAATGTAATCAAGTACCTTATATCAATATATCAGTATATTTATGCTATTCCTGTGTTGCTCACTAAACTATGTAAAGGCTAATCTGGTTAACACTGATGTTAAGTAGAATGTAAAATGGCGTCTTACAACCTTGATTTTCTTAATAAATATGTTGTTGTTGTGGTTGTTTGTTGGATTTGTGGTTTGTTTTGGCTTGTCTTGGTTGGTTTTGTAATTTTGGCATGATGAAACCCTATGGGGTTATGCTGCCCAACTTTCCACAAATCATGATTAATGAGTGTTTAAATGGTTAAACATGTGATTAGGAGTGAAAAGAAAGAGTGTTTAAACAAGTGAAATCAAGAATGAACATTTTTCCCTTTTCTTTCTAAAGTTTCGGCTAGTAGCTAAATAGGGGGTTAGGGCTGGAATTTTGTGTTTTTAATGGTTCCATTGGATTTAGAAGAGAAAATTGTATAGGGTACATGTAAAGTTTGAAGTATAAAGGCCCTAGAATGTGAAATGACAAAATTACTTCTAAACCCTACGTTAGGGGCTGTCAAGGGCATTTTCGTCTTTTGGTAGTGAATTTAGCAAATCTAATGTCAAAATGGATTATATATGCAAAACTATATAGGAATAGCGTGGGTCATACTTTTTGGAAAAGTACAATTAAACCGGGTCCCATGGGTATTTTGGTCATTTTGCAGTTTTAAACTAAGATAACTAACAAAATGAGTTTGAGAGAATTTATAAATGAGTAAAAACTCATCTCTTGTAAAATTTGAAATTTTAGGAATGGACAATTTATTCAAGTCGGGACAAAGTTTAGAGCCGAAAAAGGCATATAACGTAGCAAATCTATCTCTCATAAACTATATGATTATTTATATGCTTTGTGTAGTCCATTTTCTATCGGTGAATAGGGTGCCTGGGGCACAGTGATATAAATAGTGCCTGGGGCACATTATCTAGCTGTGGTCTAGGATCCAGCTAAGATACCTAGACAAGTAGGGGGTTTGGCCCTAAATTGTATGCATATACCAGATATAGTTGAATTTTTATTTACACTATGTGGTGCATAGCATATTTATTTATTGCATTTTATATAATTGATTGTGTATTGCTACTGAGATTCATTTGAATTTCACCCTTTTTCCTAAAAATTAAAATATTCCAAAAATAGCTAGCGGCCCTAGGGACAAAAACGTAAATATGGGCGATTGAGGGTTTCGGTCAGGATCCGAGCTGTCAAACCCCTTAACATTTTGATATTTGTAGAGTATAAAGCGCACAGTTTCATAAGGCATACAGAAATAGCAGAAACATATTAATATTAGGTTCTTGTTTACGAATATAGGACAATCTTCACAGGGTTTGAAAAATATACACAAATGTATAAAGCATTCAAAAGAAAGCAATAGTACAAATATAGATAACCATAGCAGCTCTGGTATACCCAGAGATTCTACTCACCGGTAGCCCTTGTTTTTCCCTTCAAGCCACTAGCTTTTGCTAGAATATTTTCAAGTGTTGTAAAAGAGTAAGATTCGAACGAATCTCAGTAGTAACATGCTTTTCAGACATAGAAAATATGAAAATAAAAATGTAATACACCATGTCATGTAAGATGATAGACTATTGTGCATGATAGAATGTTGTGTGTACACTGTCCAAGGCCAAATGACTGTTTGCAACCCTGGCTGAACTTTAGCCTCCGTTGGGTCCCAGACCACAAGTTGGCTAATGTGCGTGTCCAAGACACTATGCGCTTGTTACAAAGAATGGCATACTCATACATATAATAATCTCACAATATATGCAAGAAAAAGTTACTACCTAACTCCTTTCTCAATTCCTCTGTCAGTCCTAACCTTAGTTTCGGCTCGGGAAATTTCCAATTCCTATACAAATTAAAGTTAACAAGTAACTAGTTATTACTTGTACTCTTACTACCTTTAAGTCAAATTCTGCAAGTTATCTAATGCAGTTATATCAATTTCTGCAAGTGCAAATTCTGCATAGTACAATTTCACTATTTCCAGAAAATTGGCAGATTTTGAGTCAAATGCGAAAATTCATAATAAATTCTAGGAAAATCTAATTTGACTAATTCTAAAGCCAAAATGAAAATCTTTAAATGAATTTTATGGAAAAATGTCCAAAGCTAGCCACTGTTATCACCTGTTTCTAGAAATTCAAAAAATTTCCCCTGTTCTAGATTAAATTCCAGAAACAGGGCACAAATTCGTAAATCCATATCTTTTAGTATACAAGTCCTAAAATTATGTACCACCTATAAAATTAAAGATCTATATCTCTACTTTAATCCTGTCAAGTTTCATAATTTTTGGACCAGGATTGGCCAACGAAATCCTTTGCACAACAACACTGCATCACTTGAGGCAAATTAAATAGCATGCACTTACAACTTCAATAAATTCCAGATTTGCATACAAATTTACAAAAATCATGAACACCAATATGCCCATACATTTTTCCCTTTTAAATCAAATGGAACCATCAGAATTACAAAATTCCAACTCCTTACCCTTTTTCAGCATCAAATGACATTTAAATTCCAACTTAGTTTAGTCAGAAATGTGTTCAAAGCCAACTACTGTCACAACCCCTACACATTTCGTACCTCAGTCCTCGACTAAGCATATCAATATACCTATAAATACTATTCATCAGTGTACATGTAGGCACTACCCATGGGGACTATTCATCAGTATACCCATAGGCACTGCCCATGGGGACTATTCATCAGTGTACCCAAAGGCACTGCCGTAGGCACTATTCATCAATATACCTAAAGGTGCTGCCCCGAAGGCACTATTCATCAGTGTACCCGAAGGCACTGCCCGAAGGCACTATTCATCAATGTGCCAGTAGGCATTATTTATAAAATGTACCTGAAGGCATTGCCCGTAGGAATTATTCATCAATGTACCTAAAGGCACTGTGTATCATACATATTACAGAAGATGACATATGCAAAGCATATAAACATTCACATAGTGTATGAAGAATAGAGTTACTACATTGGCCTTTCCTGGATATATTATATTTCTAACTTTCGTGGTCCGTATTCTACTTTTGCTACACCCCTCGCAAATAATTACTACGATTATTGATTATTGTTTAATGTTCTGCTAACATGCCCATGATTGTTTGCATTGGGTCAGGTCTATTAGATTCTAAGTTTTGATGATAACAAAAGGTAATTGTATGCAAAGTATGTTTTTGCAAGTCTAAAGAATGATTGCAAAGTTACCAAATGCATATGGCAAAGTTTAGAGATGTCCGCTGTCAGTTTTTGCTGATGCACTCGAGCAACAGAGTTAACACTTGAGCATAAACCTCTTTTCACTCGAGCACATGCAAGTGTTGGACAAAAAGTGTTTGACAGAGAGCAATTGCTGTCAATTCTACTAATGCACTCGAGCATATGAAAGTGTTGCACTGAAAGTGTTTGACAGAGAGCATAGTCAGAACAAGATATCAACACTTCACTCGAGCATAGGTTTTGTACTCGAGTGATGGTTATATTTGCACCCAAGTCCTAGCGAGTGAGGGACTGTGAGAGTGCCCGCGTAAGAGTTGATGTGCCATACAGAACAAAGAAGCACTTGTAAGAGTTGATGTGCCCGAGTGATACATCAGCACTTGTGAGTGAGAAATCTAACTCTCTCAATTTTGATGCAAGTGCTGAAGACAGAGTATATTATAGAAGAATATTCTCCTCACTCGAGTAAGGGTATGTATGCTCAAGTGGGGGCCCACATCACCTACGAGTGCAAAATCACACTCTTCATAAAACTGGGTGTGAGTGTTGTCCAGAGACGTGGCTCATAGTGTAAAATAAAGCAGCACTTGAGTGAGGGGACCAGTGCTCGAGAAAGGACCCACACCACTCGCAAGTGTGAAAATGCACTCTCTCAAAATCCGTGAAAGTGCAAGTGATAAAAATGAAGCAAAAGGTGAAGATATGGTATTGCACTCGAGTGAGACATCACAGTGCTTGAGTGATACTCTGCCAGAAGCCAAAACGCACCAGTCTTACAGCGTTCAATATAAATATGGTTTAATGATATTTATTCATTTTATTTTCATTTATTATTATTATATAACATCATTTAACATGTATTATGAGTGTGATACAGGAGTTTGAACATTTGAATTAGAAAGACACAGAGGAAGTCAAACAACGGCAGACAGTATCATTACGACCATCCAAGCACGTACTTACCGCGTTCAAAGATCTCAAACATACGCATGCTATTCCACAGTAACATGCCCCGCACCACAATGATCATTATTCAAACGGGCAAAATTAAATGTCTATAAATACAGAGTTCCAGAGACCATCAAAAACAACGAAGTGCAAGAATTCACACAAGCAAATTCACGAGTCTTTGTTATTCACATTTTCTCTGTATTCATATTGTTCTTCAGTGATTATTATATTTGCTCTATAAGAGAGTCTGTATACACTTCAAATTCTATTTTCATTTGATCTCAAGGTACTGGGACCTTGAGAGGGGAGATTTCCTTACAAGAGAAGCAGTGAGAGAATTCTTAATCTGCTCATAAAACTTACAAGATACAAGCAGAAGAGAACGTTACTGCTCGTAAGACTTACAGTGGTGTAAGCAGCAGAGAACGTAGCTGCTCATTAAACTTGTGTATGTAAGCAAGAGAGAAAGGTCATAAATTTGTTTTTCTACACATAAGACTTGTCGTAAGGGGGAGAGAAATTTCTAGTATTTCTACTCGTAGTCCTTTCAAGGACAGTTGTTGTCTTGTGGCGTTCCGAGAGCCCACTGAATCTTAGAAGAATAGTGAAAATCTCAGTAGGTCTTGATCTCTGAGGACTGGACGTGGGCCTAGCTTTTGGCCGAACCAGTATAATTCTTTGTGTTCTTATCTTCACAACTCTACTCTAGCAACAACAATTACTATATCTCCACATTAACCAAAAAATTTATCACATCACCCAATTCACCCCCCTCTTGGGTGAAGCTTGCCTTTTTCAAGGTCTAACTTCTTGACCCTGCCGAGCACCTGTACCTCTTAATCTCATCATCTTTATGTTTCGCTATTTAAAAACAAGAAAGAGGTAGATTCCTCATAAACACAGGGGTATATCTATCATCTCACAAGGTTTAGGGTACATGGGTGCTCCCAAAATAACATATCAAAGTCATTTATAATTGTCAGAGAAAGCTTGCAACAATCTACAGCTCTGAACTACTACACAATATGTGCTTACCCCTATTTCATAACATGTCACCATAGACTTCCCAGGGGGTCATCATCATGGCATTTCCCTAGGTTGCGCAGGCTTAACTTTCGTGTACCTGTGCTAAAACACAGATACAGGCTTCAACTACTTCCAACTATTGATACCCTGAGACTTCCTTAGTCTTAAACATCATGCCAGCTGACTTCGGCTGACTAAATACTATGTCTGTATCCTAGCCTTGGCCGTACATGCTTCCTCAGGTTTTCACAATATCCTTAGACTATCTTTAGTTCGGTATTGTACTACTTGCCACCCATCAGATATTCCCTAATCTTTTGGGGCTAATTCACAGAAGAGGGGTAATTCACTTCTCTAGTGCCCCATTCTATGCATATTTCCTTTTACCATATAATCAAGACCTTATCAATATACTATCCTGTTGCTAGAACCGCTACTATACCAAAACCACTTTGGGCTCCTCCAGAACCACTTGGGCTATGATACCAAAATGTAACACCCTTATCTTATTTTCACCTTTTTTCATAGTAGTTGTGGAAAATGATACACAATTCGATAGGCAACACAAGAATACATTAATGTACTGATAAAAAGTACTTGATTATGTAAATTCCCTATTGGCATTATACATGATAATTACAATCAATGTCGACGCACAAGGCTACTAGGGTATCTAAACCCATTACAATGAAATAGAAATATCTTCCCATCTTTGTTCCACCACTGCATTCCTCCTATATGGTTCTCTTCTCTACTTTCAGTATACCTGCTATTTTCACTTGTCTAAATTGTTGGTAGGAGAGGGTGAGATTCA
The DNA here is from genome assembly GCA_963855925.1 of Inga laurina. Classification (NCBI taxonomy): domain Eukaryota; kingdom Viridiplantae; phylum Streptophyta; class Magnoliopsida; order Fabales; family Fabaceae; genus Inga; species Inga laurina. Next base: position 40,521,848 of record OY979706.1, on the reverse strand, counting down.
GAGAATATCAATAGGAAAAAGATACCATCATGCATGCATGACAGATGCTATGTGTATGAAATGTTAGCTTTAACTAGATATATGCCCCAAAAAGATATTTTTATATGTTCAATATTTCATGCAACAAAACTATGGCCACAGTATAAACAGAAACAGAGCTTCATTTATTCAAATATGCTCTACACAATCAAGTAAAGCAATCACATACATCACTACATAAGTAAAGATATCAAATTCATAAAAGTAAGGTAAGTCCCCTACCTCTGGTTTCTAAGTCTTTCTCTTGTACCTTTCCATCAGACTAATATTCCATATTCGGCTCGGGCTACTGTCCGATCCTAAAATCTCAAATGTACAAGAATTAGATTAAAACCCATTCATGTACTACTTTAGACATTTCTATAGTGTTTTTGGTGGTTATATGAGTCTATAGTGGAAAATTACTAAAATATCCCTGGGACCTGGCCCAGTCCGACCATACTTTTCCTACAATTTTGACCCAAGCTATTCTGACATATTTTTACCCAACGAATCCATTTCTAGGCTCAAGATTACCAAATTCACTACCAAAAGACAAAAATTCCCTTGGCATCCCCTAACCTAGGGTTTCAGGGGCGTTTTGGTCATTATGCTTTTTAAGGCTTTTTTGGAAAAGTGTTCAACTCTAACCCCACCTAATTTTCCCTCGTCAACACAATGGAATCATCATATTATCAAAAATCTAGCCCTAACCCCTTCAAGTAGCATTGGCCAAAACTTGGGAAACTCTGGGAAAAATTGAGGTTTTTCACTTCTGACTCCGCAGACTTACTCCTTTCTAATTCTAATCACATTATTAACTATTTAATTACATTATAACTACTATTTAGACCCAATTTTGGCAGCATAATGACTAGAGTTCAACGTTTCCCAAATTTAACAATTACGGCAAATCAACCAGAAATTCACCGATTAAATTAACCACAACAATCATAACAACAAAAGATTGAGGTTTAGGAAGTCACATTTGCTTCCTTCTGGCTTTTCCCTCTTTCGCCAAAACCCTAGCTCCAACAACACTAAAATTTTGCTTCAATGATACCTTAATCATGTGGAGAAATAGCTTAGAGGAAGGATTATACAAGTTAAGAGCTAATTCACCAAAGAAATCGACTTACCTTGTGACTTTTGCTCCTCCTTCCTTGTACAAACTCAAACTTACTCTCTCTCTCTCTTGTTCTTGAGCCTTGTTGACCAAAATAGAGGAGGGAAGATGATGAGGATTTGTTTTATAATATTTCACCTTTATCTCTCTATTTATTTAATTACCCAAAAATTAAAATTGTTGACTTTTGTGTCATGAAAATGTGATACCATAAACCCAATTAATATCAAACTAATCCCTTCCTCTCTTGGTCTATCCATGTTCACCACCTTGTTCAGCTCTCAAAAGCTAATACAAAGACGCAGGCTCCCGCCTTTCTTTCTGACAAAGAGCACTGGAGCACCCCAGGGTGAGACACTGAGTTGTATGAACCCTTTCTCAAGTAGCTCCTCAATCTGCTTCTTTAGTTCTACCATTTCACTCGAAGCCATACGGTATGGGGTTTTGGAGATTGGTTCTGCTTCAAGCCTCAAATCAATTGAGAACTCCACTTCCCTATCTGGAGGTAATCCACCGACATCTTATGGAAACACATCAAAGAACTCATTCGCTATAGGGATTCTTTCCAAGGCTACACCGGCCTCTGATTTCATAGAGAAAAACACCATGTACCCCGATACCCTTTCTGCAAACGTCTCTCAACCTTAGTTGCAGAAAGTAAGTTGAAAGTAGTTTTTGTGTCATCTCGCGGTTGTGGATTTGGATATATAACTCTCTTTTGTTTGTAATCCAGTAACACACTGTTTGCTATCAACTAGTCAATCCCCAAAATTACCTCTAACCCTTATAGTGGCAACATAGATTAGGTCTACAGTCGATACGTGCTCCCTAATGTTTACCACGTAATTCAGACAAACGTCAGCCGTAACAATTTGAGTGCCCATGGGCGTAGACACAACCAAATCATATGGGGATTTATGCATAGGTAAATTTAACTATCTCACGTAGTCATATACAATGAACGAATAGCTAGCACCTAAATCATACATAACATACACTAGACTACCGTCAAGAGAAATCATACCTTGAATCAACTCCAGAGATTTTTGGGCCTCTTCTTGTGTCAATGTGTAGACCCTACCTGGAACCTTGGGTCTAGCCTCCTTCGGTTGCTGCTTCTACGGGCTATCTCTAGCATGTGCCCCTGCTTACGGCAGTTAAAACAAGAAGGTGGTTTGTTGGGATCAGTTTTTAGTGGAGCACCACTACAAGTCTTGCCAGGATATAAAGGTTATGGAAATGCCAATATGTTCGGCTTCCTGAGAATCCCTACCTCGGGCTACAATTTGACTTGGCTTCTTATTATCACCCCTAGAAGGTCACTCTATTCTTTTTGCTTATGTGATGAGCTACTACTTCCAGAGACACCCTTGTTACTACTTTGACCAGCATGCTTCCACCGCTTTACTGAACTCAGTGAAATGCTGTGAAATCAATTTCTATTCCAACTCCAGTCTCAACCCCTCAATCATCATATCGAAACTCCAATCCTCGTTGTGGTGAAGTTTGAGGTATGCTAAATACTGAGACAGTCAGATGTATCGAGATAGATAATCATCAAAGCTCTCTCAATCTTGCTGTCTAATGCTCAGAAACTCTTTTTCTTTTTCTCTTCTGATAGACAGGGAAAATAGTTCTCATTGAATTTCTCCTAGAAAAATTCCTAGGAAAAATTCAAGGTAAGCTCCATGTTCTTCCACTAACGATCCGCATTACCTTCTAGCTTGTAAATACTAGCAGAGCTTTTACCTCATCCGGACTTTGCAACATGTTAAAGATCTTGTCCAGACGTGACAACCAATCTTTAACTAGTTGTGGTTTAAACTTTCCCCGAAAAATAAGAGGCTGTTGCTTGCCGAAGTTGCTTAGTCAGGTTTAGATGTCTGTTTCAGGATCTTGTACCATATCCTCTAGTGGAGGTTCCTCATGTGGTATCTCCTCATCATACCCTCTGGCCACTTCCTCCAAATGATCTTCCAAGAAATCTTGCCTTTGTTGTACCTCCCAACATTCCTCTTGTATTTCATTTATAGTGGTTTGTTGTTCTGCTAGCATATATAGTATTTGTTGTTGTATAGGGTTAGGCCATGGATCTTCCTCATGGTTACCATCCCAGCCTCCTATTCTACGTCGTCCTCGGCTTCCACCTCGTGGCCTACCACGCATCATCTCTAAATTTCAAACTACATGAAAATAGAGAAGAATTACATTTCATATAAGAGCAAGGGCATTTTTGTCATTTCATAAAAATCAAGGTACACAGACATGTCATACATAGCATACAACAACTATTTACAGTAGTTACAAAGAAACAAAAACATCAAATATCCTATAAACCACTATACAGAACATATTAATCCTTATATATTACATTTCCTTAAGTTACGAGCACGATTAACTTTGTCTGTACCTTCCCAAAATACCGACTCCGGCTAAATCTTTTTCTATCCATCAGTTCCACCTACCTGTCCTTATCTCGTATTATGTGCCGGTCATCCTCGATCACCAAAATATGCCGTCTAGGTGCCACATCATTCATCGTACATAAATCGCTAAACCAGGTCATCCTTATGATCCAGAAACTCATAGATGTTCCCATTTAGGCCCCGCTCGATAACATTGTTCTTTTGTCGATTCCAAAATGCAAAGTTTGGGAAGAAATCCAGTATAGTATAAATCCAAAAATCAACTGACACTCTAACCTACAACTGCTCTCAAATAGCATACAAGGATTAGACCCCAGCCAGGAACACAAAGTAACGTCTAATACGTATGGCCTGAGCTTGTTAGGCTCTGCAATATCTGCCGAAGACATAGTGCCACAGCTTAAGATCTAGTTATAAGTCATATTTCACCTCTACTGTAACTGCCCGAGACTCGTGATCACTTGGCTCATCGTCCCAGTACTCCTCCGAATCCTCATCGGGGTCTTCCTTTGGATCCTCCTCAGGGTTTTCCTCTAAATACTATCATGTCTCCCCCGACCTATAACTACCATGGTGATGTTGGCCTAGGTTTTAGTCCATGCACTAGAAGCACCGGCATGCTCTTCGTCTCATGCGTATACCATTAAGCCCGAAATACTTTATATACAACTGCTCGTCCAGGATGTGCTGGTTCACTAATGATTCCCCCTTAAATGTCTCACTTAAGTTGCTCATGACCCTATCACCATGCAAACAAAACCATATCAATGTACCATTCTAGTAATACCAAAACCGCTTATTAGCTCTGATACCAAAAATGTCAACGCCCATTTATATTTTGATATTCACGGAGTAATAGAGACCAAGTTTCACAGGCATACAGAAAAAGTACAAATATACTGATAAAAGTATTTGTTTAAAGACCAGAGTCAACCATACAGAGTTTGGCAATATTTACAAATATGATCAGAATATCCAAAAATATTCCCAAATACAGACTATATATATAACCAAGGTCCTCGTCTTGGGAAACATGCCCAATTAGTTCCCAGTATCAGCATTGTGTTTCCTTTTGAGCCGCTGGCACCTGTTGAGACATTTTTGTTTTGAAAAAAAGGTAAGATTCTAAAGAATCTCAGCAGCAACATATGATTGACATATAAAATGTGAGAATTAAATATGCAATGCCACGTATAATGTAAAATGAAAATTCACATCAAATGTGTGTGTACAAAAAACTCAGGGCCAATAGTTCAGTCGGAACCCCTACGTGTACCTCAGCCGAGTCCCTGACTACAGCTAAGTAATACTAGTGTACCTTAGCTAGGTCCTAGACCACAGCTAGGTAATATGCCTCCAGCACATTTTTAAATCACAAAATATAGTAACACACATCATATAAATAGTCACACAGTGTATGAGAGATAGTAGTTCCTACCTTAATCCTTTTCTTGCCTCAGATCGTCCAACTCATAAAATGTGCCAAGCTTAGGCTACCAACTTGGTCCTGAAATGTCAAATGTACAAGAAGTAGGTTAAGACTCATTCATGTATCATTTTAGACACTTCCATAGTGTTTACAATGGTTATATTAGCCTATGGTAAAAATTTACCAAAATACCCCGGGTACCAAGCTTGGCACCGCCGTACCCGATTCGACCATACTTTTCTCGAAATTTTGACCTAGACTATTCTGACATATTTTCACTCAAAGAATCCATTTTCAAACATAGAATTGCCAAATTCACTTCCAAAAGATAGATATGCCCTTAGCAGCCCTACTTTCCAGGTTTCAGGGGCATTTTCGTAATTACGCTTTTTCGGGCATTTCCGAAAAAGTAACCAACAGTAAGCCCACCTAATTTTCCCTCTTGAACTCAATGTAATCATCAAATCATTGAAAATCCAACTCTAAACCTCAAACTAGAGCTAGATGAAATCCTTAAGAACTCTAGGGAAAATCAAGGTTTTTCGATTTCAACTCCGCAGACGTGTTCCTTTCTACTCCTAACCACTTTATTAACTATTTAATTAGGTTACAACTACTATTTAGACCAAATTTCAGCAACATAAGTTTTAGGCCAACTGAATTCCAAAATTTTAAATCAAAGACAATCCAGCGAAATTTCACTAATTAAATTGTCCACGGCAGTAAGAATAGTCAAAGATTGAAGTTTCGAAAGTTACCTCAAGCTCCCTCTACCTTTTCTCTTAGGTGGCCAACAATCCTAACTCTCCCAACACCAAATATGAGTTTTACAAACCTTAAAGAACATAGAAAAATAGCTTAGAAGTATAGCTACACGCGTTAGGATCGTCGGAGAAATAGGCTTACCTTGTAAGATTTCATCCTCCCTCTCTCTGTAGAAATTTACTCTTTCTCTCTCTATATTCAGGTCTGTTTGGCGTCGAAATGAGCATAGGAGGAAAGAGATGAAGCTTTTTATCATATTATTATACGATATATTAATTTTTTAATAAATTTCCAAAAGTTTCAAAATTTGGATTTTCATGCAACAATTTCTATCTTCATCCAATTGTGTCATAAGCTCAATCAAAATGTTTCTAACATTTTCCCCTTCTTGTTATATGTAATAGAATCCCAAGAATCCCTCCTTTAGGTCTAAATTGTCAAGTTACGTATACAAATAAAGTCACAATTTTTGTCAAAATTGCACTTTTGCTCAAATTTTTCATAAATTCACATTTATTTGACCAAAATACTCCAAATATATTTTTTTCCTTTTATTTTCCTTAATTAATTGAAATTAACTTCAATTAATCAGAAAATACTTAATTTTGTGCTAAATTGGCAAAATTATTACTTTACCATTACTTTTTTAATCTAATTTCTTTCCTTCTTTTTATTTGGACAATTTCCATTTATTTTTGGATCAAATATTTTCTCTATTATTTCGCCATTTTTGGACCTTAACATGGGCTTTTTAATTATCCAAATTAATTCCATAATTATTTTTTCCTATTTTCTCATGAATATGAACATTTATAAAATTCATAAATTCCAAATTCATGAATATTCACTGTTTTATTGAATTTCTCAAATAATTATAATATGTTTAGTGAATATAAAATTTGGGGTGTTATAGAATATAATAGAAGAATCAGAGTATGATGAAATAGAAAGATTAATGGGTCAAGAAGAAGAAAATTTAGAAGAAATAAGAAAAGAATTTCAATATGCAACTAGAATAGAAAATCAGGAAGAGGATATTCAAATAAATACTAATATAGTATTATGATCAGGAACATAAAGTAATAAAGAAACTAAAATGGAAGAAGATATACTAGATAAAGTAAGAACTAAAGAAGATTATGTAAGAAGTAGATTACAGAGAGAAGCAGAATTAAGAGCACAAGAATTACCACATAAAGAAAACATGAAAGATGAAAAATGGAATTTGAAATAAAATTTAATACTCCTGGAAACACAGGATTTATGTAACTCTCTTCTGCAATAGGCCGAGATTTAGTTCATAAACACGTAATTGATATAGAATTCGAGACCTTAGATGATAATGGGACTTAAACAAAATCAAACTTCCCAAAATCATGGCTTACAAAAATTTTTACAAAACATGTTCATGATGGTCTCATATTCACATTTCAATACTAAATGGCCTGTACAGGTTGATTTCATTTATACATATCAGAGTACAGCATAAATTCCAGACACACTCGGGTTCCATTAATTAATAAAGGGATTATACAGAGATACAAAGCCCATACACATTTTCCCTTTTTCTTGGGGATTACACAAAACTATACATTAATTCAAAACAAATACAATTGTTTCCCAAAAATATATCCAAATGGTTTTTACATGATAACCAAAGTAAAAATCCTAAACCGGAGCTCTATCCACTCTTCATCGCCCGCTTTCCCTTCGATCCTTCTGCCCTGTTTAAAAATTTGGTTTATGGGAGAGTGAGATTCTAAGGAATCCCCGTAATGTCAAATCACTTATAGTATGCACAACAATAAGGCATGAAAGCAAATCATCACACACACATTGCACTACAACGGCAGTTACAATGGCAAAGGCAGGTATGACTCATGTCACCCTTGCGTTTGCTCACGCTGCATTGCACAACATAATCCACACAATATATTTCACCACAACTGAGATTCATATAAAGCAATTCATACACAAGCCACACTAGCAAGATCAACACACAACCCATGGATGGATTCACAAACACCGCCCCACGGGTCGGATTCACAAAGATCCATGTCGATTACGACGGCAGTTCAACGGCCGAACTAGAGATGACCAACGTCAATCCCTATACAGCTCACGCTGAAGTGCTCATGCCGTAATGAACCATAGGAATGTAGTTCACACAGTTCAATGATAAGTTATGCATACCAAAATATCATACACAACATGAGAGAAGAGTCACTACCTTGGTCCTTCTGGACATATTCTGGCACCGGTCTCTCCCGAGTAGGGCAAATGTCAAATCCTAGAACCATGATTAAGGATGAAGAGTTATACTCTATTCCAAGACTTAATTTACTTCATAACCCTTAAATTTGGTTATCATAATTGACCCTTAAGAGGCCACAAATGCCTCTAATAAAAGCCCTAAAAGGTTGGAAACAATAGGTTAGATATCTCCTTTCAAAACCTCAAAGTGCTGGAACACAGGGGTTGGCCGCTACCAGCCCTCCCTTGGGCCGCGGCCAAAATATGGTCAGAAGGTCACTGGCCGTGGCCAGCCACCCATAGGCCGCGGCCAACCACCTATGGGCCTTAGCCAACTACCTTGGACCGTGACCAAGAAATTCCCTGATTCTTGGCTGAACTTCCAAAATTCATAACTAATTCTAGAAAAATCAAAAAGAGTTTATTCCAAATCCAAATAAAAGGTATTTAAGTTCTCTTTACTATAAAAATATGGACCATAACTAGAAATCACCACAAAATTCCAGAATTACCCAAAACTCAACACTGCTCCAAAACATAGTCCAGTTTTTGTCCCAAACTTTGGCAAAGCATAACTCTCAGTTCACAAAACGAAATGACACGAATTATTTGTCCAATTTGAAGCCTGTGATGTGAAGTTTAATATTAGAAAGTTTCATAATTTTTCAACACCATTTGGTCATTTAAACCTTTCGTGCAAACTAACTGCCCAGAACAGAGTTCACACAAGACATATTTCCAATTTTCTACCAAAGTGTCCAATGACTCTAAAATCATTTACCAAACCTATTCCTATACAATTTTCAACAAGGAACACAATGGTAACCTCAAAATGACCAAAATCACAACCCAATCAAATGCCCTATTTTGCCCAATGCACAAAACCAACACAAAGTTGCCAACCTTCACATTTCCAACCTAAATCCATTCTATCAACCCAAAACACATATCAAAGCACTAATTCCATGACAACAACATACCCACAACACAATGACCCTTATTTTCAAAATTCAAGGCAAAATTTCTAGAAAATTCAAACTTAACCAATGGCTACAAAACCTATATAGAAAGGTTTGTCTTACTCATCTCTATAACTTTCCCAAAGGAGTTTCTTGATTCTCCCAACTTTAAGATTTCTTGAGAGCTCAAACAACACCAAATGAAAAATCTAAAACCATGAAATTGAAGCTCTCAAGACAAGGAACAAGTTTATAGAAGAGCATTTTTCCATTAGAGGCCATTAAGAGGGTCAAATACTCACCTTTAACACAAAGCACTTCCTCTCTCTTAAGCTCCCATGGCAGCTCAAAAATGGAGGAGAGAATGAGAGAGAAAAGAGTGAGAATAGAGATGAAATGATGATACTCCCATACCTCCTTGCTTCAGCTGGAAAAAAAAAAAAAAAAAAAAAAAAAAAAAAAAAAAAAAAAAGAGGAGGGAAGGAAAGAGAAGAAATCATTTAAAATACAAGATTTGACTTTCCCTTTTCTCTTGCTTCATCTCATCTTGACACTTGTCAGTTTTTGATTTGTTCTCATAAAGTAATCACCCAAATTAATCACTTTAATCCCTCCATTAGCCATTCTAATTACATTTCTCATTCCTCTCATAATTAGTAATTAATTTTCCCATTAATCATCAACTACTTGCCTAATAATTCCATTCTTCCAATTTCTCAATAATGATGACGTATTAATTAAAATAGCCATAAAACACATAATAATTCTCATTTAAATTCATAAATATCCACACTAATCCTTATTAGCCCTTAATTAAAAATTGGGGCATTACAATTTACACCATCTCTTATAGACCGATTTGAAACAAGAACAATAGCAAATTCAGGAATAAGGTTAGATTTAGATTGTAACTTAGACAATGAAAAAGTATTGGAAGAATGGAAATGGGAAGTAATTTAGAAATAGGAATAACAAGCGCATTAATAAAAGCAAGTTTTTTAGGAAATGTTTTAAATTGGTGGAAAAGTACGAGTCATGAATTTAGAGAAGATGTACGAAGAGTTGATAAACATGAATATCAACATAGAAGAGAATTTTATACATTATTAGTAAGAAGATATGAACAAGTATTAAGAAATGAATTTATAGGAAAAAGTGCAAGATTAGATGAAGAAACCAAGAAACTAAGAGCAATAGACAAATTGCACCATATAGAAATATGTTCATTAGATCCAAATATTTAAATCAATATATATATATATGCGAATATCAATAATATTATTATGAAGCAAGATTAGATCCATATGACAAAGAAAGATTCTACCTAGATTTGTTTTACAGGAAATTACCAAGAATAATGGGAGAAACTATAATTCAGGACTATATCAAAGATTTTGGAAATAGAACAGATTTAATACCATTTGTAGATACATTAGGAAGAAGGATATATTATTTAAGAGAATACTTATCAAATAAGTGTAAGCAAGCATAGAGAGTATGAAATATTATAAAACAAATGAAATGATAATAAAATGTGGAGAATATGAAAACCCTCATAGATGGGAATGTAAAGAAGAAAAGATAAGAGATATAAAAAGACTAGAAAATATAATAAACTAAGGAAAAGGTAAAGTAAGTATAGATATAAGTTTAAAAAATATCCAAAAGAAAAGTTTTATAGAAAATATAAACCTAGAAAGTATTTTAAGAAAGGAAGAAAAATAGATTATAGTAAAAAACCTAAGAAGTGTAGATGTTATAATTGTGGAAAAATAGGTCACATATCTACAAAATGTAAGGAACCAATAGATAAGAAAACTATGAAAATATTAGAACAAGCGTATGAATATGATTTAGAACCTTTAGAATTTGATGTAGAAATATATAGTGAAATAGAAAATTCAGATATAGAAATGTATACAATAAAATTAATAAGTGAATCAGAAGAAGAATCAAAAATAGAAAATTACTTAGAAGAAGAAGGACTAGAATCCCAATTATGTATGAAGGCATATGAAGAAAAACCGGAAGAGGAAGAAAAGCCATATGAAGAATATAGAAATATAAGTGAAGGATCTGTAGAAAGAAGAATGGCATTTAATAAAAAAACAGTATGATAGAATAAAAGACATAAAATTAAATATGAAACCAGAACAGTTAAAGAAAGAAAAATTTTATGGAAAAAGTGAGTAAGATTTTAAAAACTAAAAAGAACATAAAGAGCCATAACGTAATATTAGAAAAGAAACTTCCTATAGAATCATCTTTGACAGAAGAAGTGTTAAGAATACCATTAATAAATAAAGGATTAATAGAACATGAAATCACTAAATTACCATTTAAGGATGAAGTAACATAGATATATATTGTAACATCCTAAATTTTGGTCACTAAAATTCCTTATATTTAATGGAATAAAAATGGTGAATTGTGATATACTTGAATTTCTACAAAAATGTAGTGGCAAAATGGTAATTTGCCAATTAAACCAAGAGCTAATTATTAATTTGGGGCCATTTTCGGCCAAATGAAGAAAAGAAGAGGAAAATAAATATTTGTGGATAAATATCCCAATTTTAGAGCAATTGTGGCCAAGTACATAAGGTTTGAACTTGTACACAAATTAATTAGAGAGATATTGTGGAAAATGTTGGAACAATTATAATTTCCCTTTTTCCATGATATTTTCACCCAAATAAGGAAAAAAGAGGGAAAAATATTGCTTGGGTATTAATCATGCCAAATGTTATCATTCAAAGCCAAGTAATTAAATAAGACTTGTTAAGGATAAGAGCACATGTTTCAATTAGCATAAAATATAATATAATTGTGCATTTGGTTAGGCTAATTGGATAAAGCTCATTTGGTTGGGGAAGGCCCTAAAGTGGCTTCTTTTGGGCCTAAAAAGATGAAAGAAAATTGGTTCAAATCTAATGGAAGGTTTATGGCATAGTTAAGAAGAGATGAGGCCAAGCACCAAGCTTATGTCATAAGCCCTTGAATTAATATATTTTAAAGAGAGATGTAGGATATTTTTAAAGCCTTATCTTCATCTTTCTCTTCTCATTTTCGTCCTCACCAAGAAATATATATATAGAGAGAGAGAGAAAAAAAAGCTTGAGAAACTTAGAGAGAAGGGGAGCACAAAGAAGCAAAAGCTCAAGGCAAGTCTTGTGATTTCAAGAGTTCATGCCTTCCATCTTGTGTAGAATCTCTCCTAAGTCCTTTTCCTCCATGTAAACCATGTGTAGCAAGCAAAACATCAAGGGAAGAGAGAGGGAGGGAGGACGCCTAGAGAGAGAAAGTTTGAGAATCAAAATGTAACTTCAAGAACTTCAATCCTTTTGGTGTTATGGTGTTGTTGTTGTGGTTCTTGACATGATTTGTGGTTTGGTTTGTCATTTAGTAAATTTTGGATGTTGAAACTCTAAGGGGTTATGCTCCTCAAATTTCCTCAAAACATGTTTAATAAGTGTTTAAGAGGTTCCATAAGTGATTAGGAGTGAAAAAGAAAGAGCTTTAAGGGTTAAATCATGAAAGACACATTTTCCCTTTCCTTAGCAAATGTTTCAGCCAGCACCAAAAGTAAGGGAAGGAACTAGAATTTAATTAATTTGAGGGTTCCATTGGGTTTAGGAGGGAAAATTACGTAGGGTTGATGTTGATCATGTTGTAAAAAAAGCCCTAGAAAGTGAAATGACAAAACTACCCCTAAATAGGGGTTGTCAAGGGCAAAACTATAATTTGGGAGTGATTTTGAGAAACCTGAGGTCAAAAATGGATTCTACACGCAAAACTGTGTAGGGATAGCCCAAGTCAAAATTTCTAGAAAAGTACAGTCGGACCAGGAAAAAAAGGACTTACACCGGGTCCCTCGGGGTATTTTGGTAATTTTGCAGTTTTAGACAAAAATAACCAACACAATGAGTTTTAAAATGAATTATGAGTAACTAATAAATCATTTCTCCTAAATTTGGAATCTAGGATCGGATAATAGCCCGAGCCAGACACAGAGTATTGGACCGATAGACAGGGAAGGGAAGGGCAATCCAGGTAGTGAACTTACATCTCCTGCATGTATTTGATATTTGTGCTTGTGTATTGATGCATGTGATTGCTTTGCTTAATTATACAAAACATATATGAATGATTAAAGCTCTATTTTTATTTATGCTATGGCCATAAGTATGTTGTCTGAAACATTGAGCACGCAAATATGTCATTATGTTAGCTTGTGTTTATCTAAGGTAAGTATGTCATGCATTAAGTACTTATCTTGCATGCATATTGATACGGTTTGCTACTGAGATTCTCTCAAATATCACCCTCCCCCAACCAACCATTAAGCCAGGTGATAAGGGAGACGTTGTTGATAACAAAGAAAAGGACTGCATGCAGAGAGAAGCTTGTAGTGGAACGAAGATGGAAAGAGGTCTAAGTTTTATTAAAAGGGTTTGGACACTCTAGAAGCCTTGTGTGGCTACGTTATTTGTAATCATTATGTACAATCCTTGTAGGGAATTTCTATAACCGAGCACTTTTTATCAGTATGTTATGCTATTCCTATGTGCCCACTGAACTACACGCAAAAACTCTAAGAAATGTGGAAATAAGATAAGGACGTTACATATATTGCATGAGTACAATTATTAGTAAAAGTTTTTTTTTAGAGAAGGAATAGATTCACCCATAGAATTATTAATAACATATAGAAGAATAATAAGTAATGTAGGAAGACAGTGTATTTGGAATATTTGCAGGAAATTTAATATATCAAAAATTAATGTTTACTATAAATACTAATTTTGCAATATTTAGAAATGACGAATATATAGATCAATCTATAATGATATATCATAAACTAAGAGGAATAGAATTATTATAAGGAGCTAGAACTATAAGTATAACAGCTATGATAAGATTAGTATTTACAAATGAACATCAATCTCAATAGAGCTTTATGACACTAATTACATATGGATAAAGACTAAATACTTTGTGTCATAAAAAGTCAAAATTTTGGGATTTTTTTAATTAAGTTAATTAAGGGAAAAGGGATATATTTTTTTTAAAAAACCACTTCCTTCCTCTTTCATGCTTCAAAACTGTCGACCAAAGAAGAACAAGAGAAGTGTGTGTGTGTGTGAGTTCAAGGGTTTCTAGAGAGAAAAAGGAGAAAAATCTAAGGGTAAGTTGTGATATCCTTTGTGATTTGGTCTCTAGCTTGTGAAATCTCTTCCCTAAGCTTCTCTTCTCCATGGATTTGCATGTTTAGCAAGAAAATATCAAGGATTAAGGAGGGAGAGATTTCGATTAAAGAGAGAGAAGAAGAGAAATCCAAAGGTAACTTCAAAAACCTCAAATTTTTTATGTTATTATTGTTATTGGTGGTGGATTTGTGGCTTGTTTGCTTTGAATATATCATGCTCCAGGTTATGTAACATAGTACCTGCACAAACAATCATCACGACATTTAGGGACTCAATCCCCTACTATCCGTAAAACCTTGGTTGGAATCTTACTCAACAACCAGGTAAGTGTGCCTCCATACACACAAATTGCCCTCCTCGGCAAAAACCACATTTATTAATTATATCACAGAAGATGGGATACACAAACATCTAAATAATTACATAGTGTATGAAAGATAGAGTTACTACCTTAA